>CM037851.1:310365636-310888122 GCA_021234595.1 Delia radicum | reverse complement strand
CCGTCGTGAAATCTATCTCCTAGCCGTTCTGTCTGGGAATCTGCAACCTCGGACAGTGGCACATTATATGCTCAACTGTCTCCAGTTCCTCAACGTCCTCGCACAACCTGCAAAAGTCCGGTATGTCCCTGTCCCATCTGCTTGTGAAAGCCCTGACAGAACAATGACCGGTCAGGAACCCCATAAGGGGTTCCTGACCGGTCATACCATATCATACCAAAGTATGATAAAATATTAAAAAAAAATATGTTAACCGATTTTTATATTTTAAAGAATGTACTCTTATTTATAAAAAAAACAAATAATTAGTGCTTAATTCTCTCTAGAAGTTTTAAACATTTTTTTCCCGAAAATAACTTTTGTACACCCAGAAAAAAGAATTCAGTCGAAACCATTAAAGTTATTCTATCCGTACCGCACTAGAAATTAAAAAGTTGGAAAAGGAACTAAAAAACAATCCATTCATAAAATTATTCTTATTTCCAACAACTTTTCAAATAAAGTCGGTTAGTAATTGGGTATGGTAGATGCAACCATTTATTTGGTGATAATACAATTAATTGATATCATCTAACAAATTTTTAAAAAAATGATCGATAATCAAAGTTAGTGCAAATACGGCATTCGCAATCAAATGTGCCACTAAATTACAGGTTCAGGATTGGGGATTGCATTGTTTATAGAATCAACTAATAATTGGTATTGGCAAACGACTTTGCGACAATGTTTGTTTTCCTAACAGAGTATTTAAATTCAAATTTTTCACTCATCATTTATAAGTGTTTGTGGTGTAGTGGGTAGAGAGTTTTGCCTTTACTCCGAACTTCCGAGTTCAAATCTCGGAAAAGACAAACACAAAAAGTTTTTTTTTAATTAAAATAAAATATTCAAATGTTTAAATAGCAAATAAAGCAATGCAACTTAATAGTAATTGTGGTACAATTAGTAGGACAGCGGAATATCCGAGTTCAAATCTCGGAAAAGACAAACACAAAAAATTTTTTAATTAAAATAAATATTCAAATGTTTAAATAGCAAATAAAGCAATGCAACTTAAAAGTGATTGTGGTACAATCAGTATGACAGAGGACATTAATTTGAAGGACACGGTTTAATACCAGAAAATGTAAAAAAAAATTTTAATTTCAATTTATTTTTGTGTAACGTAATAATATTATTTGGAATGTTAGGGAACTGAATATTAGCTTTCACGACTAAAAATATAATTTAACATTGCGATAGTTGTCGTAAACGCCAGAATTCAAATGGCAACAAATTCGGTGGCCACAACTGAAACTGTTTCTGATTGAAGTTTTTATCTCAATGGTCTGATGTTTTCGGGTTAGAATTATTATTTTTTCAGAAAAAATTTATCTTGGGCAGAAAACTATTATGTTGTTATTATTAATAAATTATTTTATTAAGAAATATACCTTATTTTCGGATGAAACTAAAAAATTACCAAAGTTTGATAAAATATTAAAAAAGAAATATGTTAACCGAAGAAGTTTTTAAATATTTTTTTTTCGGAAGGCTCTTTCAAAGTATCATTTCTGTCACAGTTTTGTAATTCCTACTTTTACGATTAACGAAAATATCGGTATTTTTCTTAGTTTTTTAGTTTTCCAAATAATAAAGCTCGAGATCTGAAGATTTGTTTTTAAAGCATTTAAAGTATATACAAATTCCTTAATCTAGTGAATATTTTGAATAGCGAATAACTTCCGGGCGAATCGAAAGGTTAGCAAAATAACACCATATAAGTTAACAATAAATCAATATGTAGCTCAAAATTAGGAAACACTTATGTAATACCATAAGTTAAAAATGTTTTATGAAATAAATTTTGATGAAATCCTAATATAAAACACATTTTTTTTGAAAATATTGCAGGGTGGTTTGGTGGTTTTAAACGTTGTATAAAAAGGATGTTCTGGTGAATGTTCTATTACCAAACAGATTTGATAACAATTTTAAAATAGTTGAAAGCATCTCAATCCAATAATTTTTAAAAGAATTATAACCTTTTTTTTAAAAAAAGGAGATATTACAGCTGCATGAGTCCTTGCTGCGATTGAAATGATTCCATTTCAAAAATAATAAAAAAAATTGCGAAACATTGCAAGGAGAATTACAGATTTTATTCAAAATTTATAAATGCTGGATATATGGAATTTTAGAATATCCTTACACTTATGAAAAAAATAAAATATTTTATAAATTTGCCACAAAAAAATAAAAAATGTGCCAACCGAATAATGTTCAAAAGATTTATAGGCTTATAGAAAAAATGATATATGACAGCAACACGAGTAATTGCTGCGATTAAAATGAAAATTGACACAAGTATTACTGATTCTTTTTGAGAATAATAACCAATTTTTGAAAGATTAAAAGAATAATTATAGATTTTATTCAAAGTGCATCCTTGCAATTATTTTGTAAAAAAAAACTTTTTTATATTTTTGACAAAATTTAAAAAAATGCATAACAATCGAATGGTTTTCAGGATATATAGCGTTTTTCTGAAAAACGATATATGACCAAAATACGAGTCCTTGCTGGGATCAAATTATAACTTGGCACATACAATGCCTACCTTATTACAATTTCTACGACATATTAATGAGAATTGTAGCTTTATTCAAAATTTACAGTTCACGATGTATGACAGATGTGCGTAACCTTATGCCTATTTTCTTAAAAATGATGTTTTTTTTTCAAATTTTTAAAAAAGAAACCAGCATACTAATTTTTATGAAAATGAGACAGCTCCGGAGACACTTTTTTCAATTAAATCGATTAGTTGGAAGATTTAAAAGCTGTCAATTAAAAATTAATTGAATCAATTAAATATTTGCTCATATTTGGAACTTGATGACATTTTGTGTGTACTATCGCTCAAAACATATTGTGTTGTTTTTTGTAATACTTATGCATGTAGTTGCTTCTTATAAATGTTTATGTATTAGTAATAACTATTTTAAATACATTTTAATTACATTTATCAATCCTCTTTAGGTGTATTACTTTATTAAGTTAAATAACTTATGCTATAAACACATAGACGACTGCAGCTACACGACTACAGCCTGTCAAAATAAAATACACACGTTTATATGAAAACGATTATTTTGGCACCAACACAACTACACGGCTACCCGACTACTTTTGCCGATGTAGTCAACTTAGGTTAATTTCTATTTTTGTTGGCTGCAAAACAAAAATAGTGTTGACAATAAAACAAAATATGTAACCAATTAGTGCTTAAAAATATTTTATTTTGTTAAACACAAAAACGTCGCAACATCAAATGGTATAATTGCATTAATATCAAGAGGGGTTATATAAATTTATTTTCACGTTATAATAATGTATTATAAATAAGTAATTGTATTTTTAAGTGAACTTTATATACGTGTCTACAACCAAGCATGTTGTTTAATAAAGAAAAAAAAGATGTAATTGGCACTACTGAAACAAAAAATGCATTTGTATCAGGGATGTTAAATGGAGTTTTCAATTTGTACCAACATCCAAAAAAATTGTACTTTTTGGACGTTGACGGTACCATTTTTTTTTAAATTTATTAAACAACAAAAAAAAATACATAAAATTCTCTTGTACAGAAAAAAAAAACGAAACCTTCCAATAACATACATTATATGTAGTTTTTATTCATAAGGCATAAAAAAGTCTTATGAATATATGAGACCAAATCATGGAATTATTTGTTTAGTTAATAAACTATTTGGAATTTCTACATCATAGCAGCATAAATTGTCGCTCTTAACCAATCCTTAGTCTGTATGAGACTTGATAATGTTGGCTAATGTAGTCTGTTTCTTTCCTTAGTTTTATTATATTTTGAAAAGAAAAAAACTCTTTCCACATTTGCAGACCAGTGTGGAATGGATAAAATTCCAGCAACGACTAGAAATGTCTGGAAACATATTGACATTCAGTTCATTTTGAAAATTAGCTACTACCGACCAAAAACTACAAACGTTTTAATTTTTAACGACTTCAGTTATTTTAGTTTTTACTCTGGCTCAAGTAATATTTTTACTAAGAAGACAAGAATGGAGCATAATTAATGATTAATCGGTTTTTTGTTAAAGTTCTGCCTATTATGGAGGCTATAACTTTTCTAAAACATTGGGTTCTGATGAGATCTTTAACCAGATCGAAATACTAGTATTAACCTAGCTAATATGTTTGATTTGCTTTATTTTGTAAATATACGGAGGTTGAGAGCTCGTTCTAAATTAAACATATATAAGATTGTTGGAATTTCTTTCATTTCTTTAACAATAATTTAATTTTCGTTTAAGTTTGAATTTTAACGTCTTTTCAGACAATTGCAGTTAATACTATAATTAATATGCAATTTTATTTAATTTAATTGTGAAAGGCGTGGTAGAGAAGAATGAGTGTATTTTCTAAAAATCATAACTACATTGCAAATATTCAATTTTTTCTGAATCAGACTGCGCAGTTTCTGGTATTGAACGTTCGTCAGTGACCCTGTTTTTTGAATTTTTGAATAATGTAATATTTGTTATTTATTTGTTCGATTGCGTCTATATGAAATTTTTCTGTGCAATCACTGACCGTGGTATAGATAAACTGATTTCTAATGCCACATGCACTCGCACTACACGTTAGACAGAGCGCTTTAGCCCTCTGAGCTATAGTTAGGTCGAGTTTTGTTGTGATTAAAACTAGTTTTATTCAATACACGGTGTTTTTGTTCTTGCATACATAATCTCAGAAGTACAACTCCAACAACACAACAGTTCTATTTTTAGAAAACTCACCTCACTCTAATGTCCACTGTTTTCCCATATGTTACAAGTGATGCCATATCTATATATCAATTTTCACTTCTTCAGAATTTTAATAAATTCAAAATAAAAGTGAAGTTGGCTGCAACAAGTGTCAATATATGTAAGAGCTGCCAGATAAATTTTGTAAAAAATCGTAAATTTTTAATCGATATTAAAAAAAAAAAATTGCCAACTTTATTCTTCAAAATCCTTAAAATGATGATAAATCGTAAAATCTGGCGGATATAGTCGCATATATTTTAAGAGCTCATTACATAAACGAATAAATGCAATGAAAAGGACACAATAACAATTTGTTTGCTATACTAAAATTCAAAAAGGAAAAAATTAAAAATTTTTAAATTGTACCAAATGAGTCGCGGTAGTACCACGGTACTTTAGAAGGTCAAAATGTACCAAAAAAGTACAATTGTACCAACTTTAACATCCCTGATTTGTATAAAAAACAGCTGTTGATATTTTTAAATTGAATCGTGATCAGCTGTTTACTATGCTGCTGTCGTTTCCAAAATAATAAGTAGCTGACCACACGGCGACGATTGCAGTCAACGGCATTTGCAGTCGTGTAGCTCTGCAGTCTGCTGTGGTCTATGTGTTTATAGCATTAATTTCAGTTTAAATGTGAAGCATTTTTTTTTAACAAAAAAAATAAATTTCAAATTATTAAAAAAAAAAACAAAATTAGTCAAAAAAAAAATTTTCCCATGCTCCCTACATTTCAATAGAAAGCAAAAAACTAATAAATTTGTTCACATAAGTATAAATAAATCTGCTCACTTAATGAGAATTAAAAAAATAAATTTTAAATTATTAAAAAATAAAAAATAATAGTCAAAAAAAATTTCAGATTGCTGCCTACGTTTCAATGGAAAGATAAAAAGCTAACTTCTGTGCAAATTTGTTCACTTAGTATAAATAAATCTGCTAACTAAATGAGAATTACATGCCGGCTTAAATTCAATGTTATAAAAATTAAGCTATAAAAAACATTTGGTAAGGTAACAACACTTTATCCAATTGTTTTCTGAGAAGGTATTCAATATTGATATTTTTTAATTAAATGAGTTGTTATTTAATTGAAAAATAATTCAATTAAAGAGCTATCAATTTGTAATTGAATTAGCAATTTTTATTGTTGCGGCATTTTTGCTATTAAAGTTATTGAACGGTGGTTTCATGCCTAAAATGGGTTTTTTATTTTGTGTGCATGTGATAGTGATGAGTGTTTTTTTTTTTTTATAGATTTATAGAACTTTGAAATGGAATAAAACAAGATGATTTTTTTTAATTGACATGAAATTTACTTTATTCGAAAGATAATCTGCTGTCATTATAACATAAATATACTTCTGGCATATGACTTGCCGCGGCTGGCTAGGACGTAGTCTAATCTGGAGGTACAATTTTCAATGACTTTTCCCAACATTTGTGGCCGTATAATGGTAATACCTAGGCGAATTTTGTTGTTGTCCTCCAAGTGGACAATCTTTTCGGGCTTAATCGGTGTAGACTAACGACTTCACATATCCCTACAGAAAATAGTCCAGCGGCGTTAATCGCACGATCTGGAGGCCAATTCACGGGTCCGAAACATGAAACAATGCGGTTACCAAACGTTTCTTTCAAAAAATCAATTGTGGCACTAGCTGTGTGACATGTTGCGCCGTCTTGTTGAAACCACAGCTCCTGCACATCAGGCTGTTCAATTGATGAATGAAACAGTCAGTAATCATGGCTCTATAAGCGGTCACCATTGACGGATAGACTGATTGGGATCTTACTCTACGCTACGCTACGCTCTACACCAAAAATGACTTCTTCTGTACGCACTGTATGACGTCTCTGTGGATGCATGTTATCATTTAGAGTAAATGTGGTGCGAAACGTGTTGCACAATTTGGAAGCGTTGTTCAGGCGTCAGTCTATTCATGTTGCCAAACCAAACTAAATATAAATCACTTGACAGCTGACAAATGGCCGCCAGTTAAAAATGTGTTGCCAACATAAATTTCTATACCTGTATAAAACACCCATTGTAAAGAAACACAGGAAGCACCATAGAGCGGCCAAAGTACCCCCATTTTAGAAAAAATTTCGAAGACGTGTGTTTTTATTATATAAGATATATATTAGTGAATGATTATAAGTGATTTTTATAACTTTTTCGACCTGCACATGCATTTGGTACAATTTTCAAAATGCACAAAATTTATTAAAAAATTTGTGTGAACTTGTGTGTCTTCATATTGTATGCATCTGAAAACTACATTTGTTTCATAACACACAAAAAAAATATTATTGAAATCGGACTGTGGTACACGATTTTATTGCTATATTGTAAGTTTTTTCCACTGTGAATCGGTCGGTTGTTCTTTCTCTCGGTAGTAGAAGATTGTTATAGTGTAGACTACTTGATCCATCAGCTCTATCTAATTCATTTCTTCTTTACATCGTCTTCTATTTCACACACCTCAGCCTCTGTGGAGTATCTACAACACTTGTTGTTTTGTTTTAAATGCTTTTTTTTTTTTTATAAAATATTTAGTTTCGTTTTTTTTGTTTTTTCGTATTATGCATATATTTATTTATTAACAAGCTCCATACTTTATACCCTATCCATACCATAAATTTTTGCTTTTCAGTTTTTAGGTCTCTGCATCCTCATCAGTAGCGAATTACATTAACAAAATACTTTATCATAATTTTAAATTTGAATTTTAATATAAACATTTTTTTGTTTTATTAAATTTTTAATATTTTTTTCACGAATGCAAATTAGTTTATCAATATCAAAAGTCGTTGTATTAAGAGGTATTTTGTACCAAATCAATCGATAGACTTTTACCATTTTAGGCCATTTAATTTAAGTGTTTGCGGTTTTTATAACTGAATATCCCTACAATGAAAATCAGTTGTTTCGTTTATTTTGTTTTATTGTATAACAGACAGAAAGTTAAAAAAAAATATATATTCCTTTGGTAATTTAATTGTATATTCAATTGAAACAACTTTACCGATTAAATTTTTAAATAAATGTTGAACTTTCATGGAAAAGTTCTTGCGAGTGTAGCACCAGTGTGCTTATATGCTTCTCTTGAGTACTCAACCAAAACTCTTTTTTTTTTAGTGTCCTAGGTGAAAAAGTTCATATATGATATATCGTCATATATGGTTTCATGTATGAGCATATATCTTATATATAAAATTCTCGTGTCACAATGTTCGTTCCCGTACTCCTCCGAAACGGCTTGACCGATTCTCATGAAATTTTGTGAGCATATTGAGTAAGTCTGAGAATCGGCCAACATCTAAAAATGGGCGTGTCAGCTCCCATACAAAGAAAATATTTAATATCATATATCTACATTTCTATAATAGCCAGATTCTTTGAAATTTGTGCACGTTGATTATTTGTTAATGTGAATAGCAATGGGAAAAATGGGCGTGATCGGACCAGTGGGCGTGTCAGCTCCCATACAAAGTAAATATTTAATATCAAATATCTACAGTACTATAATAGCCATAGTCTTAGAAATCTGTGCACGTTGATTATTTGTTAATGTGAATAGTCATGGGAAAAATGGGCGTGATCGGAAAAGTGTGCGTGTCAGCTCCCATACAAAGTAAATATTTAATATCATATATCTACAGTTCTATAATAGCCAGAGTCTTAGAAATTTGTGCACATTGATTATATTATGAATAGTCATGTGAAAATTGGGGCGGGATCATACCAGTGGCGTGGCAGCTCCCATATAAAGTGATTATTTAGCTCATATACAAAATTAATATTAAATATCTAGGGTTCTATATTAGCTATATGGCCTTCAAATTTTGTACGAGTCCATCAATTACAAATATTAGTAGTCGAACTGAAAATGGGCGGAATGGGATAAATGGGCGTGGTACCAAAAAGCAAAAAAACAAATAAGCATTAAAATAAAATCATCACATTCAAGACTTTTTACAAGGTTATTTAATAATTTCTTTTTTTTTTGAAAGCCGTTGTCATGTTTTTCAAAACGAGATATCAATCTCTTAAATCGGTTATATAGTTCCGAAGACATTTACAAAAAACCTATGTTAATATTTACAAAAAAACTTATGTTAATCTTCAAGCTATGTTACACGAACACAACAGCCTCATCCGTCTATTCAAAACAGCCCTACACCAGATGCCGACAGATGAATTTACGGTTATGATAAGAGCTGACAAGACACCGGCTGGTGAGCATGAGCGGCGCTTCAATGCACCGGTGATAGGTTACATCGCAGTTGTTATGGCAGTTGTTTTCAGCTATTCATTTTATATACTTCAGCAAATAAAGGCGATAGAAGGACAAAGAGGCATTGGGCTTCCCATGAAATTACAAATTTTAAAATGATTTACTAATGTGAATTTATTTTTTAATTATTTATTTGCGTAAAAGAAATTTCTTGATTTAAAGAATTAATTACAATTAAAATTTGAAGGCAAAACAACGTTTGCCGGGTCAGCTAGTGTTCATATAAAAACATGCAAAGAAAACGTTCATATATGGATATGTATGACACCATATATGATAATATATTGCATATATTGCTTCATATATACCATATATATATATGGGATTATGTTTTACTTTTTTTTTTATCAGATATGACTATATTTAAGGACGATTTTTTTTATTTTGAAATATTTAAAGAAAAAATATTTAAAAAAAATAGATTTTAAAGTTTCCATAATTTATAAAGACATATTAGAGAATGAGTTAATAAGATAAACGTGACGACAACATCAATTTAGAAAAATAATATGTATGAGTTTTCTATCACTTATATGTATCGCTACACCCCACCTTCGGTGTTCCCATAGCACTTAACCCCCACCGAAGTAAAATAATGAATCAGAGCTATGAAACAAAAGCTTCAATAAATTCGCCAACTCTTCATCAGGTGGCAAGCAACAACTGTTCTAAGACTTATCATCTCGCGCAATTACAGTGTTGCCATGTTTGAAGCCCTTCATCTTTCTTTCACCACCTTTCTCCACTTCCCCCTTTCCGAAGAAAGCAACACATTAATTAATAGGGAAGAATTTCCTGAGTGTTGCTTCTCTTTAAAAAAAAAATAAAATATAAGGTTTAATTGAGAAGTTTTACAAAAAAAATGCTTGAAAAACGTTTAATTTATTATAATTTGATAGAAATAAAGTTTTAGAGTCAGTGATAGGATTTGATATTCGAATCGAAGTCTAAAATGTATTCATTTGTTGTGCCAAAAGAATTTTTTTTATAATTAAAAGAAAATATCAATTTTTGAAGTAATATTTGAGCGATTTCAAACTAATAATTACGAATTTATTTAAATATTTATTTAAAAATACATACTTGCACCGAAATTCCGATTTTTGGTCACGTTAGTAGCACTTAACTACTCCGTTTTAGAAGCTTACTTTGTCTCTAAATCATAATTATCACTATCAGAATCTGAATATTCATATCATCTAAACATTCATCTCAATTGTATCCTAATTGTCATCACTATCAATCTCTTCATCACCAACGACATGAATTGCCATCATCGGAATCAACAAGCCTTTTTAATGTTTTTAGTGGTACCTTTTGTAACTATCAAACAAGCATTTTAGTTAAAGTTTTTTTTTTATAAAATATATAAGAATTCTTATCAAAGGTTGCTTCATTATTATTGTTACCGCGGTCATCATCATTTTTCTAATCATCGATTTTAATTTATTTTTTGAACAAGTTGGTTTTCATATCCATACTGTTATGATTTTTCATTAAATACTATCCGAAACTGTATTTTCTAAAAATATTTCGCTTTGAACTATTTATACTTATTAATGCATTTTGAATTTGAAATGTATGAATTTATCAGTAACATGTTCTTTTAATCAGGGACCGTAAAAATTATTCCTTTTTTCATAAAAGTCAGATGATAAAAGTTATTTTTTGATTTTATTTTTTCGAGCAAAAATAAAATTATTTTTTGATTTTTATTTTTTCGGGCAAAAATAAAAGTTATTTTTTGATTTTTATTTTTTCGTTCAAAAATAAAAGTTATTATTTGATTTTATTTTTTCGAGCAAAAGTAAAAGTCATTTTTTGGTTTTTATTTTTTCGAGCAAATAAAGTTATTTTTTGATTTATTTTTTCGAGCAAAAATAAAAGTTATTTTTTGATTTTTATTTTTCGAGCAAAATAAAAGTTATTTTTTTGATTTTTATTTTTCGAGCAAAAATAAAAGTTATTTTTGATTTTTATTTTTTTCGAGCAAAAATAAAAGTTATTTTTTGATTTTTATTTTTTACGAGCAAAAATAAAAGTTATTTTTGATTTTTATTTTTTCGAGCAAAAATAAAAGTTATTTTTTGATTTTTATTTTTTCGAGCAAAAATAAAAGTTATTTTTTGATTTTTATTTTTTCGAGCAAAAATAAAGTTATTTTTTTATTTTTATTTTTTCGAGCAAAAATAAAAGTTATTTTTTGATTTTTATTTTTTCGAGCAAAAATAAAAGTTATTTTTGATTTTTATTTTTTCGAGCAAAAATAAAAGTTATTTTTTGATTTTTATTTTTCGAGCAAAAATAAAACGTTATTTTTTGATTTTTATTTTTTCGAGCAAAAAAAAGTTATTTTTGATTTTTATTTGTATTTTTATTTATTTTATTCAAAAATAACTTTTATTTTGCTCGAAAAAATAAAAATCAAAAAATATTTTTTATTTTTGCTCAAAAAAATAAAAATCAAAAAAAAACTTTTATTTTTGCTAAAAAAAATATAAAAATCAAAAATTTTAAAAAGCAATGCATTTTATCATAGACTAGTTCATAAGGATCAAAATGGTATACTTGAAACAGTTTTCCGACATTTACTTCTAGTTGCTTTTTTGTTTAAAAATTTGAAAATAACTGTTATTTTCGGTCCCTGCTTTTAATAAAGACAATATTTTTGATAAAAACTTAAAAAATGGCTTTTTTTATACGAGCATGTAGGAAAGTAATAATATATGACCATATAGAATGAGCATGGGCATCTGAAATATACCAGATGAATGGAAGGAAGGTATAGTGGTCACACTACCCAAGAAAGGGGATTTAACGCAATGCAAAATTGGCGCGGTATAACCATTCTAAACGCCATTGGTAAAGTAATGGCAACCCCTCATTCCTCATAGAATCTCCCCTATTGTGGATCAGATATTGCGTGGTGAGCAGGCCGGTTTTAGACAAGGTCGATCGTGTGCTGACCACATTAATAATTGAACAGTCCGCTGAGTATAACACCCCTCTTTATTTACTTTTTCGTCGATTTTGAACGTGCATTCGACCTTATATCTCGAAACTCTATGTGGTCTGCATTAACCTACAAGGGAATTCCTGATAAAATAGTAAACATGATACGTGAGCTATATAGGGACGCTCAATGTAGGGTACGTTTCAATGGGAATGAGAGTCGGTCATTTGTTCCAGGCACAGGTGTGCATCAAGGCTGTGTCCTGTCTCCAACGTTGTTTTTGCTACTGCTCGATTGCGTATTGGAACAAACCAACAGAGATGCACCTTTCGGTATTCGTTGGACATTGTCTGATTTTCTATATGACATAGACTATGCCGATGACATATGTCTAATGGCCCATCGCTTCTCGGATATAGAAGCTTAAACTTACAAGTCTGTCTGAAAACGCCAAAAAAGTTGGTTTAAAAATTAGCATAAGTAAAACAAAACTTATGCGCATAGGTACAGATATCGTTACCCCCATTAATAATAAATGACCAACGTATTGAAGATGTGGATGCTTTTTGTTATCTTGGTAGCAAGATAACTAAGGATGGTGGTTCAAATGCTGACGTTACCGATCGCATCAATAAAGCTCGAGTAGCCTTCTTTCCTTATCTAAAATTTGGCGAAGAAATAATATTTCTCGGAAAACCAAAATCCGCATTTTTAACTGTAGTGTGAAGTCAGTATTACTTACGGCTGCCACCACATGGAGCTTAACGCAAGCTACCACTAGAAAATTCAAACTTTCATCAACAAATGTCTAAGACAGATCTTTAACATCCACTGGCCAGATCGTATTTCAAATGAAGCTCTGCTCCAAGAGCAAACTCCTTGCCAGCACACATTGACATTCGTAAACGGAAGTGGACGTGGATAGAAATTGCAAGAACAGCCCTCGACTGGAACCCCCAAGGACAACGCCGCCAAGGTAGGCCCCGTAACACCTGGGTTCGTTGCCTTAAACAAGAATGTTTACTTGCTCGAGTATCCTGGAATCAAACAAAAACAATTGCCAGAGATAGAATCAGATGGAGAGAATTTGTTGACGCCCTATGTTCACACTGAACTTTATTTAAGTATTTATGGTGTTCAGAAATGTAATTCTATTTATATTTAGATAAATAAAGGACATATATATATATATATATATGAATATTCATATATGCCCATATATGTCCATATACCCTCAAATTTCGGATCAGAACATATATGCATTCATATTTGAACTCATATATGTGACCATATATGACAATATATGAACATTTTCACCTTGGGTTTGTTGCTTTTTTATATAAACAGGGTTTTCTTTGGATTTGTCTCTCTCTCAAAAACTTATATATTTTTTACAACAACTTAAAGAAAAGTACCAAAAAAAAATAAAAATGTACAACGAAAATAATTTAGGCAAAAAATTAAGCATTACTTTTCCGTATTTTATTGCGTGTTTTAGCGTTTGTAACTATAGGGTACACCAATTAGTCGTCCTATATCAACAACTTTACATTTTATCTTAATATTATACAAATTATAAAAATTAGCTTATTTAATTTTTGTTAATTTTGATCAATATGAATATTGTTTTTTTTTGCTTAAAACTATTTTAAAATTCATAAGTAATTAATTAATTTAAAATTTATGTTTTAGTGGTTATAAATAATCATTAATAAAAATTAAATTAATAAATATTAATATTTTTGGGGGTTCGCTACTATTAACTACAACGGCGGATAATCTAATCGCACTTTGATATTTGAAGAAGAAAAAAAAAAAAAAAATAACCGACACCGAAAATCGTTGTGAGCTTTTGTCACCAAGTTTATAAAGAAAAATTTATTAAATTTTGTTAAGTGTTGCGACGTTAATCTAACATGTTTGAATTTATTAATGCTTGTTTAGTTATAAATTTTAAGTTTTTTTTTATATTTGTTATTAAAACATTTTAATGAATGGGGTTTTTTAGAAAAACAAAAAAAAAAAAAAATATAAAAATCAAGTAGCAAATATTAAAAAATTTACATATTCAATAAAATTTATGTGGAGATTTATAAAAAAAAAAAATATTTTTCATAAAATTGTTAATTATTTTTATTATTTAAATATTAATTTAATATGCCATAGTTTGGTTATTATTTTTGCGTGGGTGTAAAGTGTTTAGTTTTTCGGCAAAATTCAAAAACATTTTGGTATGTGGTTCTTCTAGTGTTCTTTTAAGAAGGGATTAAGTTAAACGTTGCAAATTCAGGTTAATTTATTCAAAAAACCTGAACAAACTTCAAATAAATAATAAAGTCGAATTCATATCCTCCAATATAAAAAAAAAAAATTGGCTTTTTATTATTCAATTTTGTGTAGTGATTCACATGTTCATCATTATTATGGGAAGCTTCATATTTTTGTGTTTTCAATGAAATGCATAATAAAATTTATAAAAATTTTCATTAATATTACTAAACATTTATTGAAATAAACTTAATAACGCTTTTCTAGATATAATATATGAGGAACTTCCAAAATGTTCGACACTTTGAGGCAAAATATTTGCAAACATCTTTTTTGTATAACATGGATAACCATTTGTGTATCACTTAGAATACTTTTTAGGTAAAGACCACTGCAAATGTAGTTAAAAACAAATGAAATTTCACTTAAAGAAAGGACGACTTATATTTCAGTAAATTCAACTAACATTGTCATTTGTTTTTTAATGTTCAAAAAATTACTAACAATTGTAGTAAAAATTAACCACATGTTAGTAAAAATAAACAAACTTTTATTTTATTTATTTTTTTAAATAATAAAAAACTACTGTAAAGAATGAATGTAAACTCATAAACAGTCATTTGATGTGGGGTTAGTAAAAAATTTAATTTGTGCTACAATGACTGACATTTACATTAAAAATAAAGAAACTGTATTACAACCAAACACCTAAATATTTTTAAGCAGAAGTAATGTGTTAGTTGACGGTATTAAGTTTAAAGCAAATTAAATATTAAATGTACAGTTTTTGCTTCGATTTAATCAAAAAAAAAAGGTTTTGTCTTACATTAAACTTAAAAAAAAAACCGCGATTATTTTAGAAAACATGTATTTTTGCCGGCTTAATGATGTTTAGTTGGGTTTAAGGTGACTTATTTGGCAGGAATGAATATTAAATACTTTTTATTTCGAAAAATTAAAATTTCATATAAGGATGGTTTTTGAAGTTATGAAAATTTTTTTGATGTCTTATCGATTTTGGCATTAACCTTATTAAGATCCTTTCTCGTAGGTTTTGCTGAGTTGATACAGCGTTTTAGTTGTCATAAAACGAAATGTGTTTGGAAAAAACTGAATTTGTACCCGTTAGAAATCAAACAAATTAATTTTTATCACTTTGTCAATTTAGTCCGTTGTGAAAATTCACTCAATTTAGTTATATTGAGTGAATTTTCACGACAGAATAAATTGACAAAGAGCAAAAAATAAATTTTCTTTGATTTCTAACTGCCACTAAGTTCTCAGGGCATGAGTTTTAGAAAAAAGGCGAAAAAAAATAATTCCATTTTTTTTAAAAAATTCACGAAATTCCTAAGTTTAAAAATGTTAAAATGTCTTTTTTACTCGGGGGTGCTGTTTACTAAGAAAATCAGTCCACGCAATACGATAGCAAATTTCAAATATAATTGTGAAGGCAGATGCAAAAAACATACATTTTGAATAACTTTACGCCAATTCCATATAAGTTTGTGATGTTGGTATTCCGTTATTGTTGCGCTGACATAAACTTGGTACACCTCAAACTGTATAAATTACACCATTTTTTAAATGCTCTTCTCAAAACTAAATACCATTAAACGGCGCAAAACCCCTATGAAAAATCGAAAAATGTTGGTTTCATTGGGAAACCACCACCCGATCAAAAAAAATCTTACATCTCAAATACAAAATCAGATTTCATGGGATGAATTTAGATCTATTTGGAAATATTAAGGTCCAAAAAGGTAAATAGTTCTTGGTGTTAGAATGAGATATTTTGAGATTAAATTTGGAGTTACTTGTATCCCATAACACATATTATTATTAATAAAAATATTAAAAAGTTTTAACGAAAATAATTTGAACATCTGCGCATATATAAGCACATCTGGAGTTGTATATTAAAATATATTATTATGTCTTATGGAACAAAATGATTTCGTTCAAAAAAAAAAACCACTTCATCTTGGAAAGCTCATTTCAAATTTTGTTTCCAAGAACAATTTGAGAACAAATGATACTTTCTTATGAAATATCATTTGCTCCCAGAAGTTCTCTACCACATCCTGAAAAGCTCATTTCAAAATTTTTGTTTTTAAAAACATATCAAGTACAAACGCATCAATCAATTTTTTTAAAAAAAATTTCGGCCAATTTCTTGCACGATAACAGTTTTCAATACTTAAGGGTCATAGTAATTTTTATGATGTGTCATTTCGTTCCAAAAGTTGTCCAATTCATCCTGGAAAGCTCATTTCAAATTTTTTATATTAATAATATTTTAAGTACTAACGCATTTTTTTAAGAAAGAAACGAAAACCGTTTTGAGGACTAAAGACCATAACCTTTCCTATGACAAGTCTTTTGTAACTGGATTTTATTCTAAATTTATCCAAAAATGAGTCCATTAATAAATTGTTTTTAAAATCCCCCAAAAAAAGGTCCCCTCTCTAACAAAAAAAAAAAAAAATCCCGCCTTCCCAATCCCGGCTTTCGACACAAACATAGCGACACTAACATTGCACATGTAAAATAACTAATACTTTCAAGTCGAGAACTTGAAAAAAAGGAAAATACGTATTTTGGAGTTTAATGTTTAATGTGGTTTAACAAAAATTCTGAAAATATTAATTGTTCTACAAAATATCACTTTATACTATTATATTTATTTTTCTATATTTAATTCTGTTGGCTTATTAAAAATTAACCAAAGTTTAAGGCTTAACCATAGTTATGAATGTCAAATTCATATGAAAATATCTGTGGTTAAAATTAAACACTGTTTTTTTTTTTTTTTTTTATTAATTAATAATCATATAATTACAAATTATATACTATTACCCTAACCGAGCACTAGCTAATATGGCCTTCGGCGCGTTGTAGCGAAAACAGACCAGTGCCTCTGGTGGGAATCGAACCCACGACCCCCCGCACTGATAAGCCAGCACGCTACCAACTAGCCTGCCGGGGCGCACAAAACTCTGGTTATTTTTCGAAAAGTTACTCGTCCTTAATAAAATTTGTTTTTCTATAAAACATTTGGCGTTTATTTTTGGGCTTGAAATGGAGTTTTGTGCGTTTCAGGTATTTTGAAGTTTTGTTATATCTTTTTGAGCGAATTTTTTGATTAATCTTACTTTACCAAGCTGTACCCAAAATTACCTCAAACTAACCTAATATCTTAACCAAACAATGTTGCCAGCCAACAAAACATTTACCATCATTACCAAACACGACTAAAATGACACCTTCACTCAAATGATAAGAAAACCCAAAGAAAACATTAACGAAACGTCAAAACATTAGCCACAAATTGTTTTACGAAAGATACAAAGATTTGTCTTTAAATTGCTACAGATTTTGATAGTTTTTTTCAAACTGGCCAAAGGCTAAAATATGTGTGGTAAAAACATAAACTCAAGTTTAAAATGTTGCTGCCACTAAACTGTTGTCGCTGCTGCTGCAGCACATTATACGGGACACAATTTATTTCTATAGTTTATGGCTTTGGATTTTATAGCAGGGAATAGAATGTATGTAAATGCATTTGAAAACCAAAAAAAAAAAAAAAGAGAAATAAAAGCAATTTGTATATCTTAAAGATAAATCAAAATATTATCAATAATCAAATCGGTAGCTGTTAATTTAAAAGCCGTTAGCTACAATTTGAGGTTTTTGTTTCAATTTTGCCTTTAAACATTTGTCGTTTACAACATTATCTCGCCCAAAAACGAAATGAAATAAAAAAAAAAAAATTGAAGAAACAAAACCCAAAGAGTTGATATTGTCTTCTCGGTCACATGCAGATAATTAATCCCATATGTAAATTACGCTTATTTTGGTTTAGATTATTAGACCAAAGGCTATAAATTTTCAGTAGTAAGACACGCAGACACTTTGTCACATGAAATTATGTTAACGTAAATATGTAGTCGTAAAGGTGCTTACCAAAAAAGGCAGTTTAAACCGAATTGAAACTTCTGTGACATTATTATTTTGTGGTATTTCTTTTAATCTGGAGCCATTTTCGTTTAAATTATGGTGATTAAAGATATAAACGTACTATAGGTATGTTTGAACAGTCGAGGCGAATGAATTAAGTATAGAAGAATTAAATAATAGTAACTCTTGCAGTTGCAGTGACTTAAGTTCGTTTGCTGATAGAATATTTCCTAAATTAATGGTGCTTGTTTTAGGTCAAATTAAAGTTACATAGAAATTATCTCCGAAAACATAAAAATTGAGAAAAATCTCAAAAATCTGGGATTAAAATGGTCATTTAGCAAAATGAGCTAGAACGAAATTCCAGACTCTCTCTTACTAATAAGCAAGTCAAAGTTAAATATAGATTATTTTCCAATCTGCTTTGTAACCATTTGAAGTAGAACGAAATGGAGTTGGAAAGAGTGTATTTGGAAGACTAAACTCAGGGGATGCAACGCAATGGAAAGGAAAACGAAAAACATGTTTGCTTCACTGAAGCATTAACACATTCCAACATTAAAAATCGATTTGATGAAACACCTACATGGTGGCAAATTTTGTTTACCAATTAATGTAATTCAAATTGGCACTCTTCGATAATTTCGCGTACCGTTCCATTGCATGTGTTAATGCCAAAAATCTAATTAACGTTTGCCATTAAAAATCCTTAAAATCGTCCCTACGAATTCCTAAATTCCGGCCAAATAAAAGCTGAATGCTATTAGAGAAAGAAAGTTATGAATTTAACATCTCTTTTCCACATTCGAACCTTAAATAAATGTCAAAGTATTTCGAAAAGTCATAGATACATGTTTCCGGTAAAAATAGGTGTATGTCTCCTTTTTGTTGATCCAACATTCGTACTGGTAAGAACTCTTCCATTGTTCATATATTTAAAGATAATAAATATTCCAAATAGTAATTCCTACTTCATTTGTTTTATTATTTTTTTCGGTACTATTTGGGAATATTTCCAATTGAGAATAAAATCTATTGGAGATTTTATTTCGGCTCAGAGAATTCTTCTATCCACTATCCAGGAATCATCCAGTTACCCATACATAGTAATTTTTGAGATAATCAGCATGTATTTGCTTTTATTTGGCGTTCTATTCCACTCGTTCCACTTTACATTTCATAACGTTCCCCATGTGTTTCAATTCCACTCGTTTCCCGTTGCGTTTTATTTCGCACCCCATAATAACTATTCCTATTCCACTCATTCTCCGCTTCATTCACTATTGCTTTGATTCCATACAATGTTCCATTTAAACCATTCCATGAAATCCTTAAATAAATTTAATTTTAACATTATATGGACCTATAAAAAATAATACGGGCCCTTTAGATTTCCCTCTTTGTCCTACAACCATATTTAAGAGCTAATCGGAGGGATACCTTCCTTCGATTTAGAAAAAAGTGAGATTTTAGGCAATCCGGGATATACACTGCGTTGCATAGCTATAATTACATTGGATTTTTGCTACTTTTAGTAATATTACAAACATTTTATTAAAACTTATAACTGTTTTTAAGATTGCGATAACGTATCTCTATTTTGTGTAAAATTTAAGAGATTACTTAATTGATTTAAGAGAAAGATTTTGTAATATTTTGTTAGTGTTTTATAACTATAATAACTGTAACGTTTAATGGTTAAACAAAGAAGAATAACAAATAAAGAAAAATTTAAGAATTACTCTTGTTTTTTATAACAATTTTTAATTTGTTATATTGCCAAAAAAATTTGCAATTAGAAAAAATGTTGAACTAAGTAATACACTCAAAACAAAAGTTAGTAAAGCCAGCAAAAAATGTTACTGAGTCAGCAAAATTTTAGTCAGGAGGATGCTTGCAAAAAAATGCTTAATCTTTTTTTTATTTTTAATCAAATTCATTTATTTTTTAAATTTTAGATATAGTATATAAATCATATTAGCAAATTGCTATTGTAAACTTATCCTAATTCAGCTAGTACAAGATCCTGATCTTGTTGTGCTAGCGTTTGTCAATAAATAAATATTACAAAATAAATAGGGGATCCGGATCCATATTGGAACATTGAAAGCTATTGCTTTTGGACAATCTCTTACAAAAATTATCTGTGAAAGAACCGACTAAAACCAATTTTTTAGAAAAAAAAAAAAAAACTGGATATCAAATTTTCTACAAATTCCTTAAAATAAAACGAAATAACCCGAATAAAACTAAATTAAAATTTTATGTTTTAATATGTTTTACCACATTTCTGAACCTCTAACAACCCATTATAAACACCTAAAGATAAGATTGGACAGGTTAAATTTCATATTTACCTCATTAAGATTTGCAGATCTCTGATCTCAGAGCAGACGCAAATTTGTTCAAACAATAAAGAGAATTAAGCATAACTAAATTGAAAGTAGTGTCGGAATAGACCAGACATCTGTCATTAGTCAACCTAATACATATCCATTACTGAATGTTTTCTTGACAGTTTGAAAAATGTTTAACCCTTTGACGATCAATGACAGATATAAGCCCCATTTTTAGTTTTTGTTGTACTAGCTACACTTTCCAAACGATTTTAAAATTTCGGTGGTGTAAGTTGGTGGAAAAAGTTGGTTAAAGTTGAAATTTGAGTAAGAAAATTGTTGAATTCGGATGGGTCTGGGGGAGAACAAACAAATTTTTAATCTGGACGCAAAAGATTCTTGCTGTCTTTTTTACTAAAAAATTACTAAAATCACATTTATTTATAATTTACAATCTTCTAGGCATTTTGGTTTATGCGTGAACAAGATATTGCATTGTAGTTTTTTTGTTTAATTAAACAACTTGTTGTTAAAACCACCAACACTTTTCAAAGCAATCGGGCTTAATTAGCATTTTCCATTCCCGAAAAACCGGACCAAGTTATTGCAAAAATGCAATAGTTTTATTTTCTAATGCAGATAACTTTTGCACTTTTCGAGATAAGCCACATGAGTAAGCACATTTATTATTGGAAATTATAAGCTGAAAAAATATTTGTTTGAAATCGGTTGATAAACAAAAATTTATCAAGCTCGAATACCCGAGGTGTCCAGCTTTGGAGTCTAATAAATCAACCCCTGTTGAATCTACTGGTTGAATCCTACTGGAACCTCAAGCTTCAAATTCAATTGATTATGGCTGTGCAAAGTTCCATGGCAATCCGATCAACCAATAAGGAATGGCTGAATTATTTCCAAAACATTTGTGATACACCACACTGTGCAATGGGATATATCTACATTAGGGTGATAACTTTTTTTGGACAACATTCTCCCCAGGGGTTTTCTAATGGCAAATATTGTATTAATGATAAAAAAACTATTTCAGTTCGATTTGGTAAAAAAAACCCATACGCACCGACAGCGATTTCTAAAATGCCTTTAATATATTTTTTTTAAATTTTTTTTAATAACAATTTTTTTAAAATATGGTTTATACATATGTAAGTAAACAAATTTGGAAGAAAACTATTCCATTGACTCGAAAACGGACTTTACTATTGAAATCAGCATTTCTTAATTATATAGATGTGATGGTCAGACGTTGATCATTAAAAAAAAGTTTTTTTTTTAACTTTGTTTGATTCAAAACTTTAACGCGTTTGGTGCGTAACCTTTTTTAACGATAGCGAAAAACTAAAAACGCAGTTCTTAATATTTGTCCATGCCCTACACGATTTTTTCTGGGGAGATTTGATATTTGCAAAAAAAGCAAAAGTTATTACCCTAATGTACATGTCCCATGGTATTTTTCACAAAAGGAATTGGAAAAGAAATTGTTGACAACACTTTTCTTTAGAAATGTTGGGTCGACAGCAGTTTATTATCAGTCGTCAGAGGGTTAATAAAACATAAGAAGCCACCAACTTAATTGTTTTCTATTCTTCCAATGTTTAAATAAATATTGTAAATTTTTTATATTAATTGTATAATTACTGCTTTACAATATTAAAGGGGTGGTTTAAAATTATTAATTGGACAGGAAACGAAAAATCATGTGAAGCAGCGCTTTGAGAAATTACTTCAGAATACAAAGTCTTGAGAAATTGCGTACAAAACAAAAATGTTTATATAATTGCAAATGATTTTCACATATTAAACACAAACAACTAAAATAATTATTAAATGCAACAGTGGGAAAAGCAATTTGAACGGATATACTCACATACGAGTCATGCCATGTCAAACCGAACGATTTTTGACTTGACGATTTTTGTTTGCTTTGAAATTTGGCAGACGTAATTTTATTTCAAAAATATTTGACACGTATTTTTGGAAAAATTTTAAAAACTTTTTAATACAGGAGTTATTTGCTATTTTTAATTTATAACGTAGTTTCAATCTCCGTTTATTTACAAAAAATAAAGCAAATCAAACATTTTAGCTTGGTTGATACTATTATTTCATATTTTTTCCTAACAAGCATCATGAACCACTAATGTTTTATTTATGTAAAAAAATATTTTGTTTTTAATCTGGTTAGTTTTTACTCAAGTAATATTTTTAACAGTTTTATTATTTTTTTTTTTTTTTGTTTTTCTATACATCGAGAATATTTTTATTTTATTTTTAATTTATAACGAGCTTTCAACCTCCGTATATTAACAAAAATAAAGCAAATCAAACATATTAGCTAGGTTGATACTTGATATTTGTGTTTAAACTTTAAAAAAACATAAAAAATGCTCCGAAATGTCGATATTTGAATTGATGTCGATTTTAATAATTGAGGCCTTTTTTTAATGGTCGTGTACTCTCCTAAATGCATTTAAATATCTATGCTGCTACAGTTTGAAAATTTTTTATTTTAGTTTGTATTTTTTTTTTTTTTTCGTTTGTATTTTTTATCACTTTTGACCCCATCGAAAAATAATGTATCAGCGTCTACATACACTTCTTCTTAATAATCTCTGACATTTTCAAAGTGAGCCTGGCGATGGGTTCTATTTTGTAAAGAATGTTTTACAAAAAATACCACAAAAACTTGAATTTTTTTACATAGCTTGTTATAAATATTTAAAATATATAAAAGTTTTTAAAATTTTAAAAGTATTTCAAAATATTTTATGAAAATGAAAATTATTCAAGTTCGAGGGCATACCCTATATTTCTTTATTCTGATCCTAACAAATAATCTATAGAGTTTTTGTTTTCAAATTTATTAATTGACCACTTTCATAAATGTGTTGATAGATCTATTTGGGGCATTTTCTAAGTTCCATCATCGAAACACGTTTTGAAAGAGGTAACAATCCCATGCAAAACATCAAGCATTCATATAAACTAGTTTTCGCACTAAATGAGAACTAATATATGAGCTCGAAGTTAAAGATTATCACCATTGATCAAGAAATAAATTGAAAACTTGTTATTTGTGTGTAGGGTCTACCTTTGGTAGATATTTACGCACGTTTTGTTTTTTTTTTCTTTTTATTTGTTCATTTGTTTGTTTAAAAACAAAATGTACAAGGAGAGTAGTAAACAAGACCGTACTTTGTCTTTTATACAAGTTTGATATAATTTTTTATTAAAAATATAAATTATGTTTTTTTTTCGACCTTTAATTGTGCAATGAAAATGAAAATTATTCAAGTTCGAGGCCATACAATATATTCTTTATTAGGATATTGTCCTAACAAATAATCTATAGAGTTTTTGTTTTCAAATTTATTAATTGACCACTTTCAGGAATGTGTTGAATATTTTATATGAAAATTGCAAATCTTTGTGGCATATTTTGTAAAAAATTCTTAAAAAAAATAGAACCCATCTCCGTACCACTCATAAAATCTCAGTGCTTGTTTTGTAGAAGTGTGTGTAGACGCTGATGCGTTATTTTTATTTTATGTAGGGTCGAAAGTGGTAAAAAATACAAAAAAATGTTAAATATTAAAATAAAAAACTTTCAATATGTGGAAAAGTAGATATTTAAATAAATTTAGAGTAGAGTACAATACAATTAAAATAAGCCATCAAACATTAAAATCGGCCTACTGGTTTTTAAAATACATCAATTTAAATATCGACATGTCGGAAAATTTTTCATGTTTTTTTGAATTTTTATGTGTCAAATAAAGGGTCCGCCAAATAACTTTTTTTTTTTTGAACTCCTGAACCAATTGGATTTTGTATGGCGTCATACCAAGGTCTTTATGCAAAATTCGTCTCAATGATGTCTTCGAAATGTTCAATTGTTGAGAACGACGGCAATATTCTCTGGTGCACGCACTGTTTTTGGCTTTTCACGCTTTGGTTTATCGATGAGGATGCCAGTTTCTTTCACTTTTTTCACAAGATAACGAACATACGGACCATATTCGTTCAGCGGAAGGATAAAACTAATTATCTGTCAAATCAGACATGAGCTAAGTGTTACCATTCACGAAATAAGCACTAGTTGAAAAAAAAAACGTTAGATGGCGACCCTTTGTTTTTGAAATAAGATTACGTCTGTCAAATTTCAAAGCAAACAATAATCGTAATATCAAAAATCGCTTGGTTTGACAAGGAATGACGCATACGTACATATAAAAATATACGAACCTTTACAAAATGAACACAATTTTAAAGATGGCAATTAATATAAGCATGTATGTAGTAAACTCTAAATACACAGAGAAATACCGCTAAATACTAAACTCATTAATAGCCAATGAAAATTACTAATTGTATGTAAAGAGTCTGGGAACATGTAAGTGACTACTAAAAATGTGTTTTTAGTAGTCGAAAATTAAACGTAACAGTATTTGAATAGTGTTAAAAGGTTCAACACCCATATACAGGTTAATAGTTAATACAAATTCGTATACTAAAATTTTGTATTATATGAGGTGATCTCAAGTTTAATACCGAATCTAAATGGTAAGAAAGGCTCTTTTATTTAAAATCGACTGTCTTTCAAGATAAGTGCACATATCATTCATTTTGGGTTTCTTTATAGGAGCCAAACATGGAAACGAACATATCATTATATTGTTTTGATACCCTTTCCGCGTCCATTTTGGTAATCCTGGAGAGTTGCCTGAATATTAAAATCGTGTTTGCTGCTGGTTTTAGTATCGACAACACTTGATGGCCTCGCCCTTCGAGCGGGACGACTTCCGTTGGCACTCAAGTCGATCTCTTCGCCGCACACAATCACCTGGCGAAATTTCTGAATGAGCAAACACACATTCCGTGTGGCAGTTTCCAAATACTCTAGCCCTTTTTCTCACTACTCACCCTAACAACTACGAAGTGACATAATTTTCACATTCCCACACTTCGGACCATTGTACCATTTGCGCATCCTGTTTATACTCCAAACTTCGTAGTGTTTTACAGGAAGTCACAAAAAGATGTGTTTTTTTTATGAAAGGCTCTTAAGATCGAACTTCATAATTGTTATAGGCATTTCAACTGAAAACTCTGTTTCTTGAACGCCAATACTGAAGCCACTGGGGAAATTGTTGAACGCGTAATTCAGCTTGGAATAAAATTTGTCATTCCTTTAAAGTAGATTAGACTAGAGTGGCACTGTGCACCGCGACCAGAAGTTGGTATTTTGTGCTGTCCTTTAAAGTACATTCCGGTTAAGCCCAAACACAATTGTTAACCAGACGCTCCGAAATGCAGTCAGATTCAAAAAGGAAGCATTTATTAATTGGAATATGACTAAATATGACAATTCTAATCTGCAGCGCAAACAGGCGAGAACCGAATGTGCCGTAGTCTACGTGTTAAATTTCTTTCTGCTCCTCAGGATAGAAGATCTTTGGGTCATTTGTTAAAAGAGTGAGGGATAATGCTAGTTCCTCAATCCCAACTCTTATAAAGGATGATCAAATATTCACTGACCCGGTTGATAAAGCAAACCTTTTGGGTGAATTATTCGCAGGAAATTCATTTCTGCCGGAAAGCAATCAATCACGACCTGAACTCAAAAGAGTATCTCATACTATACCGACATACATAGAAATACACCTGTAAAAAAAGCAAAAAAAAAAGCTACTAAAAGTCAAGTTAAAATGTTTTTGCAGAAAAAAGTGCTAAAATTAGCTAATTTTTTTAATAAATATTAGTAATATAAGAATAGCAAAAATAAATCTGTTGAATTTACAAATATTTAGTTATATTTGAGCTAAATTTTAGTTAATTGAAAGTAACGAAAGAATTTGCTAAAATCAGCAAAAACATTTACTAAATATTAGTAGACAAAATAAAATCATTAAAAAATGTGAAATTTTTTTAGTTCTTTTATAAAAGTCGGCCCTTATGAAATTAGCAATCTACAATTTTTAAGCAAAAATTTCTGTTGATTTTAGCAAAATAAACTGTTGCATTCTGCTAAATTTGTGGTAAATACACTGCTAATAATCCATGCGTAAAATTACCAAAAAATGTCAAAATAACAAAATTTTTCGTGAAATAAGCGAAAATTTGTACATTTTACGAAAGTTTTTATAGTTTTGACAATAATTTCGTAATGTTGTTAATATTACAATTTTTGTTTGATATTTTGAGTCTACAAATATTTAGTAAAAGTTTTTGCTAAATTTACAGCGTAAAATGCTATTTTCAATAACATATAATTCACTTCGACTAAAAGTAAAATTTTGTAAAGTTAACAGATTTAATTTTGCTGATCTTATTAATACACTGATAATAATCCATGCATACCAATAAATGACAACAAAACAAAAACTTTTGTAAAATACACCAATATTTGTTTATTTTACGAAAGCTTTTGTTGTTGTTTGACATTATTTTCATATTTTTAATTAATTATTATGAGTGAATTATTATGAGTGTATTAATATTTAGCAAAAAAAATCTGCCAAATTTTGAGGTTTTTCTGCAAGAGAATTTTTGACCAATTTTTGTGTATGATATTCTTCAGATCTGGTGCAGAATCTCGAAGTAAATAAGTCAGCGCTCAGAGCTCTTCAACGTTATCGCGTCCATTGGCGACCCTTTATAGAACTTCGTATCGTACGGTTATATTTCCATCGTGTTGGCAGGTTGCTAATGTCCAGCCAATCCCAAAAAAAGGTTGCTGCTAATAACCCTGATAATAACTGCGCAATTGCAATATGCTCTGCGCTCTCGAAGGTTATGGCGCGCATTGTTAATAACGCAGAAAATAAACTTCTCACAAACGTCTTTGCCGACAGTTACGATTTAGAAAAATTCAAGTGAAATGTCAATATGCTTCCTATTTCCTCATCCTAATAGCCCCTTTTTCTCATTTCAACACAATGCACTGCATTTGAAGGAGGCACCCCAGATGTTTTTGGTCTATGGTAAAAAAAAGATCGTGTCATGCGGCCTTAATGATAATAACATGGTCAGTAGGGTGTTCTTATTTGTATGGGAAAATTTTAAAAAGTGTTTTTTCTAGTTCGCCGGCACGATTCTTGTTCCCTTCTGTTAGAAAAGTAATCCTGTAAAATTTGGAGTCAATCCGATAATTTTTAGTGGACCCGGAAACGATTTGAAAATTTTCATGGGGTCTATATGGGCAAAATATCCATTTTTAACGAAAGTAGTTACATCAAATGAAATTTCATATTAAAAAATAATTGTATTTTATATATAATAAATTTGAACATGTGATATATAATAGATTATATTTTGCAACTAAATCTCTTATAATTCCACAACAGCATGGATTTCGTAGTGGAAGATCCACAATTTCGAATCTAATGGTGTTTACTGATTATTGTATGTCGCAGTTTGAAGTTTCTTCACAAGTTGATGCAATTTATATGGATTTATCAAAAGCTTTTGATAAATTGTCACATAAGATTTTATTAGAAAAGTTGTCAAGCTTGGGCATTCATTCGGCTTTTTATAGTTGGTTTTCTTCCTATTTACATAATCGGGAATGTGTTGTGAAGATGGATGACTATGAATCGTCACCTTATATTCAAACTTCTGGTGTGCCACAAGGGAGTGTATTGGGCCCTTTATTGTTCAATATCTTCATAAATGATGTATTTACATGTTTTAAATATTCTCAGTTTCTACTCTATGCTGATGATATGAAAGTGTTTTCAAGAGTTGGTAGTTTGAATGATGCATTAAATTTACAAATTGATCTTGATAATCTAAATATATGGTGTTTTCATAATAAATTGAATTTTAATATGAACAAGTGTTTTCATATGTCATATGCAAGAATCCGTAATCCTATACAAACTTCTTATAGAATTGGTGCTAATTTAGTTAAATCTGTTAATGAAGTTGAAGACTTAGGAATAGTATTTGATTGTAAGATGACATTTTTGCCGCATATGGAAAAAATGATTCCCAAAGTTTACTCTACTTTTGCTTTTATTAGAAGAAATTGTAATGATTTTTCAGATCCCTATACCTTGAAATTGTTGTATACTTCTTATGTCAGGTCTAAATTAGAATATGGTGCAATAATTTGGAGCCCTCATGCAGATATTCATATTAAACGTATTGAAAAAATACAGAAAAAATTTATTAAATTTGCATTACCGCATTTGAATTTTGTTTATCCAGTTCCTACATATGAAGTCCGTTGCATGCATCTTGGTTTAGAAACGTTAGAAACTCGGCGTAGGATTCAATCAATGCTATTCTTATTTGATTTAATAAATGGTAGTATTGATTGCTCCAGTCTCTAGGAGAAAATTCCGTTCAATGTACCCAGTAGACATCTTCGTCACAATGATTTGTTTTTTGAAATTTGTCATCGTTCTAATTATATCTTGAATAGTCCTCTAATTAGGACAATTAGAGAATTCAATTTATTAAATGTAAATCAAATTGTAGAATTTAATACATCAAAATCCAATTTTAAAAATTTTTGATATTTAATTCTGTAAAATTATAGTAGTTATTTTAATAATTAAATAATTATTTAATTTTTTTAAATTAATTTAATTAAAATTAAGATATTCTTAGTCTGTAAGGAACTATGTTATATAGACATTAAATAAATAAATAAATAAATAAATAAAAAGAACTGCAGCACCTGTTTTTATGCCAGTATTTGTTGACGTTGTATCATATGACAAGCCTTTGACTTGATCAACAATTTTCCATTCACGTAATCTTTCATACACTATATCAGCAATATTTTCACCACTCGAAGATGCTACTTTTGGTGCGCCGAGAAATTTTGATGTGCCGTTGAAACTAACAGAAATTGCGATTCGCTCAACCTTCGTGGGGCCGATCAAGTCTTTCATGAATTTTCCATCAAAATGAGCTACCAGCGATCCAGTTTTACTCACCTATAAATGATGAAAAGATTGTTACAATATCAAAAACCAACTCTTGCTGAAAATCACAATTTACATTATCAGTGAAATTAGCTGAAATTTCTTCAGATTCCCTTAACGGTTCTCTTGGCGTAAACGATGAATAGTTGAACGATTGATTGCAAGTTCTTCTACACGTAGTCCAAATGCTTCACCTGCTGCTATGAGAATATGAAATGCCATTCCATCAGACACTTTGGCATTGTCAAGAGCTGCTAGCAACCTTGCTGTTAAAAAATTTTTGCG
The DNA here is from genome assembly GCA_021234595.1 of Delia radicum. Lineage (NCBI taxonomy): Eukaryota > Metazoa > Arthropoda > Insecta > Diptera > Anthomyiidae > Delia > Delia radicum. Next base: position 310,858,230 of record CM037851.1, on the reverse strand, counting down.
CCCTCGTTTTTGACCATGATTACTTTTTGAGGTTACATGTCTTTCATCATTATGCATCTCGTTGCTTGATATGTCACTAATATCACCTTCATCATTACACTCCATTAATTGAGAAACATCTATAAAATATGAAAAATAAAACATTACAATATTTAAGTTCGTCACCCTTACCTGTGCGGCTCATTTCCTCCTCATGCTTTCTTTTCCTTGCAGCTTCCTTATCTTTTCGTACTTGTGCTCTATTTTCCCGATCCCACAAAACCTTGTCAACACCAGCCATACAACCGGGACGTCCTTTTTTTCTTTGCATTTCAAGAAACTCTCTATCTTCTGCAATCCGAATTTTTTCTAGTGCATCAGCGGTAGCAATATCAAATAAGTCGTCTAGACTATTCAAAAAGGACTCAGCAGCTTCTTTTTGGGAACTCGACCTTTTACCAGGAACTGTTTTCTGAATAATTTTCCATTTGTCGTATAATTTTACAAGCTTTTCAACGCATTTGTGCTCTTCTCGAATAGGTATACGTGCTTGCTGCCAAAATATTTCCACTGCACTAATTGCTAGCTTCGCACCAAGCATCGCAGTCATTTTTACAAACCGCATGTTGTAAAATAAACTTGCAAGACCTGACGATTAGACGGTAGTTTTGCACCAGTAATTTGATGAGAAACATTTCCAATTAGATCGATTTTCTTCAAATTTTCAATAGCTTTACGCGTTCCAATAACTGAAGCACTCGACATTATTAATTTCTTTTATTATATAACAATAATTAAATAACAAATTAATCTAGAAAAATCTATTATTATTAAATTATTAATTCTTTTCGATTTCACTGATAAGAACTCACTCCACTGCGATCACAAATTACGATTTTAAGTAGAACTATGAACTGTTTGCTTCCAAAGCCAAAAATAAAGCGAAAATTAAAAACACAAGAGAAAATGTTCTCGAAAATGTCCCGTTATCAGCAGTATATGCAATTTTTAGTAGCTCAAGAGTACACAATTTCTTGGAATATGTTCTGCGCCAAAAGTAAAGCGTGCGAAAATAAATTTATGTTTTTTTAAATAGGTAACTGTTATTGCGACTTTAGAGAACTAAACAGTCAATATCATGCATTTGATATTATTTTTTATAATTTTAAGAGAAGAAAACCAAAAACAGTTATTGTTTCATTTCCTTTTGTGATGGATAAAATAAAGTTCAAAATTAAAATGTAACTACTTTCGTTAAAAATGGATATTTTGCCCATATAGACCCCATGAAAATTTTCAAATCGTTTCCGGGTCCACTAAAAATTATCGGATTGACTCCAAATTTTACAGGATTACATTTTTAACAGAAGGGAACAAGAATCGGGCCGGCGGTTGATAAATTTCAAAAATTTCAAAATAAGAACACCCTTAATGGTCAGACACAATCACATAAATGATAATTGATAGTTTAGTTTCCCCAATCATGTTTAAGTATATTTTATCAGGTGCACGAAGAGTTGAACTTGACGATTTTGTAGTCAATCAGTTTTGTTTAACTATTGTTCACAATTTTCCAAAAATTTTAATTCTTTCAATGGCAAATTGCAAACAATTTGGTAAAATTCCGTTAAAAATATCGAAAAGCGTTAAACAACATTCTTAATCGTGCATTATACGATAGTCCACAATATTTCATATTGATGATAAAGTGAATAATGATGTTGCTGCCGTTGCAGCTGACGATCATGGGTAAACTTAAGTAAATACCCCTCATTTTAAGCTTAAAACAACAATGCAACATATTAATGTTTAATACATTTAACAATGAGTACATCAAACATTTATGCGTTTATTGTTAGACGTGATCATCAGTCATACTTTCTGTTAACTCAATGACTAAACAAGTACAAACTAACAGAGAGTAAGTTTATAGGTATATAACTCAAATTCGGAATATATTCTCTATGTTTCATGTGTATTTAGTATTTAGTACAAGTAAAATTCTTTAAGCTCTCTGTTGCAATAGAGATATAAACGCTAAATTGGTTACTCATTCTTAATTTGTTTGCGGCATCTTTGAACATACTTCCAATTAGCTTATAGCCGACACCTAAGGCTTGACTCATGCAATGACTTTGGCGCTGCACACAGTACACACTCACACATACAGGCACGCAATATCCAGCTTTTTTTCTTCCACTTCTTATATTTCTTTTTTATTCCCATTCCTTAATCGACACTTGGCATCATTTTCTCTTCTTTAAAGGAATTTAATACTCTTTGTAATCAAAAAGAGTACTGGCATTGATGGTTTAAAGTGTTAACAGTGATGCTAAGAATGTACATTTTTTGAAAACTTTTGATAGATGGTTCCACATTCTGGAAGTTGTAAATTTAAAGTTAATATTCACTTGCGACATAAGATTCAGATTTAAGATAATTCCATTTTAGGGATTATCTACCTTTCCTCACGACATACACCAATTGTATTTTTTGCTAACTAGAACGGCTTCCCATTTAATATGTTAGAATTATAGGTGAAAATAACACATTGGAGAACTTTTAATTACATTTCATTTGATAATCAATCTGCCTTAAATTTTCTTTGTACGAAAATTAAAATTACTTCCTACCCCACCCTTTTACTACACTAAAATAAGATTGAACCGCTTAAAAACCTGTGTTCATGAACTTTCTCTCCTATATCACGTATACAAGAGTCAGAAAAATCGGAGGGTTATCACGGAAATACTTTCTTTGTAAGCAACAGTTTCCATTTTGCATTCAAATTTTAAGGAGTAAATTTTGAAAAAAAAAAAAAAAAAACAATCAGTTTCAATATTGTTCATAATCAGATTCAGACAATACATTTGAGTATGAATGACAAAGATGTTGTTAAACTCGAGTGTTGATCCATCTTAATTTTATCTTCTGTCATATCCAGAAGTACTGCATAGCTCAACATTTCGTTATTTATTTTTTCTTTTTCGAATGTATATTAGATGAAGATGATAATGAGATTGACAATTTGAGGGAATTCTCCAAAACATTACATACTCGACTTATTCTGAGAAGCGTCTAACTTGAATCCGATAGTTTTCCAATCGGGACAAACCACAATGTCTTTATAGAGCTTGCTGAACATGGTATAGTGTTAGAAAATTCTAAAACTCTAAATTATGGTATTGGAGATGCTTTACCATTTAAGGACTCTTGTCCTAATTAAGAAGTTTTGCAACCCTAACTTTGGAAGGAATACATCACTGAAGTCAAACCCCAACTCACTAGCCTCACCAGCCGTTAATATCAAAGAGGATCAGCCAACATGAAAACACTGCCAAAAATCAGTGAAAGAGAATTCGTCGTGGGAAAGATGAGATAGCGTCGAATGTAAACTTACAAGCAAAACTACTTTAGGGCGAACTCTTAAATGATTATATGGTGCCCCCACCTTCCGAGGGGAGTAAAAAGAAAGGGTTGATGAAACATTTTTTGCACGTACCTACAGATGAGTCCGGACATATTCGGATGTGTTCATAGCAGGCGGCCGACTAAAAAATTTTGTGGAATTCTTGTGATGCCATATGATATCACTGGCCGCGATTGGGTTAAAGATCTATCCAATAGAATACTAAAATTATTTAAAAAAAAAGTTTTGAAATTTTATTGATGCCGGGGTATTGTAAACCCACAAGGAACGTCAAGTTGAAGAATTTAAAACCATTTCAAGATTTTTGGACTGAGCTATGTATGTGAATGGATTGTTATTCTGTACCACTAGAATTTTTTAGGAAGACCCAGATGGGGCAGAAACTAATAGTAAACATTAACAAGCACAACTGTTATTAGTTTTAACATCTGGAACAATTGTGGTGTTGCCATTTTGAAGTCCATTTACTTTTACCAACTTTTATTTCTCCTCAATCCCTTACTAAAGAAAGCACCACATTAATTGATAGCAACAAGTTCCTGAGTGTTGCTTCTCTTTAATAGAAATAAGGGTAGGATATCTCTGGCTCTGGAAAGAATCAAGTATCCGAACCCTTACATCAAGTAAAAGACACTTAACTTATTTGAGGTTATTGGGCATATAAGTACTCAAAATGGGAGGCTTCTTATAAATAGTCATGCTGGAGCCAGGTAATATGTACAGAAAATAAGTTTTCATGTGCTGGTGGCGGAAGTATTAAACAAATATAAACAAATTTAGAATTAAGGACCTTAAAATGTACCATGTTAAAAAAATTCAACGAACATCTTAAAAAATATTTATCTATTTATATCTATATAATTGAAATATCGATTATATTCAAGTATGCTTGCCAGACAGACGTATTGTTTTTAGCAATACGCGTACATTTCCCTGCGGGAAATGAGGGTTGATTGATCCAAGTATTAATTCTGTGATATATGATTGGGGGGCAGGTCGCGAAACTGGTGAAAACAAAATTGTGGTGCACCAAAAAGTGTTAATTTGGGTGAAATGACCAATCACGTGACTATAGTTATGGTGACAAAACATTCACTGGTTGGTACCAGATATATCATGTAACTGGAGAAAAAGTAACATAACATCAAAGTGTACTGAAGTTACTAGGGCCGTTGCATTTTGAGGTTGCTAGTGGTCATTGAACAGGTTCAAAACCGTCAGCAGTGGATGAAAACATGGCAATTAGTTCCAAAGGACTGCTACAAAGCGCACATAACACTGAACTAATTTTATCTGAACCGACTATGTGACAGTAGAAATGAAGACGCAACACTCCACTGGTTTAAAAGAACTGAATACGGAACTGTTTAGACAGCGACCAGGGTTGTCATATATGGCGATTTCTCGTCAAACTTCGCGATCTTAAAAGTCGTTTGGCTAGGTAATTTTTGAAATGCCGACTGGCGATTTATATTCACTTTTTCGAGTGAATGGCGATTTTACAAATAAATTATCGCTACCAAAAAAACTAGCAACCCGTAAATAATATGACACACGTTAAATAAAAAGTGACAGGTTAATTGATAATTGTCTTTCGAAAGCCCTGCGACATGTACCCCTTAGACCAGTGCAGTGATACGTCGCAAAAACTATTCCAGTCAAACTACCCAGAACACATTGCGCTTAATATGTGACTGGTTTTCCTTCAAAAATTTTTCTCTAGTTCTACGATACGTACACCTACACCAGTCACGTGATAAGTTTGTTCCCACTGGTTCTGTTGCATATCACATAAATCCTAAAATGGACCTACTTTAACACTACCTACTTCTAACTTGTCCCGTAGCATATTCATTTCAGTCGGTACGGTAATAGGTTACCTTGGTCAAGTTATTCTACACGTCAAACAGTGCTCCACAGGTAGCAATTGTCACCTCCTATGACAAGCCAATGTTAAAAGTACTGGTCACTTTCATATAACAGAACCGAAACTAGGACAGGTTCATACAAACAAAGTTCTGGTCACGTGACCATACCAGTGACTAGTCCATTTTCCTGCTAGACACCTTTTTTTATTAAAAACATCAAACATGAATTTTTTTCATATTTAATATCAAAAAACTTCTGCAGAGTAAGAAAAAGCAAATGTTATTTATTTTAAATTTCCTGTAACTGTGCCTCATTTGAAGATTTTTGAAGGGAAATATATATGATAAATTGACGATTTGGCTAAATTAAAATTTTTAATTTTTTTCTCTCAATAATTTACTGAAGTTTGTGAAGTTTTTTTATTTAATGCATCAACAAATTTGATAAAATGATCTCCAATCGAACAAAAATTGTGTTCATTTACCCGTTCAACCAAATATAAATTTTAACATTTTGAAAGATTTATTTTATTTAAAAAATTACGAAAGCCGAATTGATTTTCTTTTTTCAGGAGCAAAATAAAATACATTTCTGAAATCGTGTGCACCCACTCTTATATGTTACTAGACGTTTGTTTTGGGTTACAAGGGCTGCACCAGGGCCTTAGCTGATAAGAGAACAAAATTTCTTTTCAATTCTGCACTCATAATTAACCATGTTAAAAATACGAAAAAAAAATGTCAAAACAACGAAATCTTTTGTAAAATGAACAAATTTTCGTTTATTTTACAAAATTTTTGGTGATTTTAACATTTTTTTTGTATTTTTATGCATGGATTATTATCAGTGTAGGGGTCACATGCTTTTTGATTTGAGGGTTGCCCGAAGAAGTAAACTTCAGTCGAATTTTTCAGTTCTTAATTGCATAAATTGTAACTTTTTGTACTAAATTTAATGTTTTTTTTTTTTTTTTTTTTAATTTATAATATTTTTTTCTTAATTGTGCTGCTTTTTTTCTCGATGTACTTTTCTTTGGAGATTTCATGACTGGCAACCATATATTCAAGTAAAAACTATATGTTTTAGATGGAACATCACATAACATCGAATATTGTTGTTAGTTTTTTTGTACTGAATTTAATGATTTTTTTTGTTTTATAAAAATTTATACTTTTTGCACTTTTTTTTTCGGAGATTTCATAACTGGCAACCATATACGAGTATTCAACTAAAAACTATATTTTTTAGATGGAACATTACATAAAAAATATTTCATTCAAAAAACATGGAGGAATTTTATATCGGTGAATAATTCATAAGTGGCATCCATGTATGGCAAACCCAAAAAATATTTCCAATTTAAATTTAAAAACCCAAAATACTGTCTAGTCGAAGTTTCGTCTATATTGAACTAAAGGATCGGGGGTCAGCCGTTAGTAATGGGTTAAGTGTATTCTTTAACCCTCAGCGTGACAAGGTATCCTCTGATGAGTTCTGTCAAAGTTTCAGTAAACAATTTTAAGGACATCAATTCTATACAAATTAACTTTAAAATAGCCAGATTAGGCCTATAACTATGCAATGCTCTCACCCTCTGGTAACACCTTGTGCCTGCAAACAGAAAACGGTAAATTTTTAAGAGAAACTAAAGCTAAATCAGCAATATGAAAAACTATCAATTTAAAGTCTCAAAAAATATTCAATTTCCTATTTGAAGTCACATGTTATATATTTGTTCTATGTATCTGGGAGTATTGCAATCTCTATATTTTCTAAACTCTTTGATGTAAATACTTCAAAGTTTTCTGAATTGTTAAAAAGGGCTAAAACTTGTTCATAATTCCCCTTTACGTTAAAGCCCGTAAAAGCACGTAAAAACTTACTTTTCTCATAATTACGTTTTCTTTCATTCACAAATAACAAAAAAATAATAAAAATGAACCCAGGAAACAGAAGACTAACCATTCAACAAGACATGCCAACTTTTGCAAATGTTTGATGCTGATCATGACTTAAGCATGTTTTTGTGACTTTTGTTAGTATTGTTGTTATTGCTATTGTGTGCGAGGTGACTGAATGAGTGACTTGGACCACACCGGACTAATGCCAACAACACACACGTTGATGATTAAGTTCTTTAAGTTGGTAAGAGGAGTAAGAGTAAACTTTTGAATTTTTTTTTGTTTATTTCTTTTATGTCTCTGGGCAAAGAGGAAACTTTTTCCGATGTGCATTTAGTACTGTGGTGGCATATAAGTGTTTTTTTTTAAGTTTATATCATTTGTGTGCTGCACTCATCATTGCAATACGTATTTAAAGTACGAATACAAGTACATTCATGTAGACACATTAGCTAATGACCATGATTATTCGAATATAACAATAAGGGTCACAAAAACTCGGTATTACTTCCTTTTGAAGTTCTATTTTAAGATCATCATTCCAAGTTATAAAGGCATAAAACATACATAGATATATAGAGACATTGTAAATGTCATGATCATCAGTATTATAGTGAATATTATAGTTTTGTATTGTTGTCAATAGCAGTTTTTATATTTTTAGATAATTAGCATGGGTTGACGTAATTGTATGATATTTGCAGTTCTAATTTTAGATATCAAATGGAATAGATCTGTATGCAGGGAATTTCGATATCGAACATTCAGTTAAAAATATGGGAATATCTAATGATGTTCTTTGGTATAATACAAGTAAGTTCCCATGAAGTAAGTTCCCACGAACAGCGAAGATATTTAGTAACCGTCTCGGTATTCTTATTCCTACTAAATTGATATTTGTTTCGATACTTATGCCCATGACCTGTGTTTCCTTACTTTTTGAATTTGAAAAATATATGAAAGGGAAATTTGTCACTTTCTAATCCCCATAAATGTAAAAATTTCTAAGGAATATTCGAAAAATGTCCAAATACTTTCGGAAGAATGTGTTTACTGTCAGCGCCTTTTTTTTTTTTTTTAAAAGAGAAGCAACGCTCAGCAAATTCTTCTTATTCATTACTGTGTTGCTTTCTTTGGAAAGAGGATATTAGAGACGTGAAAGGTAGGGAGAGATGAAGGGCTGCAAACATGGCCACACTGTAATTTCGCGAGATGATAAGTCTTAGAACAGTTTCTTCTTTTCAAGTGATCTTCTGGAGATATCACTGGATGAGAGATATTACTGAATGAAGTGACGAAAGTTTTGGTCAGATATAAGCCTTAGCTCTTATGCGAGTTATCAATGAATTTTGATATTCAATTTGCTTTCTGGAAGGATTTATTTCATGTTTCCGGTAGGTATACTGGAGAAAGGATTCGGTAAGATCACTGTCAGTGCACTCTTTGCCCCAATGACAGTCTCCGATGTAACACACCAATGAGGGCGAACTAAGGACCGTGACGGGTTACCTCACGGGACGCTGTGGCCTTAGGTATTAATTGTACAAGATGGGACGATCCTCTACGGATAAGTGCAGGTTTTGTGCATTCAGAGCATGTTCTCTGCAAATGTCCGAGGCTGTCCGCCAAGAGGGTGCGTTATTTTGGTGGTCGAATAGTGACGCCATTTGACGTTTGGAATTGTTTACCTTGTGGGATAGTTGGCTTCGTAGGGAGCCTGAACCTATAGGGTGTATTCGTTGGCAGCACAAAATACCAACTTCTGGTCGCGGTGCATAGTGCCAATCTAGTCTAATCTAATCTAACACACCAAGGAACAGTATTCCACATGGTATCGTTTGACGCAACATACTCTCGATATAAACTCAACCGAATCTCCATCTAGATTTCATTTTATTACAATTAATATCAAGTTTAAACAAAACCCAGTTATATTATGCAATCCTATTCTTGTGACTAAAGCTACTTAGATGAGTCATCAAATTATTTTCAGTGGGAGTAGGAATCTGCGATATCAGAAGTGCTTCTTCCCCGATCGCTTTTTTCAAACAAATAAAATAGAACTCATATAGTTGATACCAGTGAACAAGGAAAAGTATGCTGATCAACAGCTGGACTAAAGAACCAAAGTTCGCATATATTAGTTGTGTTGAATTCAACGAAATTCACTCTTCTTCGGAGACAACTTTTGACACGTAGATTCATGTTAATTGGGAGAGCAGTCGGCGCTATGTGCACTTAGGGTGTAAGGTCCGTAGTAATGCAACGAGACTAATGTATCACTTCTGATCAGATCCCACAGTTAAACTAATTCGAGCTTCTCAGGAAGCTGAGAAGGTGCGAAATGTCAGTTTTAGAGAGATAAATGAGATCATGGAAATGAGTTTTCTATGCTCTCCTCCTTGTCTTTGTACATGCAGCTGATAGTGCACGTACAACTATACGTATAGTTAAAACTCAACATAACCCAGACTAAACCAAAGTATAGAGTTAACTCAATTTTTGAGACTTGGATTTATGAAATATCCTAGCAAAATACTTTCAGTGGGAGTTCGCAGCCACGATATTACTTCTTTTAATAAGCGTAATGGGTTTCAGACGTATTTATTATTCCATCCCTTATGTTCCAAAGGATTAAGATAGCATAAAGAGGCTGTTTGGTTAGTTTGATGCACAAACTCATATAGTTGATACCAGTGGACAGGAGAAAGAACAGAATGCTGATTAAATTGGTATGATGGAAATCGTAGATGGAAATCTAAATTTTAGGAACACTAAAAAAAGTCACCAAAAATGTGGCTGACTTTTGTTTTTTAAGTGAAGGAGAAACAAAAAATAAACCGCCACATTTTGCATCGAATATTGATGGAAATTTGTCTCTATATTTTGTCGCAATATTTGACTCTAAGACTTAGTTTAGGCAGGAATGGTACCGAAGCTACATTCACCAGCACACCCAGAAAACAGACTAGGTAGTAGTAACCGGATTTATAGCCAATCGAATGATTCAGTTGTGATTACCAAATCTTGTGGTAGTTGTCATCGGATTTCTGTTTGCGCAATCTAAATTCTATTGTTGTGCCAGAATTTCTGTTGTTTCAATCGAATTATTCACAGCCGAAAAATTCGCTCCCAGCAACCAAACATTTTAGTGGCAACAAATACGGTTGCTACTACCGAGTCTGTTTTCTGTTTTCACTTAGACTAGAAGGAGTGATAGAAGTGCCTTGATCTCCTCGAATCAAGAGCAGAATATATGTGTCCATATATCTATATAAAGTTTAATATCCTGTGCATACGGTGTGATACTTGATTGTCATAGAAGCAAATATCTATCCCTCTTCAAATGGCCACCAATCAATTAATCCGTTCAAACGAATAGGGCGAACTACCGTTGTGTATGTCAATCGAAAGATTTTGGGACTTGGTCCCTAGCGCGTCACGATGGCTTTCCTACAGGAGTATGTATTAATACCCGGCATTTTTTTCACTTTCTCGGAAGTTGGGTGAAAAGAAACTTCCCATCCAGAATATCTTGATACTTAGTTATATCAGGTGAAAGCTTTGAAAAATATTTGTCTAGGCCTCCTTCTTGATGATGATGAACTTAATTACCAATTCTTTCGATTTGTAATATCTTATGTTGGGACCACATCGTGCTTATTTAAAATTGTGCTTAACTGATTTCATTAAAATCTACATGAGTTTCCTTAAACTTATTTCCCTAAAACAATTTTACATAACTCATTCCCTTCGACATCATCTTTACAAATATTACCTTCGATGGCACGTGATCATTAACCCTGAGCTATTATGTCCTCCAACTAACATAACTGGTGTTTTCATTTACAACAGAAACTTCAAGATGCTACTTTAAACATTAATCATCGGAAGAACTTACAGATGACTAAACTTACACATTCAGATAAATACAAACGAATATGATTGACATTAGAAACATGTTGAATACTGTCAACATGTCATTGAATTCAAGATTCATAAATTACTGCCTTCAAGGAGAGTAAATCACACAAATGATTCATTATATACAAAAACTCTTAAAGAGACTTAACCACCACTCTATACCACACACAGTAAATGCATTAGAGAAAAAAACATGTAAAAATGGTTTAAACGGCTACAAGAAAAAGTTACAAAAAAGGCCCTTAGTAAACCGTAAGGAAAAAATCTTAACAGTTAACTTGCAAGTACTTTTGCACAATTACTTCATAATCCAAATCTTAACGATAGTTTATTAAATGTGACAAATCGTTGGATGAATGTTTAAAATTGTGTACATCTGAATAGATTTAAACTAATTTCTTAAACTTCTCGTATATCCGGATCAGTGTAGGGCATATTATGATCGTTTCATATCGACCAAAATTGTCTAACTCGGCTTTATTGTGGTAAATGCAAAAATTGTCATTTGCCACCTTAACGGCAAAAACACGATTAATGTATTTACAACAATAACAATAAAAAACGCAGCTTACATGCAAGCAGGTTTGTATGGGAGTAAGTCAAAAAGAATCCCTTACAAACCTGCTTACATATGCTATGATTTTTATATAGCGAATTCCCACTTGGAATCATTACTTTTGGGCAAAATAAGCGCTGATTTGATCGCTTATAAAAAGCTGTGATTTCATGGCTTGCAGTAAAATGATATTTCATGTCTACATTATTACGACTAAAAGTAATAACATGAATATACCATACATAATTTATTTTACATAAAATTCTACACATAATAATTTTTTGTTAAAATTTTGACACATAATATAATCATTTAATTTTTTTACCGCTCTACGTGCTAGCTCTTGAGAAACAGTTAAATGACTAATTATTTTTTATTACACACTAGAAAACACCAAATACAATCGGAAATCGCTCGGGAAAGTTGGTGCAGATCGTTTTTCATACACGATATGAAACTTTCTGCATTACAAACTGCATCCTTGTAAGGGATTAGCGTAAGCTGCTTACAATCTGCATCCTTGTTAGGGAAAAAAGTAAGCTCAACATTTTTGTTTGTTTATTTTTATACAAAAATTATTCGTTTCTTTTACTGCTTCTCAGTATTATGTAATAGTAAGCACTTACATCAGCGCATTTGTTTTATTATGCTTCTAAAAACACGAAAATTTTTTACTGGGCTTTTTTTTTAATATAACTATGAATTTAGAAAAAAAAACTTCTCTTTTCCAAAATTTCAACATCCATGTGAATTGCTTAATTTTTCGAAATTTTATAGCAAAATCATGAAATTATTTTAAGAATCAAAATCTACGCAAAAATATTTTTATCAGAATACGCACTACACTGCGTTGCAAAACTATAATTTCACATTAATTTCACTAAATTTCGTAAGTTAAAAAAAGTAGAAGAGTTTAAAGGCCATAAATGTAAAACCAAAGGAAACTTAATAATATTTAACAAAAAATAAAAAAAAATAATTTATTTTTTTTAGAAATGTTGAGGTTAAGAAGAAGAATAAACGTTTTTCTCTTAAAATTATAAACACTATTAATTTTAAATCAGACTAGACTAGTCTCTGCCTTTTTATGGACAGGTCCATCAGTGATTTTCCATTTAAATTGGCAATTCTTGTCAGATTGCCTCTATATGATAAATTTTTCACCAACCTGCGGCTGTAAGAATCAAACCTGCGCTCATCTTACTTTACAAACGTCACAATACCAAGTCATGAACGTTTAGCGATCACACCCAAGTATGGCCTCGAATCTAATGCAGCTAAATTGCAGTTTCCTTTCCTATTAGCTTTTCTGTTATTGTATATTATACTCAGAAGTGACAACACTAGCAACACAAATATTATATTTTTAGATTTTTGTTTATTTTTCTAATCTCCTCCGTCTCTATTTCACAATGTTACCAGATTTACGTTCAGGGTTGACAACTTTTGCGTTTTATTTTTTATTTTACTATTTAAAAAGAATATCAAAATCAAATAGTGTTTCATAACTATAAATACACTGAACCTAATAAAGGGTGTCCCAACAAGAGCGCAATTTTAAATTTTAAATAAAACACAGATATTTAAAAAAAATCGTGAAACTTTATTATATCGTAAAGTAGACAGAATGAGGTTATGTATAGAACAATATATCGTGCATATGGCCGCCGCGGCTTTGCTGGCATGCACGCGATCTTTTAATGAAATTTTCAATGACCGTTTTGCATGAATGCTGCGGTATTTCATTAATGCAGCGTCCAATTTCCTCTTTTAAGGCTTGAGTCGTCGTCGGCTTATTCGCGTAAACCATCGACTTCAAAAAACCCCAAAGAAAAACATCTAATGGTGTTAAATCGCACGATCTAGGCGGCCAATTCTGATCTCCAAAACGCAAAATAACACGACCGGGAAATGACTGATGCAGCAATTGAATTGTTTCTCTGGCTGTATGACATGTGCCGCCTACTTGTTGGAACCACATGCCCTCCACATTCATTTCTTCAATTCTAGGCAAGAAAAAACTGGTTATCATTTCACGATACCGAACACCATTGACTGTTTGCGCTTGACCTGCCTCATTTTCATAAAAAAAGGTCCAATGATTCCTCCAGCCCAAAAACCACACCACACAGTGACACGTTGAGGATGAATTTGCTTCTCGTGAATCACTCGAGGATTTTCCTCACCCCAAATGCGACAATTCTGCCTATTGACGAAGCCATCAAGATGAAAATGGGCCTCGTCACTAAAGATGATTTTATCGGCAAAATCAGCATTTTCATGTTGTCATGTTGGTAAAACAATTTCACAATGAGAATGCGTTGTTCATTCGTGTAGCGCTCCATTTTTACTAACCTCGTACCTTCAACTAGCAAACAATAACAATTGTTCAAATGTCAAACAATGACACTTCGAATGTTGCCAGATTTAAAAATTGCGTTCTTCTTGGGACACCCTTTATATCAAAATTTAAAAAATTTTAAGAAAAATATTTTAATCAGGCACCAGATTTTGATACTTTTAAAACGTTTTATTTTGTTTCTTCCTCAATAAAAGAACAAACACTTGTATACAAATAAAGGGTGATTTTTTAAGAGCTTTCGGATTTGATTTTATTGATTTTGATTTCATGTAAAGCTTGACCGCGGCTACGCCTCAAATGGTTCATTAGCTGGGTTCAATTTTGTCATACTCTCTCCAACATATCGGCCGGTATCTCACGAATAAATTCTTCAATATTGGCTTCCAGTGCGTCAACCGTTGCGGGCTTGTCCCCATAGACATCAGCCTTAACATAGCCCCACCAAATAGTCTAAAGGCATTAAATCGCACGATCTAGGCGGCCAATTGACCGCCCCAAATGTGGAATAAACTGTGCACCAAACTCGCCTCTCAATTGGCCCATTGCTTCGCGTGCTGTGCGGCATGTGACACTGTCTTGTTGAAACCACATGCCCCCCAAGTCTAGCTCTTACATTTTGGGCAAACAAAAATTTGTAATCATCTCACATCTCACAGTAACGTTCTTGCCTTCGTCGTCTTTGAAAAAGTACGGTCCAATGATGCCACCGGCCCATAATCCACACCAAACAGTGCATTTTTCGGGATGCATTGGCAGTTCTTGCAATGCTTCTGGCTGCTCTTCACACCAAATACGGCAATTTTGAGCTTCGTCTCTGAACACAATTTTACGATAAAACAGTGGATCTTCATCCAACAAAAGTAGGTCGTATGGCTTCAATTCTTGCACCGGCTGCATTTTAAAAGGTTTTACATCCAAATCTTTCCGCAAAATTTTCCACGCGAACGGCGTCGAATCGATAATTTACGGTCGTCACGTGTGAGTGTTGGTTGGTTAATATCCAATAATATAAATTTTGTGGAAAATTTAGTCCGAATAGCCGCCTCAGAAGGTTTCCCAAACTGACCATAAATGGGAAGAAGTGCACGATGCACTTTCTTAACCGAACATGAATTTTGATAATAAAATTCAATTAAGCAAATTATACGAGACAATGGTTTGAATGTTAAAATTAAAAAAAAAAACTACAATATTTCAAAATTTGCTATGGATTCAGCGATCCTACGTTTATTAAAAATGTGTATTTCAAAGACAGGTTCTGCAAAAAATTTAAATTTGTTGAGCAGTGTAATCACAACATCTACAAAAACCGCAATGCTAAAATAATAGTTGTGACACTCGTAGTTAGACCTCACTTATTGTTAGTTGAATTGGATTTACCGAATGTTAGTTATATGAAATAAGATTGCCAACAACATTTACAAGATAGATAGTTTTGCATGTTAAGTAACCCAGCAAAACTAGTTTATTCGAAGCATATCTTAACGAAATTGAAATCCTTTTTTAAATTTTTGCTGGGAATTATGAAATTTGCATGTTGTTGTCGGCAATATTTTTAAATTGCGTGTGATCTTGTTTGCCGCCAAAGTAGAATCAAAATGATGGAAATCTGAATGAACTAAAGTACAATGTGGAAAAATTCTACAAAGCGTATCTTAAATGAGGCGTTTAGATTATAACTTATTTTTAGTTTCCTATTAAAACACACAATATTAAAAAATAAAATCTGGGTTTCTTATTCGCAAGGAAGATCAGTCCGCAGTTTTGAAAGACAGTCTCATGACTGCACTGATAGAAAAACATTTAAAAATAGCAAAAAAAAAGCTACAAAAATTAGTTAAAAATTACCTTGCAAAAAAAATTGCTAAAACGAGCAGGATAAACAAAATATCTCGGCGAATCAAAGAATTTGCGTTAAAATTGCATCGATATGTTAGTGCAGATTTTTGTAAATTGTTCTCTTAAATTTTATATGCAAACTGTAGTTAAGCAAAATAGTTCTGACGGTTTTTAAATGCGTATTTTTCAATATAAATAATAAAAATAAATTATTTAAATTGCATCTCTTTTCACGTTTTTTGTTATTTTTCTTCAAATCACTCAAAATCCCAATTCAGGTTTGTAGAAGAAAGATGTGGATACATTGTGATTAGGGGTTTTATTTTCCCGGGATTTCTCATTTCCAGGGAAATCGTGACTCGTTTTTGAATTTCCGGGAATTTCCGCTGAGTAAGAAAATGATTAAAGTATTTTTTGAATTCAAAAAGTTTCCTTTACAAAGATTTTTTCATATGACCAAGCAAAATTACATCTAAATCACATTATCTCTGATTTATTGGAGATCAGAATACTAAATATATATAGTACAACTTTCCTTTATTATTTGCGTTAATACTATTATTACAGTCTTTTCATGCAAAACCATTTATACAGTGATGGAATTATCCTTCATGACAGTAATAAAACAATTTCATAGAATTTTTTCCATAGATTCGATGAAAAATTTCTTTATATCGAAGAAATATTTATTAATATTAAGAAATTTTTCAAAAACGTTTTTTTCACAAAATGTCATAGTTTTAAAAAACAGTTCATTCGATTTCATAAATTTTCTCTTCATAAATTTGACGAAAATTTTCTTTAGAGTATTGAAATAATTTCAAACACTTTCATAAAATTTCATTAATTTTCATACATTTAAAAAGTTTTTAATTAATATTTAATTCTCTCGTGTTCAACACATTTTATAAAGTGCTTTATTAGCACAATGTATTTATTTTGGACTTCTAGCAAATTATTTAAAAAGCAGATGAAGCGGTTCATTGGCTTAGATCCAATATATTCATGAAGAGTTTTAGTATTTAATTCAAAGAACTTCCTAATATTAAACAATTTTATGAAACTGTTTCATAAATTTTATAATCGCTTAATTTTCGATATAATTCAATCGTTTTGTTAAAATTTTCATTAATTCTACAAACATTTCATAAACATCGACTTTAATGAAAGGAAGATAATTCTCTTAGTGTAGTCTCATCCATATTGATTAGTAAAAAAGAGAAAAATTGCATATCTCTCAGTAGCTGAGAAACACGTTAAATTAGAGAGCTAGATAGCAGTCATAAGATGATTAACAAGTAGGCTGAGATTAGTATTTTATATCCAAAAGTGGATGCGATTTCAACAGAAGGTTATCGGATCAAATAATTTAAGTACGATTGTTACCAATAATCACCCTTAAAACTGATTTAAGTTATTTGTTATTTAGTGACTTTGAATTTGCAATTGCATTTTCATTGCTATCATAGAGTTCTTGAGGCATTATATAGCATATTTTGCACATTTTCATCGTTAAATATATCAGGATACTTCAAATATCTTAGCTGTGGATAGACTGAGATAATTATCAGCATCACACCAATGAGTTTTTGCATTAAATCTATGAAGTGTCACTGGAACTTGACCATTGAAACTGTTCATTAAATTACATACAGTTTTCCATAAATTTGTATGAAAATTTTCATTTTATTATTATTTCATACGTCTAATGAAAAAGTTTCATTAAAATTTGTTTCATAAAATTAAATAAATTTTTAATTCACTTTGTGTAGCACACTTCATTAGTTTAGTAAAAAATTTCATTATCACTCGTCCAAGAAAATTCTGTGTACAATTTTGAATTTATACTGTTTAAAAAAATATGTTTATTAATAACATTACTAAAAAAAATTCCAGAGAATTCCCGAAGTATTTCCCCGGATTTCGGGATTGAAAAATGTCGGGAATTCTCGGGAATCCCGTTCAATAAAGTCGTAAAGTCGAATTTTGAAAAATCGACAAAGTCGACTTTTAAAATTTGTGCACAAGTCGAAAAGTCTAAAGTCGTCTTTTTATTGCAACTGCATAACCCTAGTTTGGAGTATGGAAATGCAATTTTTTATATATTACGTTTTTAAAATTACGTTTTTAAATGACTACTTTCTGTTGAACTGTAAAAACATCCACTGTATTCTTATTTAAGGGACATATTTGTTTCACAAAACTGCAGATTAAACCCGCAATTCACAGGAATAAAGTGCAATTCTCAGGGCTATCGATAACAGACGGATGTGCTCTGCCATTTAAGCGAGTATTCCGAATGAAAACACGGGTCCTGAGCATGAGTTCCCTTATATCCGCATAACACCTCCAACGGTTATATCGATAGAACAGCGTTACACAAACCACATTCCGATGAGTCAATACAGCTGCATACCCTACTATCATTGATGAACGTCGACGCTCTCATTTGCACACGGTTCCAGAAGCTCCAAAACCGACATCGTAGAACCTGCCCATATATGGGAGTTGTATTCCATCTTCGCTCTGTTATAGGTGGAATAAATAGTGTGTAAGTCGGATGGAGTGAAGTACTTCTTAAGCCGCCTTAGAAAAATAATACACTGTTATTCTTCTTTCGAAACTTGAAAAACGTGCTTAATCCAAGAGACGTCACACTGTATTTTCATGCCCAGAACATCAAGAGTGTCGGACTCCTCAATATCGATACCACCCAAATTAAGAGATGACAATATTGATCCCTACGGGTTAGCACACAACATTGGGTCATGCGTGCACCACCCCAATCAGATATTGCAGAAAGGTCAGGCAAACAGGGCGATTTATCAAAAATTATCAAATTGCTACTTTTATATTATATCTGAATACCTTTTGAAAAGTATATATGTGCAAAAAATCATAAAAAAAAATTAATATTTAAAAAAGTTTTTGTAACAAACAGCCGACTTTTGTGGCAAATACGTACCAAAACGGAGGTTTTTTGTTAGGTAAACTTTTGCAAATGTAATCATGTTTAACTCCAAATTAGGAAGCATACTATGGAAATGTATTTACATATCATAATAAAATCTGGACCTTAGGGGGGTCATCCTGTAAGCTATGGTGCCATGTTAAATTTTTGATAAATCGCCCTATTTGACTGGTCTTTCTGCAATATCTGAGTGGGGAGTGAGTTTTTTTTAAACAGGAAATAATACTGATGTCTTCAAAATCTAAGAAAAAGTCAGTACAGGAAAAAGTCCTTAGAAAGTACACTAAAGAGTCCACGGAATCCAAGTGTACGAGTATAATAATTATTTATTTGCACAGGTTGGGGTTATCCTAGAGAGAGAAGAGTAATTATCTTTTGGTTTAGGGACAAAGTTACAGTTTCGAAAGATTATAATTAAGGTCAGAATTTATGACAGTCTTAACGCAGCACAAGTCTTTTTCATTTGCATTGACAAAACCTAGTGGCTAAAAGAGATATATACACAGAAAAAATTATCAACCTAAAATATCTAATTAAAAATTTGATTTTAATTAAATTGGTTTCTAAACAAATATTTAACTGAATCAATAATATTTTAATTGACTTTTGAATATATAAATACATGTTTTATTTTAGACGTAATTCTCAAATTATTTTTTCTTACACTGTATGCTTAAATAGAAAATTTTCGGTATAAAGTACCAAATGCATTTGAAGTTTCACTCACAAACAGACTCAGCATTAACATAAACATACATACATATCGTTCACACACTTTTTTGTTGTGAGTATCACATTTTATTTGTAGAATTTTTCCGTTTTAATTTTCAATAAAAGTTTTAATTAATATTATCATTGCCGTGATATGTGCAAAATCAATTAAAATATTAATTGATTCAATACATATATTAATTAAAGCCTGTTTCTAGTTTTTTCTGTGTATCGAACGAAACTTATATCACTCTAACTAAAAAAGGGAGAGTAAACTAAACCTTAACTAAAAAATACTTTGCAACATTATTCAACTTAAATATGAAAGGAATACTTTAAAGTATTTATGCGATATTCATTCTTCTATCCATCCATGTTCGTACGTTGTAAGTAGGTTTAATTTAATGGATTTGTTCATTTACATTTTTACAGGTGCGTGTTAGGCGTAAAATCGCTTATCTTTCGCACTGTTAATATTTAGATCGTAACACTTAACACTACTCCACATAAAGACAAAGAGAAAATATGAATGTGATATGGATGAATGGAAAATGTAAGTAAAAAAAGATCACTTAACAATCCATCAGATAAAGATCATGATGATCATCATCAACAACAAATATAAAATTTATGTTGTTTGTTAAAACTCAACATGATCATCATCACAATCATCAGATATAAATTTAGTTTATTGTTAAGTCCGTCTTTGGATATGCCCTGTGTATAACTACAATATGTATATAAAAGTCCGATTCGTTACACTTATAGGGCAGCTGAAGGATAATTTTTTGACATGACTGCAGAAAAAATGTATTAAAAACCGTTTACATCTACATACATACATTTTTGACATTTCGTTACACATCACTTGACTACAATGATGATCTTAATTACAGTAACAGCCACAAGATGGCTACAACTTCAACACACACATAATAATGAGTGTAAAATAGAGAATGTAATGAGAAATACAAAAACCAAATTTTTTTTTATCATTTCAAATTCAAAGTGTTCGTAAGTAGTAAGTGTCAAAATCATAAACCTTTATATTAATTGACAATTCGAAATAAAATATTTGCTAAACTCAAAACCCATATTCTATCTCAATTGAAAACTAATATTGTCGGTTTACAAATGAAAAACCCCCTGAGGGGCGTGACAAATTTGTTTGATAAGCAATACATGACTTTATTACTTACAACAACAACAACTACATTTATGTTTTTTTTTTGTATTAAGTGTCAACTTATTGTTGACAATACAACCTCCTAATCTACCCTGATATTCTAGAGAAAAAATAAAAAAACATAAAAATATTCAACCACAAAACATGCTGTTGACTTGCGTTGTACTATCTTATATTATATCGTGAGTGTTATGCTGTGGAAAGCCAGCTGTAATCAACTCTAAATGTTTTCAATATTTATGACAATTTAATGAAGTATGTTTTCAGTTTTTCCTCTCTTGAGTATTGTCATCTCGAAAACGTATAGGAAATGTCAAATGAACTGTGTTAATAGACTAAAGTCAGAGCTTCGAAGGTATTATTTAACTACTCAGATAGAGTTTTCTTAGAGTTTTAATGAAATTTTTCACTAAACTAATAAAGTTTTCTGCACTAAGGCCGAGTTTTTGGAATGCGGTTTAGTTAAACCGATTATGAAATTTGTCTGACATTTCCAAGTTAATTGACAATAATTTGTCACAACCACTTCATATTGTTTAGAATTTAGGTTTTTATTCTAATAAAAGAAAATAAACCTTATTTCAGAAGCAGTATTCCATATATAAACATCGTTAATCTAAGTTTAAAGATAATCTACATCCTAAAAACTCGGCCTAAGTAAATGAAACATTTCTTAAACTTTATGAAAAGCTTCATAATTTTTATGGAAATTTTTTCAATAACATTTTTTCATTAGGCAAATGAAATTTTTGATAAAGAAGATAAAATTTTATGAAAAACTGCATTAACCCGAAACACCCTAGATTTATTTTTTTTTGTTGAATTTTGAAAAAAAAAATTCATATGGGCAATTCCTGGGCGATGGACGCGACATTCGCACACTTTTAGTTGAGCCAAAAGAAAAACATAAAGGAATGGAAATATGTGGTATATATCATCAGTGTATTGAAGTAGGAAGAGTACTTTATTTGAGGAAAAACATTGGGCAGAAACAATATTGTAGTAAAAAGATATAAGCAAATATCAGCGAGAAACGAACGCGACAAATAAAGAAGTTATTTTTATGCACTTATAGAAATATACATAATTCAGCGAAATTTGTGAAAAAAAAAATTTTTGTGTGAATGTGGAAATTACGTTGAAAGAACATCTTCTATGTGTAGATTTATGAAATATGAAAATTTTCTTTTAATTTTTTTTCTAATTGGGTAAAATACAAATACGGACGCGACAAGACGGAAGCGACAATTTTTTCAAAGAGAACAAAACACAATAAATTTGGTAATAATAATGAGTCAACTTTAATTAAAAAAACCTAAAAATAACCATAATATAGAGTTAACTTCAAGTAAAGGTAATAATAATAACAAAAATGAAATCGAAAAAAAGTTCCATATTCTCAATTAGGTACTTTAGGATATATAATCGTTAATACCCTGCGGGAAACGAAGGGTCGATTGATCCAAAGTGACAAATCTGTGATATATGTTTTGGGGGCACGTCACGAAACTGGTGAAACCAAAATTGTGTTGCACCAAAAAGTGTTAATTTTGGTGAAATGACCAATCACGGGACTATAGTATGGTGACAAAACATTCACTGGTTGCTACCAGATATATCATGCAACTGGAGAAAAAGTAACATAACATCAAAGTGTACTGAAGCAACTAGGGCCGTTGTAGTTGAAGTTATTGGTGGTCAATGCAGTGGATGAAAACATGGCAATTAGTGAGTGCTACATGGCAGACATAACACTAAAGGAATTTTATCTGTACCGACTATGTGACAGTATAAATGAAGACGTAACACTTCACTGGTTTAAAAGAACTGAACACGGAACTGTGACCAGGGCTGCCAGATATGGCGATTTCTAGCAAAACGTCGCGATCTTAAACTTAGTTTTTTGTTGGGTATAGACAAAATAGTCTAATTATAAAATTGATTTTTGTTGTGCATTTTTTAAGGTTTTTTTTCAACAGGGGCTAAGACACACTGATTTGGAAAAGTGCAGTGATTGGTGCATAATATCACATACGCTGAATAAAAAGTGACAGGTTACTTGCTAATTACTTTTCGCATGAACGGCGACATATACCCCTTAGACCAGTGCATTGGCACGTCTCAAAACTATTTCAGTCAAACTACACCTGGTACAGAAGACATTGCGCTTAATATGTGACTAGTTTTCATTCAAAAATTGTTATCCAGTTCTAAGATACGTACACCTACACCAGTCACGTGATCACCTACTTCTAACTTGTCCCGTAGCATATTCATTTCAGTCGGTACGGTGATAGGTTGCATTGGTCAAGTTATTCGCCACGTTACACAGTGCTTCACAGGTAGCAAATTGTCACCTCCTATGACAAGCCCATGTTAAAAGTACCGGTCACTTTCATATAACAGAACCAAAACTAGGACAGGTTTATACACACAAAGTTCTAGTCACATGACCATACCAGTGACTGGTCCATTTTCCGCAGGGTAAAGTTGGATTTTCTCAGTTAATTTTAATTATAGATTTTACTGAATAGGAGGTCCGAGCAACCTCAATGCTTTCGTTGTCGAAATACTAAAATCAATACAGGCTTTTAATCCCTTTATTATTTGGAACATTCTGCCAGGTGGAAAACCCTCGACTTGTTCTGTCGATATATAAAAAAGCTAAACTCCATCAATGTTGTTCCTTGCACATTGATAATTGATAAAACGATAAAGCATCTTTGAGAACAATATTTTTTGAGGTAAGGTAATTGTTAGTAGGAAATTTCTAAATTACAAGAACAAAAATAATATTACTTGAACCACTCTTAAAAGACATAAAAAGAATTCATATAATTAGCAAAAAGGCTCAAAAAAATGTTTTTTTGCAGTTGTATATTTATTTCGGCCAAGAAATGAGAAAAATTAAAAATGTTTTTACATTTATAAAGTATAGATATTTAAGCTTTATTATTGAAAACAAATAAAAAGTTCTGAGCACTTTGCATTTTTCACTCGTGGTTTAACTTTTTCTGGAATTTCCCATATGCTGTAGTAATGACCTGAGTATAGAAAAACTGCATTCCGTTTGTGATCCTGCCTCCAAGACATTCACAATACGCTATTACCATATGGTAACTATGGGCGGTCTAGGGGACTGGTTTTCCATAGATATAGTAAAATGTATTTTTTATTCTATTATCAAATTAATATTTATTGATAAATTGATGTTAATTTTATTAAAAAATACAAAACTAAATGAATTTTATAAGTGCGGAATTTATTCCGATTTCGTATAGTAAAAAAGGTAATTTAAATACAACAAATTAGAACATCAGTAAAAAAAATTGTCACAGAATACAGTCTTGGACATCTTAGTAGTAAATATTTCTTCTTACAAATATTCTTGGCTAATTTGAACCTAGTTCGTTACGTTATTAACAAACTATAATGAAGTATGTGGAATAAAATATATAGTTTTTAGTAGAGAGGCGAACTACAAACCACCCAAAACTTTGGCTAATAAACAAATTTTGAAAACAAAAATGACAATCTTTTTTAGAACGTCCAAAAAGTACACAAATGTGCCAAAACAGAAAATATTTTAGACAACAATTTTAAAAATCAGGTGTCAAATTGTGAATTTTCATCAAAAATTGTTTAGATAATACACAAAATTGAAACTGTTTTTTAAATTTTTTATTCATTGATGAAAAATGTTCCTTTCTCTAACAGTTTTTTTTTTTTTTTTTTTTTTTTTTTTTGTTTTTTTATTACTATCATCAGTACACTTAAAATATCATAAAATATTTACATATTTACATATTTTGAGAATTTACTTAATAGTATTGCAACAAATTAAAACTTATATTTAATTAATAATAACAGATCAGAAAATGGAAAAAATTGCAATTTAAGGTAAAAAAGATAGGAAAAACCTTTAAATTTTCAAAGAAATTTTAAACTAATCCCTTTCAGTAACTTCTGTTAAGAAGTTATGAAAGTTGATTAATCAAGTAAACTTCTTATGGTATCAAAACTTGAAGATCTGCATCTATCTTCAAATCTAAGTATTAGTTCATTAAATACAGTGTTTAGCATTTTTTGATTAAAATTTTTATGTAGACGGATGGTGGAGTACCTTCGTGGTAAACAAAAAATAATTTTAAGATTTATGTTTTGGATGATTTGAAGTTTTTTAAGATTAGTTTTAGCACTTTTTTGGGACCAAACCTGACAACCATATGTCATTAATGGGCGTATACACATATTATAAAGCAATAGTTTGTTATTTGTATTTAGTTGTGATTTTCTGTTAAGTAATGGATATAAAGCTCTTCCACATCTTAGAGCCTTGTAGCAAGTTTGTAGAATATGTTGTTTAAAGTTTAGTTTTTTGTCTAGTATAACACCTAAGTACTTTATTGAGTCTTGTAAAGGTATTTCGGTATCATTTATAGAAAGAGATAGACTAGGTATCCTTTTTGGTGATTTATTGAATGGAAAAATTATCGCCTGTGTTTTATCTTGGTTGATTTTTATTTTCCATTTGTCAAAATATTTCTGAGCTACCCTTAAACCATTCTCTAACAGTTTACAATATTATTTGCAGCTAAAATTTTGAGAAAATCCCTAAAATACTTATTCATCCTGAACCAGTCACCTAACCCGTCCATAGTTACCATATGGTAACACCAAAATCAGTCGTTTAAACATATTTTAAAAAAACAAGTCAGTCATTTTGAAATATTGTAGTTTTATTTTCAAATAAATAGAACTTTGTTAATATATTTTCAATCAATATATCTCTTTTTGATACATTTACTTTAAGAGTCACTCTTTTTTGCATTTTTCATTTTCAAAATTGATTAATTTAAGGTTTTGTAGCTTTTATAATCAAAAAGCTACTGTCTTAAAAATTATTTTAGTGGACATTTTTAAGTCTACTTTATAAAACCCATATTCATTTATTACGGTATTTTCATTAAAGTACATGCATGTTTTGTGTTACCAAATGGTAACCACATGGTGTTATGGGTTAATTAAATAAAAAGCAAAGGTTGGCAGGCAATACCGCTAAAATGCCGTTATCGATTCAAACCCCTAAAATACCATTACCGAAATAATTGAAGAACCATTATCCTTAAAATACGTTACCGATATAACTGAAATACCGATATCCTTAAAATACCGTTACAGAAATAACTGAAATATGGTTATCGCTAAAGTACCGTTACCAAAATAAATGAAATAGTGATTCCCTTAAAATACCGTTGCCGAAATAATCTAAAGTAGAATTACCTTTAAAATAGCAATTACTTTATTTTTTTAGAGGGTTACTCTAAACGACAAAATAAAATTTGTCCATGGTGGATTTTTTATATGTGTTATAAAAGTTGTACTTTTTAGTACAATTTTCTTCTTCTCTATTACATCTTGACATGCTGCGACATTTACTTGATTCTGCGTATATTTTTTATACTGGTTGTAGTCCACACTATTAATGTGCTTATCAGCTCAATTTTTTTATCAAAATAAATTAGTCAAACATTAGTAAAATATTGGAGTGAATATTAGTTTTAAACAGTAAAGTGCTGAATAAGTATAACTAAAATTTTAGATGAAAACATAATTTTAGCAAAAAAAAAAATCTGAAAAATAGTAAACTTAATATACAAGACGTTTTACTAACTTGTTTTTTTTTTTTTTTGTATTAAACAAATTTAATTAAGTTTTAAACGAATTTATTTCAAAAAGAATTTATTCTTTCCAGCTCTGACTACATTATTACATGTAAATAATGAATATGAATTTGATTATTCTTAAATAAAAAATTGGAAACATAATGATTTTGCTAAACCCTTAATGTAATAAAGAATGTTAGTGGCATTACTAATTGTAGCAGGATTTTATTAATGTTTAAAAATGACTTTGCAAAAGGGATGTTAATTAAGATTGACAACAATATAAGGGTTTGATGGAACTAAATTGTAATGAGAACTTGATAATAATTTCGAATAAATTTAAACGTTATTTGTAAGCAAAAGCAATAAGCATACAGGGCCTAATAAATGCAGGAATTGTTTCACATGTTATCATATTATCATGATTGCAAAACCTTCATTTTGTACTGGAGTTGGCCTGGCTCATTAAGAGGGCGACTATTTCCCCCATTTAGAAAACATTTTTTATTAGAGTTTTCAAAAATAACCTCTTTAATGGACCATGGCTTATATGTCTTAATGTCAATTGTCTAACTTCAGAGGGAGACTTTTCCTGCTTTGCAGTTCCCTTTTCATTAAGTGCCTGGTCAAAATTCCAAAAAGTATCATATCGGTGAGTGAGATCATGTTTGAGAAACATACATATATTTAAAATTCTAAATTTCTTGGCAAAGGGGTTTCATCAGGGTGGCCAAGGGGGAGAGTTTCATCCTTCTGCATTGCCCAATATAAATTTCCAAAAATTGCGTTGAATCGGCTGTGTACTTGTGATTAAGTAGACTATGGCGAAGTCAATTACATTTCACAATCATTCACTTGTGAAATTTGCCTACATTCTATCAGTCTATGCTCACAATTGTGAACTTAAACGCTTCCATGCTAAATTTGTAAAATTTTTAAGACCAAACTTGAGGATTAGTAATAACATCTGGGTATTTAATTACAGGTCAATAACGCAATTACAATCAATTATATGTAGACATAAAAAAGTAATTGGTTTGTAATTAAATACACAAATATTAGTATTATGGCCCATGTCTGGTATTGTCAAAATTGAAAATTTTCTAAGGAAGCCCACAAGTATGAGCGTATGTCTGAAATTATTAATGATGTAGAAAAATTTCACAAGTGAATTATTATGAAATGTAATTGACGTTGAACAAGTCTGTGATTAAGAAATCACACTCAGGGAAAAAGCTTCATCATATTTATGAAAAACTTCATTGATTTTCGTCCAATGTAGCACTTCATAAATATGATGAAGCTGTTTCATAAAAGGCAAATTGATGACAGGATTCTTCATATTTATGAAATGTTTCATAAATATGATGAAGTTTCATAACTTTTTATGAAATGTTTTATCTTATGGAAACTTGCATTAACTTAACGAAAAGTTTTAATTGAAGAATTTCAGTACAATTTCATTGATTTTATGGAAAAATTCATTAATATCATGCAGATAATTCTCTCAGAGTAGAATCTTATTTGAATTACCTTACAAATTACGAAAATTTAATTATCAACTGCTTCCCATCGTAATCATTTGCTATTTAGGCACTAAGTCAGGAAAATGCTTATTTTGTTTGGTATTAACGAAAAACTTCAGTTTCTGACTTAACACCTTTTTGCATAACTTCAAAGATATTTTAGAAAACGTTTCTTCATATCAGTAGCAGACTTGGGCGACGTCAATTACATTTCAAAACCGTTCACTTATGAAATTTTTCTCTATCATTAATAATATCAGACCTACACTCACACTTGTGAGCTTAATCGCTTCCTTGGAAAATTTGTAAAATCTTCAATACCAAACATGGGGATTAGTAACAACATCTGGGTATTTAATTACAGGGCAATTACTCAATTACACCCAATTACATGTAATTGAACATAAAAAAGTAATTGGCCTGTAATTAAATAAACAGATATTGGAATTATATCCCATATCTGGTATTGAACAAAATTGAAATTTTCCCAAGGAAGCGTTTAAGCCCACAAGTGTGAGCGTAGGTCTGAACTTATTAATGATATAGAAAAATTTCACAAGAGAGCGATTTTGAAATGTAATTGACGTCGCCCAAGTCTGATCAGTAGATAGTAACAATTAAAATGCATTAAAATTGTTCCAAAAAATTGACAATATATTAACAAATGTTAAATTTTATTTGGTTTTGATACATTTTCTGAAATTTGTTTTTACAGACTCTCGAATTACACGCATAGAAAAATAATATGGTTGCAATATGTTGCGCCCACAAAACTATACTTCCTACATAAACAGATATTTGTTTAAACTAAATTATTATTGTATCAATCATATTTCAACAATAATATGGATTCTTTAATGATTTTCTAGTAAAAATCTCACTTCTTTTCGGTAATAATGTTAATCTCTTGTCTAGAGTCATAATATAGTATTTATAATCATATTCCTCCCTCTAATTACAACCATATTATTATTTGATTTGATGGAGAGAATGTCAGTAATCATTTTAAATTTGTAACAATCATTGTTATAAGATGACCAACTATATGATGATCTATCGGTTTTTATGAGCGTTTTCGCAATTTTAGTGTCATTCTTGTTTGAGATTTTGTGAAATGAAGTTCTGGGCAATAAGCAGTCAAATAAAGGTTAAGAAATCAATAAAAACGACAATATTTAAGCAATTATAAAAACATTAACAAATTGTTTATTTAAAAAGTTCTTTTTACAAAGAAAAACACAATCCAAAATATTTTTATAAAAATAATAATTCAGAAGTCGGCCTAACATGGTAACCCTGGTAACCACTTCATTGCAGACCCTTTTTTCAAAGGCAAAATCGGGTGCCATCGTGGAGCATTGGGTACACACTTGAGAAAAAAAAAATTAATTTTATTTCACACACTAATACATTTTTTAGTGCCTAAAGTGCCGGAATTATTAATTTTTGATATGCATTAATACGGTACGTAAGTAAACTCAAAAATTTAAAAAACATCAAAAAAAAATCGTTGTTTTTATTTTTCAAAAAAATAATAGGCAAAAATGTCCGTACGTTAGGGACTTCAGTGTTTAGTTCTGTACAAAACAATAAAACCGATTAATAATCGGTCCGCTCGTTAAGGCTGTTTAGTGGCATCCGATTTTCAATATCTTGTTTTGAGAAAAAGCATTTAAGGTAAATATTTCTCATGAAATAAATATAGGGTAAGGAGTTTGTTTAACAAGCTGTAACTTTTTTATTTCTGTGATTTTTGCTCCAAAATTTTCATAGCATGTATACAGAAAAGTTCAAACTATATAAAATGAAACCAAAAAAAAAAAAAAAACAATAAAAAAAATTTAATATAAGCTAGTTATCCCTTTGAATAATATTAAACAAAAATATATTAACAAAAATAGAAAAACAACGTAGTGGTGTTAATTGTAATGGTGATTGTTTTTGTGAAAGAAGGAATAATGTTGTAGTTTTAACTCGGTCTACCCTGGAAGTCCAGGCAAAAGATTGTCAAGCAAGGAATTTCATGCAACTAAAAAAGCAAAATAGGAGCTAAAATTATTAAACATTTTTTGACGGCTCAAGACCCTAGGACTACCCAGTAAAATAGTACACAACCGAAAAATAGTTCTACAAACGATTCTTATTATATGAAGTTTGTCCTTTTTGCAATAGTTTCTATACCTCCAAACTAGAATAGGTTGCTTTAGAACTGGTTCTGCGACAGTGAACCACATATGCAGTAAAAAATAAACAAACATTTATTTGTTTTAGAAATGTTGAGGTTAACCCTCTAACCGGCCTAAGCTTTTTTGGACTGAAATTTATATCACTTGTTCGACACGAGAAATAAAGAATATTTTGTTCTAGCGAAATTTTTTTCGTCGCCTATTTTAGGCGATATGGGTCAAAATAGGTTTAGAGGCTATCTCATAAACTAAGCTATTAAATTTAAAAAGTTAAGGCATAAATTATTCTTCTTACAAAGATATAACAACAGTCCAAAAATTAGCCCTTTTGTGCTTTTAGATAAAAAGATATGGCGATTTTCGTTTTTCGAAAAACGCGAAATTGAGCGAAAACGCACCTTAACTTTAATATATATTGACGAAACTTTGAAGATTTAATAGTGTTACCAAATATAATATTTCTGCCGAATTTCATAAAAATCCGTCTACTCGTTTTCAAGTTAAGATGATATCCTTTATAGGTATCCTTTTACAATCCTGTATGTCCTTGGACCAAACTTAGAGCATTTTCCAAAAGTTTAAGCTTCAATCTTCCTTTGTGTGGAATATGAATGGTTTTATGTTAGCAGAAATGTGTTTTAAGGACTTTTCAAAATTGTGGTTATTTCAAAATATTTATTTTTTGAAATTACCGAAAACTTTAACTATAACGCTTTCTCGCTTCCAAACCGTGACATGTACACAAAACATTACTTCGCAAAATATGTGGCTAACTTCGTTCTCTATCGATATAGCTTACATTTTTATAATAAAACACTTTGTTGACGAACTTATGGCCAATTGAAAATACCCCGTCTAGAGACGGGCTTGCCGGTTAGAGGGTTAAGAAGAAGAATAAACGTTTTTCTCTAAAAATTATAAACACTATTAATTTTTAAATCAGACTAGACTAGTTTCTGCCTTTTTTTATGGACAGGCTCATCAGTGATTTTCCATTTAAATTGTATTATTATTTGTGTCTTATAATGGTCAGATTGTCTCTATATGATAAATTTTTTAACAACCTGCGGCTGTAAGAATCAAACCTGCGCTCATCTTACATTACAAACGTAACAATAACAAGTCATGACCGTTTAGCGATAACACCCAAGTATGGCCTCGAATCTAATGTAGCTAAATTGCAGTTTTCTTTCCTATTAGCTTTTTCTGTTATTGTATATTATACTCAGAAGTGACAACACTAACAACACAAAATTTTCTATTTTTAGATTTTTGTTTATTTTCTAATCTCGATCTGGCTAAAGATCTCATCAGAAGCCGAAGTTATTTGTTTTATTTTTTTAAATAAAAAAATAACTACTGTATCAAATGAATGTAAAATCATAAAACAGTAATTTGATGTGGTTTGTTTTTTTAAATAAACTACAATTGTAGTCAAAACTGAAATTTCTTTTACAAATAACTGTTTTTGCACTTAAAATTAAAGATATTGTATTATAAACTCAAACAACTACAAATATTTACAGCAAAAGTTCCCTGAGTGTAGCTTTCATGTATGTTGTTTTAATTGCACTCACTTGCAATTTATTTTACCTGCACACTTCTCTGAATACGTTTAATAAAATCCTTTTGAAATGCACTATATTTTAAACAAATTAACAATATCTGGCCAAAAAAATATAAAACTATTTATAAAAACTGTTAATTACCGTATTCATATTAAAATTCGCCTTATTCAAACATAGTATGTAGTACTTAATAATATACAGCG
Organism: Delia radicum; assembly: GCA_021234595.1. NCBI lineage: Eukaryota > Metazoa > Arthropoda > Insecta > Diptera > Anthomyiidae > Delia > Delia radicum. The sequence goes on along the minus strand of CM037851.1, from coordinate 310,826,353 downwards.
ATGATATCAAAAAACTAAACATGACAATATACTCAATTTGATTTTATTATTTTTTATCGTATAATAGGACAAAGGACATCCTACTTGTAACAGCAATAGTTTAACATGAAATTGCTATTAAGCTCGTACTTTAAGCACAATATTTTCAAATATTTACTAAAATTTTATTTATAGTATTATATCGTTTAATTTTTTATGAGGATGCAACAGCATTTTTTTGTAGCCAATTATCATGTCATATAGAAAAATATTACAACGACTAGATAATTTAAATATTAGTAAATATTCCACTACAAAATATAAAAAAAATTGTATGTTTTGTTAGTGTTCATGTCTAAAAGCTCACAAATAATTATTATAGTTAGTTTGGTAGTACAAGTTTACATTGTACGAATAATATGTAAATAACAATTAAAAATTTACAATACACTCAGAGAAATATATAAAAATTCCTTTAAATAAAATGTCTAGCACCATTTATACACTGATAATAATCCATACATGAAAATACTACAAAAACATTAGACAATAACCACAACATTAGTAAAATTAATAAAAATTTTGGCATTTTACGAAGGTTTTTGTTGTTTTGACAATAATTTTGTTTTTTATTAGTGTACGTATAAAAAATATTAATACGCCAATATCTCTCCAAAATGTGCAAAGATTGAACCTACGTTTAAGTGAAAAAAATTTCTTAATATTTCCAATTCTTCACAAAAATGTCGCTTGACGATCCGAAAAATTAGTTAACCCTCTAACCGGCAAGCCAGTCCCCAGGAGGAATATTTAAATTTTTCAAAAATGTGAGTATTTTTTAATAAGAAATTAAACGATTTCTATAGAACACCATATTGACAAAATGTTTTTGATTTTTTTGTGCAGTGCATTTAGTAGAATTTCAAAAAATAAATATTGTGAAATAAAATCGGTCTTCCAATTAGAATTAAATTTTGCTTTTAGAAACTATATGCAGCCACTTACAGATTGGCGTTTTAGGTTTTTCAAAGTTTCGAAAAATCCACAGTTTTCTTGAAAATGAGAGCAATGCAAAAAGTTTTTTAATTTGAATATTCGTATTTTATTTCATATTCATCGGATTGTGACCATTTAAATTGCGCTGGAATCAGTGGCGTACCCAGGAAAAATTGTTTATGTTTTTTTTTGGTTTATGAATTTATAAATTTTTGTTAAAAATTGTATGCACCGTAAACAAAATTACGTAGTATTACAGTCATAGAATTTTTTTTTTTTTTTTTTTGTGGACTTCAAACGTGCTTTCGACTCCATCAATCAATCTGCCATCTGGGAAGCCTTGAAGTGTAAAGGTGTACCCTTTAAAATCAGCAGCTTAATAAAAGCTCTTTACAGCGACGCCCGATGCATAGTTCTCCACGAAGGCCTAAAGAGTAATTGCATTGACATCAACGTGGGTGTCCGACAAGGCTGCGTTCTTTCCCCCTTACTTTTCAATGTTGTCCTTGATCTTGTAATGAGACAGTCCATTCCGAACGAGGGCGGTGTAAACTTGGATATCAATGCCAAACTAAACGATTTAGACTATGCAGATGACATTTGCCTTATTTCCCATAACTTCAGCGAAATGCAACGGAAGCTTGACCTAATTAGCTCATATGCTGACACAGTTGGTCTTAAAATAAACTCATCTAAAACAAAATCGCTACGTCTAAATACCGATAACAATTGTCAATTTAAACTTTCTGATCAAGATTTAGATGATGTAAATGAATATCTCTACTTAGGCTCTATAATTGATAAATCTGGAGGTAGTGCTGCCGACATCCAAAACCGACTGAATAAAGCTCGACAAACTTTTGGTTCGCTCGGCAAAGTGTGGGCATCCTCAAATATATCCATAAGAACGAAAGTAAACATCTTTAATTCAAACGTAAAATCAACCTTGTTATATGGATGCGAGACCTGGAACCTGCCAATAAAAGAAGCTAAGAAAATACAGTCGTTTGTAAATAGATGTCTTCGACGTATCCTGAAGGTGTTCTGGCCGAATATCATCAGCAACGAAGAACTGTGGTATAAAACTCAACAACCACAAATCGCTGAAACCATAAATATCCGAAAATACAGATGGCTCGGTCACACTTTCCGTAAACCACAAAATGACATCACAAGGAAGGTGCTTGAGTTCAACCCCCAGGGTAGTAGAAGAATTGGTCGTCCGAGCAACACCTAGAGACGAAATACGCTAAGGAAATTCAAGATGCAGGGTATTCCTGGAATCAAATCAAACACATAGCCGAAGACAGAGCGGAATTGAAAAAATTTGTTGTGGCCCTATGTTCCTAATAGGAATTTAAATGATTATATATATACAGTCATAGAAATAAAGCTTTAAAAATAGCAGAAAAAGCTACTAAAAATTAGATAAACTCATTGAAAAAGTTAGTAGAAAAATGAGTAATGCCGTTAGTAATCCAACTTTGCGTTTTTATTAAGAAATGTTGTTTTTTTTTGACTGGATGAAAGAAATACTAAATTTTTAACAAACTTTTTTTTGCTGAATTTACAAAAGTCTTAAAATATATTATCAAAACCAGCAAAGGTAGTTGTAATGCGATGTTTGCGTTTCAGAATTTGAACACGTCATGATTTCTAATAACGAATGACCAAAAATAGAAGGACTTATCATAATGTGATGAAATTTGGCACACATGCTTTAACTGATAAAATATAATTTTGTAATTTTAGTCCAGGGATTTGTATCTTTCATATATATCCTGAAATTAAAAATTGCCATAACGGAGAGAAAAAAAAATTATAACCTAATGAAATGGTATACAGCCATTAGTTTTAATATCTTTTAATATCTTAATGTCCAAATTTCGTTATATTCAGAACAAAGACAAGGATAAATATTCGATATGTTTCTAAACAATTTTTTATTATACACAGAGAAAAATTTGGCTATTTGCCAACTAAAATTCGGTTACTACGACTCAAATTTAGTTATTACTAATTTCAGACGTTTGGCATAACTTAACATTAGTCTTCACAACAAAATTCGGTTAATTCAACTGAATTTTAATTGCACAACCCAAAATATTCAGAAATCTAGTGTAAATATCGTTGTATTAAGTTTATAAGTTTTCAATTCGGTTGGCACTTTATTTCTCTGTGTGTACTTTTGTCTCTTTATGTCTTATATCAAATTTTCAATGAAATCTGGAGGAACAAACAAGTTTCAAATATGTAGAAAATGTTACGTTTCGTTGTTAATTGAAATTTTCTATATAAAATATATGACGGGATATCCCGGGAAACCCCCTAGCTGTATGTGATATAAGATCGTACAGTTCTACTTAAATATCTAAACGATCATTGTTTTATTGCAAAGGAAGCATACCTTTGACAAACCCGGTCAGACTGAGTCGTACTTCCAGCAGAAGAAGAACTGCATTACAACCCTTAAGTTTCATCAATATATCCCAGCGAAAAAAGAGTGGAAAAAGATGTAGTAAAATCATCACGTATACGGATTCAGATGTAGTGCAAATTGAGGTAAAACACGCATGATTTTAACATGGGGTTGTCATAGGACGGAGGTAATGCAAATTCCTTAAACTTCACTTTATTAAAAGTACTATGTGTAAGGTTGTGTGCCCCGGTAGGCTAGTTGGTAGCGTGCTGGCTTATCAGTGCGGGGGTCGTGGGTTCGATTCCCACCAGAGGCACTGGTCTGTTTTCGCTACAACGCGCCGAAGGCCATAGCAGCTAGTGCTCGGTTAGGGTAATAGTATATAATTTGTAATTATATGATTATTAATTAATAAAAAAAAAAAAAAAAATATGTGTAAGGTTATGAAAGATTGTATTTTTGGGTGTTCTATTTCATAGAACTTAATTTGTTATTTTTAATTACTGATTAGGGTATGATATCACGTCACATCTTTTTTACTGAGTGATAAAATGTATCTGTGGGAGTGCTTAAAATGTTATAATTAAAAAAAGCTTTTAAACAGCTTTCTAGCTTTAAAAACAAAGCGAAATAACAGTTTTTCGTTCAACTGAAAAGAAAGAAAACTATTGTTAAGTCTGATATTTTGTAATCATTTTTTTTCAAATTTAAAGGTCAGAAAACACAAATTTAAAGCTACATTTAGATTAAAGAAAATAGTTGTTAAAAGAAACAAACTCCCGGTTCCATTCGAGTATTGCAAATACCAAATTGTAACATTCGTGACATTTCTACTAGTTAGCCTTGTATATGATGAGATTATATGCTAAGTTTAGGAACTGATCTAAAAGACCAGCATTAGATCAGAAAAATCAGTAGTAGTAGCTACTTTGTGTGTCATGAAAATGTTGTTTATTTGGACCTACTTCGCATCATTTTTGCTGGAATATTTTGCCTTTTTTGTAGTAAAAAGTGACGTTTTTGATTATTAGTGTTTTTCTTAAAAAAATAAACCCAGCAAAAAATAATGCTTACCCAGCAGCACTTGAGGAAGGCATTATTTATTTACCGAGCGCTTCCTAAACTAATTTCAGAAGACAGTATTTTTGTTTGCGATGTTCCACTTGGCATGTCTATTTTTAGCAGGTGAAATGTGCTTCCTTCATGTCATCTAAGAAGGAATAAAATCAGGTCTTAGTAGGAAATAAAAAACGCCTTTTCACTTGTAGTACGCATGAAGGTTAATCGCTTTTGTAGATGTTTTAACTAACTTAATATTTGAAGTGTACAAGTGCTCAACTGATGAATAGTTAGAGATAGTTGGTTGGTTGGTTGGTAGATGAATAGTTTGGTCAACATAACATTTATATGAATATCCTATTATAACCGGAATCATTTCAATGCAAACCAACATCTTGTAAAAAAAAAACGAACGTTAAACAATTAAAATTATCATTCCCACCATGAAACATCAAGTAACGAACAATTAATTGTTCAATATAAGTATTATGTACATCAGATAATAGCATTTTTTAGCATATGATATCTACACATCGTAATATATATTTATTTAGACACACAAAAACTATTAATCGATTCCAGTTTTATTTCTTTTTTTTGCCAGGAATCAGTATTTAACCGTGCCATTACATAATTTCATTTAAGCCAAACAGTGTTGCATTATTTTCTTGTTTGCATGTGTGAGTTGAGTAGATTTTGTTAATATATTACAAAGGAGAAGGGTGGTAGTATCAGTTAGTTGGAATATTAAAATGATATTTGCATGTTAAGCATATGCATACACTTGCATATATTTTTCAAACAAATTCTTAATGATATCTTTAAGTATGTATATCGGAAAAAGCGTAGATATTAAAGGGTTAATAGGAGGTCAAGTAGGAGAACTATAGGATTGCATGCTTATTGGAATTCGAAAATATATTAAAATCGGTAATGTGACGTAACTACTGGTGACAGGTCTCCCATAGATTTATATTAATTTCCATAATGTCGAAATTTTTTAAACGCAATCTTCAAACCGATAGTGCGGTATGTTACCGTTTACAAAACTGTCATGGCGCTTAAGACCGTTTAGACGAGGGGAGTATGACTAAAACATGTTGTGCACATTATTCCTATTTTCAAGCCAAAAGCAATGAAAATATGGATAATTCCATGTCATATCAACCAAAGGGTGTACCCTACCTCCTCCGAATTTTATGATTTTTGGTATGAATACAGTATATCACAGAACTAAGACAAATACAAAGTTTTCGTTTATTTTGCGAAAGTTTTTGTTATTTTGGATTTTTTTTTCTTATTTTTAACAATGGATTATAATCAGTGTACACTCAAAAAGAAGTTAGCTCAAAATTTTGTTGAAACATCTATTTAAAATATTTAACTAACTTTCATCAATTTTTTTAGCTAGCATTGCGTTTTCAGCTAAAATTTTAGTGAAACACTTTTACTAAAAAACTTATTTTGAACTAATGTTTAACTAATTAACGTTAACGAATTATAAATGTTCGCTGTTGGCGGAATTTCAGCAATTAAAGTTATTGAATCGGTGGTATTTGTAATTGAAATGGGTTTTTATTGTTTTTGAGTGTAATGATAGTTACTTTTTTGAGTTTTGGTAAATGATGTTTAAAAGATAATAAAATCACCATAAATTACATGCAAATTGTTTAAACTAAAAATCGAAAACTAAGAGATTGAAACAAGCACTTCTAAAAGAAATTCCATAGAAAAATAATTTAATTTTCTTCAAAATATATTCGGGTATTCAAAAGTACCGATAGCAAAGTATCGGGTTTTTAAGCTAGTTTAAAATAAACAAACCATATGTGGCCGGATCGCATACATTTCCAGTAGATACGGAAAAGATTCTCTGATCGTAAATCTGTTAGAATAAGCAGATTTTCCTCTTGGGAGTGACATTAATTTGATCCGATAAAGTATGAATTATATTAATTCATGACTCATGGAACCTAACAAGTCCCTGTTCAAAGGTTTAATCCGTCCCTGTTTTATTATATTTGCATGTAGGGATAAAAGAAACCGCCAAAGTTTTTTTCTTCTATTTTTTTGAAAGACAAACAGGACTTGATACGTACCAAACAAGAGGGAGTGCTGTTGGTACATGTGTATTAGCAAAAAAAAAACAACAATAACAATACTTAAATAAACGAAAAATTGTATGTGGATATGTTTGTATGTGTGTGCATGTATGTATGAATTCCGTATAGCTTTCAAATTGTATTAACATGAAAAACGACTTGTGAACGCTTGACTTCAAAAAGATTATTTAAACAAATGTGATTTACTGCAATCAATTTTAACTTGCAACAACAGTACCAGCAATAATAACACAACAACAGCAACAACAGCAACAATGGCAATAACAACAAATTCCCCAAACACACACACACAAAGCTAAAGCAAATACTGTAAATAGTCAAACAATGGCTGTTGTTAGTTAGAGAGAGACATGGGTAAAGGGGAAAATAACTAATACGAATGTTTACTAAAAGAGTGGAGGCATTTGGGGTATAAACGACACCTTTTTGGAATTAAATACTTTTGCAAATTGCTGCAGTCAGCAAATACATCAAGACACAAATAGCCGACAAAGCAGCCAAAACCAGGCAGTCAAGTCAGTCAGTCAGCCAGGCAACAAAACTAGACATCGTTACTACAGTGACAATTGAAACAACGCCAACTTACACACACACACACATCCATGCACTTATGCCATAGTAAAAGAAAAACTAAAGGAGCCAAAGCTAACGACAGGGATGGCAGCAGTGCTGCCAATCCATTTTTTTTTAAATCGTAAATTTTTGTAGAAAAATCGTCAAAATCGCCAATTTCTGTATGAGAAATCGTCATTCCTAACACTCCTTATATTTCAATAAAAAAATAAAATAAAATTGAGAAAGTTTAATCAAAACTTCGTTTTAATTACTATATGCATATGTAGTTATTATTAGTTTCTATACAAACCTTCCCGAGTCCTAAGAACACAACTCTCAATAATTATTACGCTAAATAGAATTCTAAGATCACCGACCTATTTTGAAATCTGCCATAATTCATGAAGAAATGTTAGTTTTAAATTTTCTTTCCGATATTGGGGTTTGAAAAATTTGGGCATACAAAAAATGGCTTTCAAGAAAAATATTGATTTAATAAGAATCAAAACCCTGGAAAAGTGGAAAGTCAGTTGCAAAAGATATCGACCATTTTGGATAACACGCTGAAAAAAAATGCAGGAATATATTTTTGAAAAACATTTCCGTTTTCCATGTTTCTAATAACACATGTTTTCTTGCAAATATAAATATGTTTGCTTGTAAAAATATATATGTTTGGAGATAGTGAAACATGTCTGCAGGCAAACATATATATGTTTGGCTGCAAATATAAATATGTTTATTATAAGTGTGTTTGCATGTCCTAAACATACTATCTAAAAGTTTCAAAAAAACAAATATACCTTTTTTTAGGTTTGAAAATTTGAATCAATGTAAACATATATATAATTACCTGTAAACATATTCAAAACTGTATTTTTTCTGCGTCCATTAAATGGTTTAATGGTTATTTTTTGTTCAATTTGAGATAATTTTAACACATTTTCTTAAGATGTTTTAAATAAAAAAAAAAGTCAATCGTAATATTTTCATATTCCACTTCCAAAATCGTCAAAATTTAGACAAAACAGAAAAGTTGGCAGCGCTGAATGCCAGTATATATAAGGTATCAAAAGTGCTAGAGGAGGAAGAAAAGAAGAATAAAGAGAACAGAGCAGAGAAAAAGACAAAGTCAAAGAAGCATATAAGCGACGGCGGCACAATTACGACAATTAACGTAAGCATCCAAGTGGAACAGAACAGAATTTTTTAATATATTTGCTAAACACTACACACACAGAGGGGTTTTTGCAAAGGGAGTCAAATCAGTCCACAGCAAAAGGCATGCCGAAAATGTCAAATTGCTAAAATTGATGACGTTTTTGATGACAGCTATAACCAACAAAACAAAAACAAGTTTTCCCAAGAAGGAAGCAAGAGGAAAGATAAGAAAAAAATATCTATACAACTACAAACACATAAATATGTTTCCGATTGGCGGATTAATATAGTTAACTCTTTCTAATGTTTGCATTTACAACTACACTCTTTCTCTCTTTATGGTTTAGGCGTTGCCATATTAATTCCAATTAGACTTTTGCTGTTTCTGCTAACGGTGACGTCATAATTGTAAAGAGAATTGAAGAATTTTCGAATATTAAATAGAGACTCAAAAGAGCACTGATGGTGGTATTTTTTTTTATTCAATTATTGTTGAAAAAAAAACTTGTTTTTTGGTTTAATGATGCCTTAGCCATATCAACTGAAAACTAAACTAAAACAGTGTTACCAGTTAGTTGGCATTTTCGTTTACATTTACAGTTGCTCGCTCTCTTGCTGGTTTTACGGGCGCCACGAGCCATATTTGCGTGTTTTTTTGTTTATAGTGTTGTTTGGAAAAATATATACATAAATATGCGGGCACGTTTTGCCGACGCTATTTTAAAAGAGTGAATGAATAAAAAGAATATGAAATTATATTAAAATTGTGAAACTCTATATTTCACGTGATATTTATGCTAAATTATTTTGACGTCAATAAAATATAAAAAAACATGACAATAAAAATTAAAAAACAATTAAATAGTTTAAAGTGTTAATTAACATTTAATTAATTCGATATTATAAAAATTGTAATAAAACAAAAAATGTTTACCCACAATTATTTTAATTAATTAAAAATAAATAAAATATTTATGTTCTGTTACCCCACACTCATTGACAATGTTACGTTCCAGTAGTCCTGCCATGTCGGAAATTTCCGTGGGTTCTCCTAGTCCCCCACCTAGGTCGGCGTTAGCAAATGGTTTTCAGGTTCTTAATATAAAAAGACTGAGACCCAATAATGATGCATCTGTACAAAATGTACAATTTCCTCAGCCTTTAGCATTGCCACAGCGCAGAAAGTCCAGTAATGAACGTGTTAAAAGTTTCTCAATAGCTGATATTTTAGGCAATAAAAAAGAAGATGAGTCCAAGTCGAATGACTCCAAAAATTTACTTAGTAAAAGTGCAGCAAAACTACCGTTAATGCCATCGTCAGCTTTAATTCCACCATCATTACGACCCAACATTCCAGCAACTCATCTCTTAGCAGAACGTTTACAGCCTAGACAAACCTCTCCACTAATAATGTTGGATTTACCTAGTCTTCACAAAGTAATACCTTCAAACTGGGATCCATCATCTCATCTAAGCTCAAGTCCTAATGTTAATCCTGCAAACCTACCCATACATCCATTTTTTCCACCTGCTCTTCTTCACTATGAACAACGTTTAGCTTGGGATTATCAGCGTCAACTGCAAGAACATTTTCAAGCACAAGCCCAGCTTTTACGTCAAATGAGTATGGATCCTAATATTATACCTTCCGAGGATGGTTCAGAACGTTCTCGTTCCAGTTCAGCTGGCAGTCAATGTTATTCACCAGATGTTAATGTTGCCGAAGATGATGATGAGGATGATGAAGATGATTCGGAGGCACGATGTAGTAAAAGTGTTGATAGATTGGCTAAGAGTGTTAAAGTTGTGAAAAGTTCTGTTTCGCTTAAGAGTCCTGATACACCATTGGATGCCCTATTTCAGTTATCAACCAAAAATTTTGATGAAGATCAAGGTAAGTTTTTTTTTGATGATTTAAAACATTACCAAAATGTGATTTTAATACTAAAAATGTGACCTAACTAACTAAAAATTGTCCTAATAATCCAAATGAAAGCTGCAAACAAGCCGATTCCAACGTTCTCTTCTAAAAACCTAAACTGGGTTTTTTGAGAGTTTTTGTAAAAAATGTTTCTTTTCCATTCGATATTATACTCAAATTAAAGGAAAATTTCTTGGGATTTCCAAAAAATCCACATTTCAGATTTCATTGTTTTACAGCTTTTGAGAATCTTTGAAATTACACAGAAAAAACTAAAAACGGGTTTTAATTAAAAATTTTATTGAATCAATTAATATTTTAATTGATTTTGCACCTACCACTGAAATGATAGTATTAACTAAAAAAATTTGCAGACAGTTTATTAAAACTCTTTCAATTAAAATAATACTAATATCAATTAAAAGAGTTATTGTTTTTCTTTACAACCTCAATTAAAAAGTTTAGTTAAATTGATTAAAACTTTAATTGAAACTTGAGAAGAAAACAATGGTAGTTTTAATTGAAAACTCGTATTTTTTTATTTTTGGTATATGCCGCCCCATTAAATAAAAAAATAAATGTTGGTTTGTAAATTAAATTTACATTTTATTTATAATAAAATTAAAGCTTTTTAATATAAAAATGTATTATAAGAAAACAAATAAAAGTAAAGGCAAAATTTTTGTTTTGCTTGTCTTGTCTTGAACTTTTTCTTGTAATTGAATTGCTTTCTTAAAAAAATCACACAACTTTAAAATTATAGTTTAATGACACTTATACTTATTGAAAATTTAATTATTTAAAAAAATAATAGTTTAATTGTCCCTTTTCGATAAGGTTTATTTAAATCCACATGTGCACTTTTATTACTACAGATAAAACACGAAACTAAATTAAGTTTTCGTCCGTACACGAATATCTTAACTTAATAAGTGTTGCAAACTCTAGTGAAATAACTACGATTTTGCGTGTATTTGAAATCGGTAAACTATTCAACTTATTAAAAGTTAATCATTTGCGATTTTTTTTTCCTTTTTATTTATAAATTAAATAATATATTGATATAATTAAACTATTGTTTGATTATTTAATCTAAATAAAATTAAAAAAAATAGTTTGCCTAATTTTTAAAAATTTTGTATACATGTTGTCAACACTGTATGGATATATTAAAAAATTCAATAAATTTTTTAATTGAATCAATTAAAAAAATTGTTTAAATTGCCATTGATATTCAAACAATCGATTAATTAGATATTTTTGGCCCATAATTTTTTGTATAAACTGTAAAAAACGATACTTAACCTGAAAATTAAACAAAGCTTTATATGCTGTTCGATTGCTCTTTGATACCCTTTCATTATTAACACAATTTGAGAGAAACATTTTTGTTAACGATTATTGAATAAATGTGATTTTAATACTGAAAATGCACGTGGGGACCTAACTAAAAATTGTTCTCATAATCCAAATGAAAGCTGCAATTAACCCGTTTCCAACATTCACTTCTAAAAAACTGAACTGGGTTTCTGAGTGGTTTTGTAAAAAATGTTAAAACTTTGTTAACATTGGACTTTTAATTAAATAGTTTTCAAGTTTTTAAGTAGTTTTAATTAAATTTTAAAGTTAATTTGTGTTTTTCAATATATTCTCTGCATTATTAATGTGTAATTAATACACATTTTTAATTATTTATATTCTCTGGAAAAACTTTTAAAGGGTTTTCCAGACCCAGTTCAAATATAAAATTTAACAGCAACTGAGTATATTGGTTGCTCTTTATCTAAATGCTCGTTCTTGCAATCCAACATATTTGTATTACAGAATACTCAGTATTGTATATACACTCATAGAAATAAACCTGTAAAAATAACAGAAAAAGCTACTAAAAGTTACTTAAAAATTATGTTGCAGAAAACACTGCTAAAATTAGCAGTATTTTTTTTTTGCTAAATATTAATAAAACAAAAACAACAAAAATAAAACTGTTAACTTTACAAAATTTTAGTTATATTCGAGCTGAATTTTAGTTAATTGAAAAAAGCAATTTACTCTGCTAAAACAAATCAAGAACTTGTACTAAATATTTGTAATATCAACAAAAACTGTAATATCAATGTTTGCTATATTTACCCTAAGACTGAAAACATATAAAATCAACCACTCGATCTCCTCCACCTCTTCTGATTTCAACCAAACTTGGTATAGAATATGTACATTATATAGTTATAAACTTGGCCAAATGCAATACCAGCTAATACCAGCACATCTTGAAATATCGCGTTTCAAAATATGAAAAATATTCGAAAATTTTTAAAAAGTAGTCTTACATAATACTCCATATCTTTTTAACGGCTTAAGCTACTCAGGGAACATCTGCTTTAAAAATATGTGGTTGTTTGAATTGTAATTCAGTTTCTTTATTTTTAATGCAAATGTCAGTCATTTGTAGAACAAATTGAATTTTTTACTAACCTTATAGTTCATTTTAAAAAACAAACCACATCACATGACTGTTTTATGATTTTACATTAATTTTTACAGTTGTTTTTTGTTATTTAAAAAAATAAGAAAAGTAAATGTTTGTTTATTTATTACTTGCTAACATACATATGTATGTGGTTCATTTTTACTACAATTGTTTGTACTTTTTTGAACAGTAAAGACAATTGACAAATGTTAGTTTAATTTAAAGAAACGTTAGTCGTCGTTTCTACAAGTGAAATATCAGTTGTTTTTGACTACAATTGCTGTCGTCTTTACTACCTACATAATATCCTAAGTGTACGAGAGTACTTGATACCTCATATTAATGCTACTTAAATTGTGTTTTTAGAAGTGCTCACAAATTATTCATTTATACACGGCAAAATGCATGGTTTTTTTTGAAAAACCTCGGTTCAAAAAACTGTATTTGAAAAAGCAAATTTTTAAAAAAATATATATGTTAATTATAAATTACTTCCCTATGCAGTGTCCAAAACCCTCTGCGAAGCTTTTACGGTATCCTGAGTAGTAAATAAAAATGTGAACAAATTTAACTAAAAAGCCGATAACCCAGAAAAATGAAGGAGTAAAACATAGGGCTTTGTTAACGGTATAGAAGAGTAATTTATAATTAACATATATTTTTTAAACATTTTTGGAGGCCGGTTTTATGAAATACGCGGTTTGAACCACGGATTTTAAAAAAAAGTGCATTTTACAATCAAGAAGTGAATTATTTTTTTGAACCAGTAAAACCACGATTTAAGTACCTTAACAATGAGGTATCCAAGCATTTTATTTTATTTAAAGCATGACAACAGTGGCTTTCAATGAACCACGTAGCTCTAACAGTTAAAAAGATATGGATTAAGTACGACTTTTGTTGTTAAATATTTTCGATTTTTTTTTTTACACATTTTAAAACGTGATTTTCCCACACCCGTTAGAGCTTACAACCGAAATCTTGTACGATGACATTCCAACAAACAATAACCTCGATTTGGTAAGCAGTAACTACATTTCTATGCTTCCAAGAAAGCGCTTAATCGTCTTGCCTACAATAATGCAATTGAGAATGCATTTTGCAGTGCTTTCGAAGCAGTAAATAATGCATACAATGAAGCAGTAAAGAATCCATATAGTGAAGCATTAATGTTGTCAATACGTAAAAGAAGAATTTCTTATTTCCTACGAAGGCATGAATTTATTGCTTCTTAGAGCACATGAAAGAAGCACATTCACATGCTTAAAAGAACCATACCAAGTAGGACATAGCGAACAAAAATCATGCCTTTTAGAATTATTTCGGAACTGCTTCTGGGTAAGCACTATTTTTTTTTGCTGGGATACCCTTACCTTCCGTAAAAAGTTTGGTTAAAATTAAAGGAGAGGCCAGAGGCCAAAAATTGGATATTTTTTGATGGTTTTATATGGAATGAGTCTTAAGTTTAGTAGAATGCAAAAAACAGTATATTTTGCCAAAATCAGTAGAAATTTTTGCTAAAATATGGTAGATTGCTGATTTCAGAAGGACAGATTTTTATTCGCATTAAAAAAATAGAAAAAAAGACTTTTAAAATTTCACATTTTTTATGATTTTTCTGTCTACTAATGTTTAGCAAATTTTTTGCTGATTTTAGCAGATTAATTAGCTACTTTCATTTAACTAAAACTTAGCTCAAATAAAGCTTAATATTTGTAGATGCACCAGAATTATTTCAGCTCTTCTTATTATACTAATATTTAACAAAAAAAAAAAACAATCTGCTAATTTCAGCAGTTTTTTCTTCAACGTAATTTTATGAAACAATTTTACTAATTTTTTTTCATTAGTGTTATTTTTTCAACATAAATACACTAATATGTGATGAAAAACGTGATCTTCCAATCGATCGTTGTTGATATTTTAATTCCGAATGTTTTATATTGTTTTTAGTTAAAAAACAAATAAAAGATGAAAAACGATATTCCTGATGCAACTAAAGCGATTAGATATAATTTTATTTAATTTTTAAATTTCAAATTTTATCAAAATTGATCGCTTCAGATCAAATGTCAAATATATTTAAATTAAAAGGCAACAGCTATATAAAGTCCTGCCGTGAAACGAACTTTGCGTGATTCACGCGTGAATGTAATGCCCCTGTGAAATCCTAGTTTTACAATTTTCATATAGGTATAGAGCTGAGCGTGTAGGTAACTACCTTTATAATGAAAAGGTACACTTAGAATACTATGTCGGTAAAGACCACTGGAAATGTATTTAAAAAACAAATGAAATTTTACTTAAAGAAAGTATGACTCACATTTCATTAAATTCAACTAACATTGTTTTTAATGTTCAAAAATTAACCACAATTGTAGCAAAAATTAACCACATATCGCTCATTTACTTCAATAACGTCATAATTCAAAAATTTTGATTTTATAGAAAACGAGTTTAAAGTTTTTAATTTACAATGAAAATGAAAATTATTCAAGTTCGAGGCCATACTCTATATTTCTTTATTAGGATATTGTCCTAACAAATAATCTATAGAGTTTTTTGTTTTCAAATTTATTATTTAACCCTTTCAGGAATGTGTTGATAGATCTATTTCGGGAATTTTCTAGGTTCCCATCATCAGAACACGTTTTGCAAGCGGAATCGAACTTGAATAATTTTCATTTTCATTGCACAATTAAAGATCGGTAAAAAAAACATAATTTTTATTTTTTAATAAAATGAAGAAATATAGAGTATGGCCTCCAACTTGAATAATTTTCGTTTTCATTGCACAATTAAAGGTCGAGAAAAAAACCATAATTTTTATTTTTTAATAAAAATTATAACAAAATTGTTTTTAAGTTACTCCCACCTGGAAGAAAAAAATAACGAAATAATTTCTCTCAAGAGGTGAGTATACAAGATATCAATACGAATGTTTTACACAATATAATATGTGATATAACGAATAATTCTGCGTCATTAACTCAAAAATCATGTTTTTTGAGTTGTGACGTTCTTGAAGTAAATGAGCGATGTGTTAGTAAAAAAATTTATTTTTTATTTTTTTTTTTAAACAAAAAACAACTATAAAAAATTAATGTAAAATCATAAAACAGTCATTTGATGTGGTTTGTTTTTTTAAATGAACTAAAAGGTTCGTAAAAAATTTAATTTGTTCTACAAATGACTGACATTTACATTAAAAATAAAGAAACTGTATTACAACACAAACTACTACATATTTTTAAAGCAGAAGTTCCCTCAGTGTACTGTTTGCCAATCATTATATAAACCCTAGGTGGTTGAAGATATTTGAAAAATATTAATTTTGTATAATTAAGTGAGCAAATATTTATTAAAAAACATTATTTTTTTAGATTTACCGATTTAAAAATTTTTTTTTTCTTTTGAAACATATCGTAGTTTTTTTTACCATTTTTTAAAATTGTCATAGAAGTATTTAAATTTAAATTATATATGTTTCAAGTGAAAACGTAATACATTTTTGAATACTTTAGACTTTTTTATATTTTTAAATAGTTTTTGAAAAAGGTCTTATCAAAAAAGGTTAAAATAGTGTTGTTAAATAAATATTTGTCAACTCTGGATAAAAATCTTCCAAAAAATGTGTATCCCGATTGTAGTTAAGGTGTTAAGTAATTCTTGGGTTTTTAAATCGCGTAATTATCTTTATCCAGTAAAAAAAGAATAATATAGTTGCACGCAGAAAAAAATTTGGGAAATATTATCGAAGTGTTTAGTAATTATACAACTACATAAGTTTCATGTTAGTTTTACAAAGTTATTGTAAAATTTTTACACATTTTTGTAAAATCTATACAAGGCTATTAAATAGGAACCAACCTCCTAGTAAATAGGAACCAACCTCCCACTACAACAACAGAAATTCAACAAGTAAAGATAAACTTAACCGCACAAAGACCACAAGTCGCAAAACCTCTAGCCAAACTCTACAATTGTCCTTCGTCCTTTACATATTCCTTGGTATACGTTGAATATGCAATATAGGTTGATCTGCAGGCTGTTCTTAGGATTTTCCTTTTGTACTGGTTGATTAAATAATCTTGAATTAACGAGTTCCATTAAAAAAATAATGGTATGTTCTTGTTTTGAAATAAGTCAAGTACCCAGTAAAAAACGCTGCTTACCTGCAAGCAGGTTTGTAAGGGAGTAAGCCAAACAGAATCCCTTACAAACCCGCTTACATATGCCATGATTTTTATATGGCAAATTCCCACTTGGAAGCATTACTTTTGGGTAAAATAAGCGCGGATTTTAGCGCTTATCATATTACGATTAAAAGTAATAATATGAATATACACAATTTATTCTACATAAAATTCTACAGATATTAGTTTTTTGTTGTTAAAATTTTTGACATATAATATAATTATTTTATTTTTTTTTACCGCTCCACGTGCTAACTCTTCAGAAACAGCTAAATGACTAATCATTTTTTATTTCATACTCGAAAACACCAAACACAATCGGAAATCACTCGGGAAAATTTTTACAGATGGTTTATAATCCACGATATGGAACTTTCTGCATCACAATGTTTGTATATTTTTATATGTTTTCGGATGAAATTTGATCTCATCGCATATCTACGTTATATATAATATAGTATAATAAATAAAATCTCACAATATAGTATAATTTCATGATGCCCCACATAATTTTTTTTTACTTGGGCTGGTAATTTTTAGTAATTTTATCTAATTTTATCCGTTCAGTGTAATATTTGATATGTTAAAAATTATAAGCAGATTTTATAGTTTAAAATAATTATTTAACAATTTGTAAAAATGTTTCTTTTTATTTGTAAATTAATTGTTTGCGTTTTTCATTAACATAAATTAATTCAATAATTCCATTTTATTTTTATTGTTGTTAGTTTCATTATTTGAAAAGTTTACGAAGAATGTAAAAGGAGGGGCAAATATTCATAGATCGTACGTACAAAATATTCATTCAAGTAAAGTATTCATAATCATACGAATTATTAAACTTTCAATGTTCATTGTCGGTAAATTTACTTTGATCAATTGTTAATTAACCACAAAACAAGTTGCAAATTAGACTTATTCACTTTATAGCGATTATTGTTGCTGGCTGTTGTTGTGTTGTTGTTGCAAAAGTTTAGTGTTATTGTTGTTGGTAAGAATGAAATGGTAAACATTGCTGCCCAGCAAATAATGATACCACCGAATATCATGTTGCATGTTTAACTTAAACCAACTAACAACAAGCCAGTTATCCAGTCAGCCAACTTTAACAATCAACCGTCCAAATGAACAACAACAATAATATTAACTCATTATTGGCAAGTCATAGATCCAGTGGACATTATTCAACCAAACTTTCCTGATATATAGAACCATGCTTCATTAAGAAATTTTTATACACTCAAAAAAAAAAAGTTTTTAAAAATGTTAGTAAAACATTTTTCAATCTGACTTTACTATTAGTATACTAAATTTTAGTTTGCAATTAGTTTTAGTAAAACTTTTTGCTATTCTTATTTTACAAATTTTTTAATGATTTTGGTTGCTAATTTAACTTTTCTAAGTTTACTAACTTTTGAAACCTGGTCTGCTAAAAACCGGAAAAAAAATTACTAATATCATAATTTTTTTAGGGTAAAAATTATTTGGTTGAGAAAAAACTTGAATTTTATTTACGCACTTTAATATTAATTACACTCAGGGAAAAAAGTTTCATCATAATGATAAAAATGTTCCATTAATCGTTTGTCATTAATTATTCATCATATTTATGAAATTTTCAAAAATACGACATATTTAAGACACATCCTTCATATCTTTTTATAAAAAAGTTTCATAAACTTTGTGAAAAAATTTAATCATGTTAAATTAAATTTATTTAATATGATGTAGCAAATGTGGATTACTGAGATTAATTTACAAAAATCGAATTTTTTTTAAATTTATCTAACGAATTCTACACCAAAGGTCTCTAAATACCCTACGGACAATGAGGAGTCAATTTCCCTTGAAGGACATATCGCGTGTCTGGTTAAAACAGTACTTATCACAGGAGTAGTAAAATTTAACATTGCTGTGTATTAAGCCGCGGCAATTATACTAAAATAATGGTACCAAATCTGGTCAATCGAGGACATATTACTAAACAGGTTTAAATAGTTACAAAAAATTACAAAATTTACAAAAATCACCAAAATTTAAAAAAATTTAAGAAAATTTACACAATTGAAAAAATCGCCAAAATTTGAAAAAAAAACGCCAAAACTCAAAATATTAAAAACAAAAACCTCCAAAATTTAAAAAATCGGTAAAATTGGAAAAAAATAATTTAAAAATGTAAAACAATTTCCAAAATTGCAAAAAAAAAAATTGCCAAAATTGCAAAAAAATATTCCCGAAAACTAAATTTAAAAAACCAACCAAAATTTAAGAAAAAAAAATGGTCAAGATTTAAAAAAGTGTAAAAAAATCGCCAAAAATTGGAAAACATTAATACGGTCGGTAAGTTAATACACGCAGAGAAAAAATATGCTTGCAATATGATTGCACCCGAACAACTATGTTTCCTTCAGCCCTAAATGGTTGCCACAATACAACTATTATTATAGCAATCATATTACACCAATAATATTGTTGCTTTAATCATGTTATAGTAAAAATATTTCTTTTTTCGGTTATCAAAATTTTTCTCTAGTCTAAAATCATAATATAGTATTTATTATCATATTCCTCTCTCTAACTACAGCCACATTATATATGCCATTCTTGTTTAAGATTTTGTGAAAACTAGTTGATAGAAGCAGTCAGTCCGAACAAATTAAATAATATTAAAGAAAAGCATATAGAAATAGAAAAACTACCCATCGGTGTTAATTGTAATGGTGATATTTTCAGTGGAAGAAGGAATAATGGGGTAGTCACAATTCGGTCTACCATGGGAGCCTAGGCAAAAGTTAAATTGGCAAAAGTGTTATAAATTAAGTAGAAAGTGATAAAAAATATTTATTTATTTTCTAATTTTTCTGTACTCACGCAAAACAAAGTGTAATCAAAAAAATTTTAAGAAATATGAAAGAAAAATTAAAACAAATTACACGTGCTTTTAAGTCTGTAGTACGATATAATCATAATATGTTTGCAAAAATATAATATGTTAATAAATGATAACGAAATTCTTTTCATGATCATAATATGATAACTAAGACTATAATATGCCTATAGTGTAAATATTATGATTGCTACAAACATGTTATGACAAATGTATTGTGAAATTTCATTCTTAACAATATTTTAATGCGTACTTATTCTGCAATCCCATGTTTTCATTATTTTATTTTTCCTGACAAAATTATGTTTGAAAGTTCAGTTTTGATTTTTTAGATACTAATATAAGAAATGTCTGTACCTAAACATATTTAAACAAAAATAATGCTGGGAGAATAATGCAGGAATCATACTATGATATTATATAACCTTTTCCATAACCATAATATGATAATATTGAGATCAATTGAGTAAGGTAATCCAATTATCGTATTATGATTAAGAAAAAGATAAGAGTATGGTTGTCACAACGATAGTAACATGGTTGTAGCAATCATAAATCCAAAAATGAATGATGCTCTTCGAATATGGTTGCCCCAATCATCTATTTTCTTTACGTCCATGATCTTTTAGGTATTCCCTGCTACATTTCACAACGTGTCTTAAATGGGGAAAAACGTCACCTCCAGTGACAACGCCATGTTAAAGTGATATGTCCCTTTCATATAAAAAGTGTGATCCCGGACGTGTCACCGCCAACTCGGTACATATCCTGCGTGTCAACCGTGATTGTTTTCTTTGCCGGTATCAATTGAAATTCCAAATATTCATTTAAATTTACAGACATCGATTGCAATTTTGATTTCGATTGAAATTTAATTCGGTTTCCTTTGGAAACTCAAAAACAGTTTCAAATTCTGGAACATCAGTTTAAAATCAAAAATTTTATATTAATTTTAACCGATGTTTTTTGAATCTTAAACAGAATTGTGTGAATTACAAATAGTGTTTTTTACTTAAAATAATATTTCCCGAATTTCAATTGATATTTAATAAATATTATTTGATGTGTTATAATATTCAATGGAATTTTCCGAACATATAATAATTTAAATGTTTTGAATTTAATTGAGATTCTAACTTGAAAATTTAAACTGATTTCAGCAATTATATGTAAATTTTTATTTTGCAAATAAAAAAAAATTTTGCTTGATTTGAGCAAATCTGCTGGCCTAATATTATCAAAATATTCTAAAACTATTCTAGTTTTTTCTGTAACTTTTACAGACATTTTTATTTGAGTTTAGTTGTTTTTGCCTTAAAGCGCCCTTTAGTAGAAATATTGGCAACCATAGTTAAAACTTTGGCAGCATATACTTACTTGAAGATATTTTAAATATTTAAATCTTCTGTACTCTTGTGAACAAATCTTTATTCATAAATATATGAAATTTTTTTTTTTAAGTTAAACAATTTCTACAGTTTTCTTGAAAAAAGTCGTGGTTTTTGACCGTTTCCAAAAAATGCCATATACTAACCCTGACAATATATTTTTTTTTATAGGTTTAGTAGTATTTTAATAAAAACCATCCAATATTTATGTTTTGAGTGGAAACGGAATAATTTTTGGAATATTTTAGACTTTGTGCATTTGAAATATACAGCGTTCGATCGTTCAGATTTTCAAAAACTATATACAATCAGTAAACTACTTTCTAGCAGAGAAATACATTTTCATATTTTTCATCGACATAACAATAAAAAATAATAAAGATTAGGCTGTTCTATATTTTTAAATAATTTTTAAAAAAATTCCATCAAAAAAGGTCAAAAATTATTTTTTTTAAATAATTATTTGGCAACTCTGGAGAAGATTTCTTCAAAATCTTTTTATAGAAATGTTGAATAATTTTATTGTTTTTAAATCACTTAATTAACTTTTTCCAGTAAAAAATATAGCCATTATAAAGTACTGGGTCGAAAAAGGAACACTGTGTCAACAATGAGTTAAAAAATTGTTGTTCTCTCACTCAAACTCTACAACATTCATATTGGCAGAAGCAGCTTAAAACAGCGAAAAACAAAGAAGGAAATCATTATTAACCATAAAATATGAACAATAAGAATAATAATATTTTCTCAAAACAAAACTAAACATGATTTTTCAAATCTTTATAAATTCTGTTTATTTGCAATTGATATTGCAAGTAAAAAGTTTAACATTTATAGAAAGATTTATTTAAAATGAGGTTAAAAATATTACAAATAAAATTCCATTAATATTGGGTAAGGGAAAATGTAATATTAACTCGTAGTGGTTGTACAGTTTAGGAATATTTTCTAATTTTTCGTTAATCATTTGTATTTTTTGTTAATTTATTACAAATAAAATTCCATACTGTCATAAGGAAAATTAAATTTTACACAATCCAGAATTCGGAATTAGTCCTAAAGTGTGCGTTCCAAAAAATGTTAACATACGTTTTCTCTTATAACTTTCATCATTAGCTTTCTTAAACATTATTTTTTGACCATAAATGAATGGCAATCCTGAATTTTTCTCAATTTTTCACTAAATGAGTGATGAAAAAAAAATTCGTTTGAAAACAATTAAATATTTTCCACAAAATCCTTCTTGGACATACAAAAAATTTGCCAAGGAATCCAAAGTTAGTTGTCGGACTGTTTCAAAAGTAATTCAACGGTTTAAGGGGGACTCGACCATTGAGAGAAAATCTGGCTCAGGAAGAAAACTAGGACGTTATGATAAAAATATTTCCTAAAAAGTTTCTGGTATGACAAGCAATGTGCAACAAGAACATTAAAACCCGAAATTTATATAAAAGAATATTTGCAAAAAAGATTACTTCGCCAACACAATATGTCCAATACTTCTGGCCTGACTTGGCATCTTACCACTACGTCAACAGAGCCCTTGGGTGCTATGTAGCAAATAACAGTGGTTTTACACTAAGGGAGGCCCGGTGATAAGACCAGTTGAAAGATATTGTGCTCCTGCTGAAAAAAGAACTAAGCGCCACAAAAAGGAAGACACGAACGATATTAATCAGAGATGGAAAACCTGGACCGAAAGGGTTACAGAAAGTACTTTAAAGTCTCCATTTTTATAAACGGAGAATAAAATTGATTTTTATTTTGTGCTTGTAAACTAGAATATATTATTAACAAAAAAGGGTTTAAGGACCACACATTTTGTGTTTAACTTTTTATCAAATATTTTCTGTGTTAAAATTTTTCGAACGGCCATCTTATATCTCTTAGTTTTGGTATATTTAAAACTTTTCCTTTCCTTAAAACTTTTCCAAAATCCATTTTTTGAAATAGTACACAAAAAAATCTTTCTGAACATGACTAAAAAATTTATAATTATTTCAGTGATGCCCTCCACCGGGATTTTTGAAAACTCCTATGGGTAGTTAAGAAAAGGATAAATCCTTACTTCTTGGGGGCTTTTCAACTCCGTTATGCTAAATCCGCTGAATGAATTCCAGAAAATTAGGTATGATTCAAAAAAAACTGGCAAAAAGGTGAAAAGTATCCCCATACACTAAAGAAAAACAGTTTGTAATGGCTACGGGAAATTTTGCTGTTATTACGGGAAATTCAACTATTTTGACCTAAATTTAGCAACACATGTCAGCTGAATTGTAGTAAAGGGTGATTTTTTAAGAGCTTTCGGATTTGATTAAAAAAACACATAAAATTTAGAGAAATGTATGAAATCTTTATTTGTAATATATATATATACATATTTGTATATGTCTCACATGATGGATTTCTCAAAACAGTCGAACATGGATACGGGGGCGGGTGTCGTCGGACCCGGATTTCAGCGTGCTCTGCCCGTGGGCAAATATCCCTCCGTTTTTCAGGTGGAGGTCTTCGCTATCTGTATCTGTGTGGAAGAGTGTCTACGTGGGGCCACGATTCTACATTCTATCTGACAGCCAGGCGGCACTTGGTGCCTTGAGGGCTCAAGATGTGTCGTCGGGTCTGGTTAAGGAATGTATCGTCTCTCTAAATCGTCTAGGACTTAACAACTCTTTGACACTGGGCTGGGTTCCTGGCCATGAGGGGCACGAGTCGAATAGTGACGCCATCGGACGTTTTGAACTGTTTTCCTGGTAGTATAGTTGGCTTCGTAGGGAGCCTGAACCTATGGGGTGTATTCGCTAGCAGCACAAAATACCAACTTCTGGTCGCGGTGCATAGTGCCACTCTAGTCTAATCTAATATGTCTCACATTACCCCCAAAAACACAATTTTCAATTAATTAACCACCAATTTAACAATGTTTAATTGTTTGCAAAATGCATACATGTTAATAAATGGATGCATATATGTTGATTTTTAACCGGAATTACGAAATTTTGTGAAATTAATGTGTAATTATAGTTTTGCAACCCAGTGTATAATATGAATTTACTTATTCCTTGATCCAACAACATACCATGAAAAAGTCGTATTCAAAATTGGCAATACTATACAACAGTGTAGTACAAAAAGAAAAATGTATGGCGCTAAAAGAAATCACTTGCGATGGGCTGCTGTTAACAACACGTATTATACTGTACTACGTATAATAATCGCGGTAATTGTACTCATTCCTATACGGACCAGTCCAACTATAATATAACGAATTCAGCAGTCTGTAATACTTATTTCTTTAGTTATAACAAAAATGACCATAATTCAAAATCCAGTAGCAGTTTCAACATCAATCTAACAAACAACGTATTAATATTAATACTGAACATGTACTGATTATGCTAAATTAACATACAACACAGAAAAAACATCATAAAAAAAAAATCACAATTTCAATTTACTACAAAACAAAAACTGATGATGATTGTTGAATTGATGTTGAGTTGATGCAACCTTGAAGGATTATGCGTTTTATGAAACCGATTTACACGTACGTGCTTCATACAAATTCAATTTACCATAATCGACACAAAAGTTTGAAAATTTCAAAAAATAAAAGAAAGATTTATGAAATCGTCCGTCATCTGATGGAAATACAAGAAGAATACAAGAAAAATTGAAAACAGTAGCTAACTAGGTAAAATTGTGTGATTTTAGTTGGCAATCATGGGATCAAAAAGGTCTAAAACAATGCCATAAAATGCTTAACGAGATACAGAGCTTATTATACAGAAGCAACAAAAAAAAAAAAAACTAAAGTGGACTGAAGTAAAAGCCATAGTCAACATTTACAGTCATCACCATCATCATCATTTTTAGCGTCTAACCTAACTAGTAGTGGTATCAGTTCACGCTCACGTACAAGTTTTTTTTTTTTTCAAAAAACCGTTTTCCCCAACATACACATACATATACATATTATGGAAAAATAATGTTCAGTAATCATAAGTAGTATATTGGACAAAAAGTCAGTGTCTATCTATCCAATTTCTGGGGTGATCATGTCACAATTGCTTAAACAGTAGAGTTCGATTAAGATGCACTTGGTTGGACTTTTAAGGATTCATCATTTAAATTAAGGATTCTTCAAAATATGCTTTGCTTTCATAGTCATTAAACAGTAAGATGTCGTATTTAGTTTGTTTTAGCCTTAAATTCATCTTAACCGTGATTTACTGTATTACAATTAAGAAATTATTTTTACTGTAGTTTTCCATAAACAGATTGCGTTAATATATTTTGAATACTTTTTATATTTGCTAATGTATTCTCCATCATCATATAAACCAACCGTCCGCATGTCCGTCTATCTGACCTTACACTACTTCTGTTACGCTTTAAGCAGAAACTCATCAGCGTATATATAACGAACGTATGGAGACGTGTTGTATGACAAACGATTGTGGTTTATGACGATCATATTTCCATATTAAAAAAAATAAAAAATAATAGAAAATATGAAATGATTTATTTGAATTTATGTTAATCTTTAAACAGCGTCAAAATCAAAAGTTAGTGTCAAACAGTAAATTGGCGTAAAGCACAGTTAAAAGATAATTATTTGATTGAGCTACCACTGCCGAGGGATTCCGGTATGATACTAATGCGGAAGACTATATCATATATTACACTCAAAATAAAAATAAGTTAGTAGAAAAGTTAGTAAAACGTCTTGTAAATCAAATATACTATTTTTCAGCAAATTTTTTGCTGAAATTATGTTTTTAACTAAATTTTTAGTTATACTTATTCAGCACTTAACTGTTTTAAACTAATGTTTTACTAATATTTTGCTAATCTTTTACTAATTTATTTTGGTTAAAAAAATTGTGCCGATAAGCACATTAAATGTGTGGACGACAACCAGATTGAAAGATATACGCAGAATGAAGTAAATGCCGCTGCATGTCAAGGTATAGTAGAGAAGAGGAAAATGATAATAAAAAGTACAACTCTTATAAGAGATATACAAAAAGCAACCATGGAAGATTTTTCTATCTGTTTATTATACATAATAAATCAAAATAACGCCAACAATGTGTATTGTAAATTTTGTGTTATCATCGGCTTGTCATAGTAATTGTCTATTAATTAAATTAAACCAAAATACAATATTTAAATTTAATAAAGATTAAATGTGTACTTGTAAACTAAATGATTACACACTCATAAATAAGTCATGCTAAAACCATGAAAATAATGTAAAAACTACAAGAACATTCTTGAAATGAACAAATATTGGTTTAATTTTTGTTAATTTGACATTATTGGTATTTTTATGCATGGATTAGTATTAGTGTAGTAACTACTAATTGCAAACAAATATACATTCAGGTAGACAGACATCTTACATAATTTTGTATGTTTCCTTTTTCTTATTGCAAAAAATGGTTGTATATTTCGTTATTTCCTTTTTTTTTTCGTTTCTAGAAAGATGCCATCATTTAGACAACCATTGATGTAAGTAGTTCAAAGATAATTTGTTTATATTATATATAATTATTTCTATATATTTTCAGATATTAATTTTATTCGTATCGTCAATGTTGGAGTTTGAACATTTTTATATTTTGTAACATTATGTAAATTATTTTTAAAAGAATCACAACATTTTTTCAGATTTTCAGCAAATAATTTAACTGAAATAAAATTTTTCTACAAATTTTTTGAGTATTTTTCAGCCTACTAATATTCAGCATTAATTTTATTAACTTTTAACAACGATTTTTTAATTTTGTTAGCAAAACTCTAATAATTTTTTGGTCCATTGAACGTTTATTTATGGTTTAGCTAATTTTATGCATTTTCCAATTATAAACATGAAAAAAAAATATAAAATATGTTCGTTGTTTTCAACACTGATTACATAGATCTCAAACTCTTTGACATTACCTGTCAGTGTACGTAACTCATGAGAATGTTTGGACGTACGCTGTATACCTATACAAAAAATATTTCAATGTGTATGAAAACATGTATTTGTTGTTAAAAGATGAAGAAGAGTTTGAGATCTACGTAATCTATGTTTTACAATTTCCACAAAAAAAAATAATTTTTCTTTTCTTATTTACTATTTTGACAATTACTAATGTTTCTAGGAAAAAATGTTTATAAATTTAAAAACATGATTCCCAACATGTAGATTACTATCATTTGTGTTTATTTTTGCAGACATAAATGTGTAAATTTGTTATTTAATCATTTTGTGTGTATGGTAGTTTTAAAAGTAGAGCAAAATATTCAAACATATGCTTTTATAACAAAATATGCAAAAACAAAATGATATAATTCTATGGCAAATTCTTTGATTCAAAAAGTATTTGGTCAACATTAATTTTGGGCTTCTGACTACAAATTGAATTTGCATGAAAGTCGCTGCCCTATTTATGAGTTATCTCATTTTGTTGCAAGAGCAAATCTCCCGTATTTGACCTAATGTTTTAAGCTAATATATATTTAGTAATTCGTGACTCTCAAATTCACAAATTTGTCAGTTAATTTAAACCGGAATTGCTTTCAAACCATTTTTTTTGGGTCTGCACTTTCAGGCTATGTCTCGAAAACTAAGCGAAATACAGCCAAATGGCTCAAAAATAGTTAGGGGTTATGACCTCATTTCTGGGTAATATGCTCGATGTTATCAGGGCATTATCTACGACAACTATTTGGTCATAAGCCCCACTTTAAATAACGGTGTAAAGGGCGAAATAATCGAACATAATCCCCAAACCCGAAACCAATGTCCGGGTACTGTAGTTTTTGTTATATCTCTATCTGGGAAAAATATTTTAAACCAGCAGTAATAATGCTTGAGTCCTCCTTTTTTTTAATCAACTTGAAAATTCGATCAGACATACTGTCTACCAGATTTATTCAAAGTTCTTCCATTCCGACAGGTTAATACTACCCAAATATTCTCAATGGGGTTTTGATCAGGAAAACATGCGGGCCATTTCAATACTCTTATATTTTTTAATGTTGGCCCTTCCATCGTCTGGCGAATTACATGTACGGAAGCATTGTGTTGTTGGAAAATTAATTTTTCGCCGTTGCTATGTCCAATAAATGGTACCAATTTCTCTTCGATTACTGTAATGTACTCAGAAGAATTCATTCTGGTGCTTGGAAATGCCACATCAACCATTTTGTTGAAAAAAGAGTCCCAAACCATTAAGTATCCTCTTCCGAAATTAAGTTTTGAAAAATTAGCGAAAACCACATGGTAACGGTTTATATTTCCAGCATTTTCCCGAAAACCAAAGCCACTTTTTAAATATGCTGAAAAATTATGCTTTTTCGATAAAATTGCATAAAAAATAATAATTCTTTAATATTTCTTTATTTGCTATTCTTCTTTATTTACCGTTATATTGGCATAACAGGTGCAAGATATATTTATATAGGTAGTCTTACTAGAACAACAACTACAACAAACAACTACAAACAATACAAAAACAACAGGGTTTTGACATTTCAAAATACTCAAGATACAGTCTTTGTACTGTCAAAACCATGTAAGAAATGTCAAAACCAGGTAAGAGGAAGATAAACAGCTGGGCTACTAAGTCTACCTTATAAATATATCTTGAACAGTAGTTATAAAACACCAAAAAAATATTATTACACAATTTTTCTCTTAAATCAATTAAATAATCTCTTAAATTTTGCACAATAAGATATCAGTTATCACTCTCTTAAAAACAATTTTGAGTTTAAAAAAAATGTTTGTTATATTCGAAAAGAAATAGCAGAAATCATATGTAATTATAGTTATGAAACGCAGTGTATGCTCTGCGTAAGTATTTGCGTTAGAACTGCTTCAACAAAATATTAAAAAATATTATTTTAAATTGGTTAGTTCCAGCCCATTTTTATTTAAGTTTTTTAAAGTGAATTCAAGCAATATTTTTCTATTTAAATGTTAAATAAAACTTTTCAATAAATTTATTTAATTTATGTTCAAAATACAATTACAAAATAAAAATCACAAAAAATTGTAGGCAGCGGCTACTACAAGAATTCCAAATATTAACAGAAACTACAAGGAGCAGCAAACAGTGGGTTATATCACAAATTTTTTAGAAATAATTCGGTCATTTCTTACTAAGTGTTCCGATTGAAATGAAATTGGACGCAGGCATTAGTGACGTAATATCGTGCTTAAGTCTAGATTTAAAACAAGCGGGGGCGGGAATATGACCACTCAAAATAGTGAACTTTTTGCATATAAAATTAACATATTTGTAATCTGCTAGTAGCGACTAACGAAAACCATGCTTACATGTGTGGGCTATCTCTAAGAGCTCCCGAGATATTCCCACTCGCAAATTTTAAATTCCAAATTTAGTATGACTCAGGTCCAGATTTTTGGGAATAGCGAGCTGAAATCGGCGCCAATTTTTTTTTTATATATTGGTTAGTAAACTAAATACATTTTGGGTTAAATAAAAAAAATTTAATGCAATATCTTGTCCCACTCAAAAACTATATTCGCTTAAATTAGAAAAAAAAAATGTCACCAAAAAGCACCAACGGTCTTTCACCTCCAGATAAATATTTTCTTTCTGAACATATAAATTGTGCATACTACTCTGAAAGGTATTTTTTATACAAAAGCGAGTTGTGTTAAAAAAATGTTTGATTTGTATATAGTTTTCCCCCTGCCTCCTCTGAAGCTGCCATATTTTTAAGTAAAATATCAACTTTAACCCACAATTAGGTAGCGGAAGCGATTGTAGATACTCCAACATATACGTAATTTATTGAATAAGTCTATTCCAATCCCCGCTTTTAATGTAGACATGGCAGCAAAAAATGTAAAAAACTTTTTTGGGAAATTTTTCTTTTATTTTTGGGAATTGTATAATTGCTTACAGCAAATCATAAATGCTCACATAAATTTCACATTGTTGACTTTAAAGTCCATTTAAGTCCAAAAAATCATTGGATTATGTCTATTAATAAATATTTGATTGATTACCGAAAATTTACATTTTAACAAAAACTGAAATTTTTACTTTCCTATTAGGATTCCCCAAGTTTTTGTTTGTTTTACCAAGAGTGAAATTCTTTATAAAAAAAATTTCTTAATCTACACTTAATCTACACTTAATTTTGTTTTCAACGATACCAAACACTTATATGATATGTTTATAACTTCTTCACAGAAAATCTTCGAAAGTTACCCCCTATGAAAATATTTCCTTTACAACATATCCAAAGTTCATTAAAATCTCCTAGTCCGTGTCGGGATCCTCCCTTGTTAGTTAAATAGCCACACTCAGGGAACTTCTGCTTTAAAAATATGTAGTCGTTTTGGTTGTAATACAGTTTCTTTATTTTTAATGTAAATGTCAGTCGTTTGTACAACAAATTAAATTTTTTTACTAACCTTGTAGTTCAGTAGTTCATTTAAAAAAACAAACCACATCAAATGACTGTTTTATGATTTTACAATAATTTTTTACAGTAGTTTTATGTTATTTACAAGAATAAAAAAAATAAATGTTTGTTTATTTTTTACTAACATATCGGGTTAATTTTTACTACAATTGAAAAGTTCATGCGAATAAAGACTAATAGACCGTTTGTAGAATTTACAGGGGACAATAAAAACGCAGGAAACGGTTAAAAATAATATTTTGTCAGTGCGCCCCGGTAGGCTAGTTGGTAGCGTACTGGCTTATCTGTGCGGGGGTCGTGGGTTCGATTCCCACCAGAGGCACTGGTCTGTTTTCGCTACAACGCGCCGAAGGCCATAGTAGCTAGTGCTCGGTTAGGGTAATAGTATATAATTTGTAATTATATGATTATTAATTAATTAATAAATATTTTGTCAACTTTTTGGTATTAGCTTAAAGATTTGAGTCACATCTACCTATATACAAAATTTTAGTAAGGTATTCGAAAGAGAACTTGCCAAAAATTGGACTTCAATTTTTGCTTAAATGGAAAAAGGGCGAATATCCAAAAAAAGTATTGAAATTTGAATAAAAATGTGTTATTTTGCAGCAGATTTTGACTAGATTTTCATGAGACTTGCAAAACTTGACGAACTATGGTTGGTATTTGTTTGTAACACTGTAAGGACTTCAAGGATACACTTTTTAAGGATTGCAAGGAGATGCAAAAAAAAATTTTTCTGTTAATTTTTTTTTAATATTCCTGCCATTTGATGCAGTAGTAATTCTTTATGACACTAAATACATTTTTAGGAATTATAATATTAACCCTTGACTGCATATTACGACGTAATAATAATATCTATAATAATAATATCAATATCAATATCAATTTTAAACTCGCAGCAAAATTATTTTTATATAATATTTTGTTAAGGATGGATATTCGCCCTTTTTGCTTTTCACACTTTAAAGTCTTATAACTCAAGAACGGTAAAATAGTTTGTCAATATAATAAGTGTGGTTTGTTCCTCGTAATGTTCTTTTAACACATTGTTACCGAAAGTAAAGTTTTTGTATGTTTTTGTGTTGTATTTAATCAAAATTGTGCGTTAGTTCACTCCCAATTTAAACAAAAATATAAAAATATACGAATTATTGCACTTTCAAAGTCATTTTTTTAGCCTTAAAAGTCAAAATTTCCCCAAAATTTCTGCATAGGATTGTAGGGCTCTGCTAATAAAATGCATTTATGCTAAAAAAAACGTGTTTGCGAAAAAGTGGTCTATTCGTCCTTATTCGCATGAACTGTTCAATTGTTAATCATTTTTTGAACATTAAAAAACAAATGACAATGTTAGTTCAATTTACTGAAATGTAAGTCGTCCTTTCTTTTAGTGGAATTTCATTAGTTTTTAACAACATTTGCAGTGGTCTTTACCTACATAGTATTCTAAGTGAAAAAAATGGACCTGAGTCTGTCCAAATTTGGGATTTCTCATTTTCAAATATGTAAGCATGTTTTTTGTTAGTCTCTACTAGCAGATTACAAATATGTTAATTTCTTGAAAAGCGCATTAGAAACAAACAAATGGCAAGCACTCAAAATTGTATATACAAAAAGTTCCCTATTTTGGGTGCTCATATTACCGCCCAAATTCAAATTCATTGCAATCGGAGTACTAAGTGAGAAATGGCCGAATTATTACAAAAAATTTTGTGATATATCCCACTGTGCAACCATTTGTTGTTAACTATTTTATATAGATTTATAAACCGAAAACGCTACCCCATAATTAACGCATATTTTTTTTTTGTCAACAATAACAAGACAAAAAACTCGTAAACTTTTTAATTTTTTTTTTGTTGTATGGATTTTAAAAAATAAACATGGGTTGATTTAAAAGTACTTTAAATGTTAACGCTAACCGAAGTTTATGTAGGAATTATAGATTTCCACAAACGAGACATTTAAAACAAGTAAAAAATTAAATATTTCTTTTAATTGTTCGTTTTTTAAGAAAAATTAATTTTTTACGAGCTTAAAATACTGAAGTATTCTATATCATAATTTAACACTCCGCCGAATAATATTTCCAGGAAGGTGAAAACTCGGAGGATTTGATCAAAAACTACACTTTTCTAGTTAATATAGCTCGAGCCCTGATTGGATTCAGCGTACCTAATACCTTTAGTAAAGTATACTTTAGTTCCAGTGTCAAATATTTTTCGGCCTGAATCTTTTGGTGAAAAAGTACTTGCATGTACCCACGACTGCTCCCCACTGCACTTGTAGTATTACACTTAAAAAAATAATTAAAAATACCATTGAAACGTCTTCTTATACATTTTAAGAAATGTACAGACAATTTTTTATGGATAACAATGTTTTTCCGATTTGGTCAAAGATTTTATTATGGTGATCAATAGAGTTATACACTAAAAAAAAGTTAATAAAGTCAGCGAAAAATTTGCTGAGTCAGCAAAATTTTAGTCAGGAGGGTGCTTGCAAAAAAATTGGTAATATCAGCCAAATCTTGTGATGAAAATTAGTGGCAATTTTTGGCAAAAAAAATTAGTAGATTCAGGAAAAGTTTAGCAAACACTTAGTTTCTTAAAAATTAAAAAATCCTTGCTAAAAGTTAGCAAAATGATTATTTTAAAAATAATTTACAATAAGCTACACAATGTAAATATGTTCGTACTCCCACATTGACGACATGAATTAATGTAATATCTGAAAATATATAGAAATAATTATATATAACATAAACAAAATTATCTTTCAACTACTTACATCAAATGATGGCATCTTTTAAAGGAAGACAAATGCCTTAGATGATTCTAGAAACGAAACGAAAAAATTACCAATATGACATGCTACAACCCTTTTTTAGCAATAAGAAAAATTAAAATAAAAAATTCCTAAGATGATTGTCTTTATCTATCGTTAGTTAGTCTAGCTACCTGAACGTACATATATTTGTTTGCAATTTCAAATTGCCAATTTGACCACTCTACATTAATAATCATTTAAAAATCTAGTTTACGAATACAGACGGCCGAATTCATAAAAAATATTAATTCGGGTTTCAAATACATTTTAGTTAAAACACATGCTAAACCTTAAAACTGTATTCATGAAAAAATATTAGCTTAAAATACCTATTAAAACTTTGTGTAAAAGTAAATATCCGTGTATGAATACAGCTTTAAGGCTAACATTTGTGTTTTAACTGAAATGTATTTGACATGCTTTTCAATACAATTATGAATACGGCGGTTAACCTTTTTTAAATTGAAATACTTTATTTTGTCTTTCATTTAATTAATAGACAATTACTTTTACAGACAAAATTTAAGATGTTTTATACCACAATTTTGTTTTATGTACACACAGAGAAATATACTGCCAACCGAATTGAAAAGTGTATATTAATGGTAACAGCTTATAAATATTGACATTAGATTTCTAAATATTTTGAGTGTTGCAAATAAAATTCAGTTGAATTAAACGAACTTTGTTGTGAAAACCAATGTTAAGAGGTGCCAACCATCTGAAACTCGTAATAACGGAATTTGAGTCGTAGTAACCGAATTTCAGTTGGCAAATAGCTAAATTTTTCTCTGTGTTTATGAGAAAGACATAACAAAATATTTCATTGTCGATTTTGTATGTGTCCTATAAGTAGGGCAACCAAAAAAAAGGTAGAACTTGTTTTTTATTTGCAAGTATAGAATTTTTTAGACTAAATACTACACTTAGAATGCTATGTAGGTAAAGACCACTGCAAATGTAGTTAAAAACAAATGAAATTTCACTTAAAGAAATGCCGACTTACATTTCAGTAAATTCAACTAACATTGTCATTTGTTTTTTAATATTCGAAAAATGAACCACAATTGTAGTTAAAATGAACCACATGTTAGTAAAAAATAAACAAACATTTATTTTTTTAAATAACAAAAAATAAGTGTAATAAATGAATGTAAAATCATAAAACAGTCATTTGATGTGGTTTGTTTTTTTAAATGAACTACAAGGTTAGTAAAAAATTTAATTTGTTCTACAAATGACTGACATTAACACTAAAAATAAAGAAACTGTATTACAACCCAAACAACTACATATTTTTATAACAGAAGTGCCCTGAGTGTAGTTCTGATCATGAAATAGTGAAAATTTTAAGCTATATTTGTTAGAGCTTTTTTAGCTTATTTTTTTAATATTTGCTTATTTTGGCTTAATTTGTAAATATTAGCTACTTTTAATTTTTTTTTTTTTAATTGGGCTTGTTTTAGCTTATTTCTTATAAAATAGAGCTTTTTGCTATTTTTTAGCAATTGGTATTTTGAAGTATTTTTTTTTTTTTTTTGAGAGTTGAAAACTCAAAATATTTTGATAGTTCAATTTAAATTTTGAGGCTTATGAAAAACTATTTCTTTCACATTTGTTTGACTGACGAAGTTCCAAGGAACAAATGTTTTTTAAAGACACGATTTTAATATAAAGTTATGAAAGTAAACGGTTTAATTTTCAATATAATGGCTTATTTTTATATTTAAACGGCTTATTTTACTGTTTTTAGAGCCTTTTTAAAGCGCTTAAAACATTTTTTTAGAGCTGTTTTTGGTTGCCCGACTTATAAGAGTTTTTAGTATAATTATCCTCTTCTCTACTACATCTGGACGTGCCGCAACATCTACTTCGTTCTACGTATATCTTTCAATCTGGCAGTCGTCCATACTATTAATGTGAGTATCAGCACTAATTTTTTAGCAAAATAAATTAGTAAAACATTAGTGAAACATAAGCAAACCATTGTTAATGGCTGAATAAGTTAAGAGCGGAATAAGTGTAACTAAAATTTTAGTTGAAAACTTAATTTCAACAAAAAATTTCCTGAAAAATGGTACACTTGATTTGCAAGACATTTTACAAACTTTTCTAGTAACTTTTTTTTTTATTGTAGTAATTATATTAAGTTCTCAAAAATACACATGGCTTATTATTAAAAACTGTTTCTGCACAGTAGTTTCTTTTTTGTCAGTGTATTTATATAAATTTTAAATTGCCAACAACACAAGACAATGTTGTTTTGCATTTCTTTGTATAATTTATTAAAAATATTTGAAAATTCAAATTTGCCAAATGCCTAATAAAATTTATTATATACGAGTAGTAATTAAGTTTTTATTTATTTATGCAATAATTTTTTATTGTTTTTCGTTTTGTTTTTTAAATTTTAATATGGTTGTATGAATTCTTCAAATTTGGTGATACACATAAATTATCTATTGTAAATTTGATGCAAAAACTGGTAATATAAAATGCTGTTTTATGTGTGGAATATACACTGCGTTGCAAAACTATAATTACTCAGTAATTTCACTAAATTTCGTAAGTTCAAAAAAAATGTAGAAGAGTTTAACCGGCATATATGTAAGACCAATGGAAAATTAATAATCTTTAACAAAAAAACAATTAATTCATTTTCTATATTACTATTTAAAAAGGAAAAACAAAATCAAAAAGCGTTTCATAACTTTAAATACACCCCAACTCAATATAACAAAATTTCCACAAGTTTAAGAAAAATATTTTAAAGCAGCAGTTTAATAATGACCCTTTTTCGACAGTATCAGTTTGTCAAATGTTTGTAATTCTTTTAAAAATATTCTGGATCCCCATAAACTATATATATTCTTGATCAGCATGAACAGCGAAATCGATATAGCCATTTTCGCCTATCCGTCTGTTGAAACGGCAAGTAGTCTGCCAATATAAAAGCCGGCTTTTCAGTCAGATTGTCCGGTTGTTATCGTTGAAAATGTGTAAAATCAGTTAATGCGATCAAAAATTATGAGTAAAAACGTGGGAAGACTTTTAAAATTTTTTAAGCAAAATAATAAATTATGCTATTTCATCATACCTATGTTCAGACTTGGGCGACGTCAATTACATTTCATAATCATTCACTTGTGAAATTTTTCTATATCATTAATAATATCAGTCCTACACTCACACTTGTGAGCTTAATTGCTTCCTTGGAAAATTTGTGAAATATTTAATACCAAACATGGGGATTAGTAACAACATCTGGGTATTTAATTACAGGGAAATTACTCAGTTACACCCAATTACATGTAATTAAACATAAAAAAGTAAATTTCCTGTAATTAAATACGCAGATATTGGTATTATGTCCCATGTCTGGTATTGACAAAATTGAAAATTTTCCAAGGAAGCGTTTAAGCCCACAAGTGTGACCGTAGGTCTGAAATTATTAATGATATAGAAAAATTTCATAAGTGAATGATTATGAAATGCAATTAACGTCGCCCAAGTCTGCTAATGTTGATGCTTGTATGTACTAAGGCATAACCAACAATATGTATGTTCGATGTCGTTACCGCGGGTTCCCGAGGGAACCCAATTTACCCGAAACAACAACAATTTACACAAAAATTTGACAATAAAATCGGTTTATGGTAAAATTGGGTAACCGCGGTAACGTACGTCGTACACAGATAATATATGTGTATACGTACACATTGAGGCCGGGTCGATTTGTCTTTCCAAGATTAGGGTCTCTATTTCTTCTCCGGAAGACGCTCTATCAGATGAACGTGTAAATTATATTCGATTGGTTTGAATTCGATTGGCACTCTAAATGGCTCAAAGTGGCATTTTTCAAAATTTGACCCTACGGGTCAAAAGTCGGGACATCAGAATTCGTTTTAGAGGTATGGTTCCTTCGCAAATTTTCTCTTTTTGATCCCTAGAATACGATTTTAATTGTACGTCGAGCAATTTTTAAATCGTCCCGCCCTAGTGCACATATACCACCAGCAGTGGTGGCTCCAGCTCAAGTCTTTGGAAAAAAAAATTTCACTTAAATTTTTTTTTAAATATATATGAAAAATATTTGAAAATTTCACAAAAGTAGTCGAACATAAATCGTAATCTAACAAATCATTAGCATAAAATCCCTTATATCTTCTTAACGGTGGAAGCTGCGCAATTCGTTGTTGATATCTTATTTTAAAGCTACTGTTATCGTGCTTTAAACGTGACTAAAAGCTTTAATTTACTTGCTTTAGTCGCTTTAATCGTGCTTTAAAGAAAACAAATAATTGTTTGAATATAAACAATTTTTTTTCAAAATCCGAGCTTCAAAACCGATGTATTTTAAAAAACTGGCTTTTTAAAATTCTTAAAAAAAAAAATATGATAACTAAAATTTATTCCACTATGCTGTAGCAAAATCCCTGTTTGGAACTCTTGCGAAATCCAAAGTTTTGAATAAAAATGTAAAAAAATATAATTAAAACAACCGATAACTTTGGAGCCCGCAGGAGTACTATACAGGGATTTTGCAACGGTATATAAGAATAATTTATAATTAACATATGTTTTTTTTTTTAAAGATTTTGGAAATACATACAGCGGTTTCCACCACGGATTTTGAAAAATGCATGTGAATAAATTTTCTGTTCCAGTAAAAACATACTATAAGTACCTTTAAAATGAGGTATCAATGACTCTCGTACCTTAAGCCGTTAAAAAGATATCGCCAATTATGTGCAATTTCTTTTGTAAAACTTTGATTTTTATTTTTTCAACAAAATATTTTTTATGTTAATCTTTTTTCTACAACATTAAGTATCGTTTTTCTGATTTTTATGCACAACTTTGGAGTCCGTAAGAGTTCCATAAAGGGATTTGGCAAACGACATATAGGAGAATAATTTGAAATTAATATTTATTTTTTAAAAATTTAAACAACAGTTTTTTTTAATATAAACTTCAATTTTTATTTCGAAACTTAAATTTTTATAGGGTTCTTAACATTTTTTATTAAATAATTTTTTTTCTTAAACCTATAGATTTCCCGGAATCGGGTGTCCTTTTAAAAGTACTGTCCAAAGACAGTACACTTTGCGCTGCAATACAGCATTACGCAAGCTTTCCATTTATTTATTCTTTAACTAGGATGTTACTCTTATTAATTTTTAAGCAAAAAATAACAATTAACTGGATGTAAATGATATACTTACATGTTTTTTTCCATTACGCACTATTAGAAAAAATCACTATTAGCAAAGCACTCAATAAGCAATTAAAATAACCGGAACTGATTTCACCAACTGACGCTTTCGAGCTGCGAAGCTAAATAACAAAGCATAAACAATAATATAAAAAAATATTTACAGAAATGCACGTGCATAACGGCGCTTCTCTCTCATTTGTCAGATGTTCTTTTAAAAGGACGGTTGCGCCAAGTGGGTTAATAATGTGGTTTAATCCGCGGACTTTTAGAAAAATGCATTTTGCAATCAAAAAAATTATTTTTTTTTTCTAATTAAAGCACGATAGCTTCAAAATTAGAATCACATAGCTTTAACCTTTAAAGAGATATATATTTTGTTAAATTTTTGGTTTTTCTTAAATTGTCAATTTTCAAGCATAAAACTTGGACTATGTCATATTTATATGGCACTTACCATCTATGCCAACTTTTTTTAAAATTGATAGGAATCGAGTTCAAAAATTAGATTTTTTATGGTATGAGTCCATAGCTCTCAACCCCACCGAAGTCAGACAAAATAGAAAAAAGCCATAAAAAATATATTTGAAGTTTTAAACACTGAAGTTCGAAAAATTCTAAATTTTTTTTAATAATTCAAGACACTTTTCACGTTAAAAGTTCCAATTCAAAATTAATTTTACAAATGTCATAGTTCTAAACATCTATGGAGGATGGAGATTTCATATTTACCATGATTTTGAAAG
Source organism: Delia radicum (assembly GCA_021234595.1). Taxonomy (NCBI): domain Eukaryota; kingdom Metazoa; phylum Arthropoda; class Insecta; order Diptera; family Anthomyiidae; genus Delia; species Delia radicum. Next base: position 310,786,944 of record CM037851.1, on the reverse strand, counting down.
TTTATTTAATTAAATTTATTTATAAATCACTAAATATTTCCAATTTTCTACTAAAGACAAGATTGTTATTACTATTTTGTTATACACTTATACTTTCTATGATTTACAACCAACAGATATCGAACTCGAACAGCTGTTCAAAATATAATAAGCAGGGCAACCAGAAATATGCTGTATCATGTTTTTTTCCTGTGCGTCCTATTGAAAAATTAATGAAATATTTATCCGTTTGTGAACAATTGACGAATTCTGGCATCGATTTATTAGAGCATATTTTTGCATATTTTGCTCTTAACTGCGTATTTTTGCATTTTTCGATCTTCAGAACATATTCTTGAAAAAAACTACTTTTTATTTTTTGGCATATTTTTGTACTTTTTTGAGCAAAACCCATATTTATTTTATCATTTTTCGGTTTTTTTAAAAATCAAATTTTTTTTCTAAATTTTCGGAGGGTTGTAACAATAATTTTGAAACTTCAAACCATTTATTAATTAAAAAATGTCATATAAATGTCATAATACAGTAATTGGATGTGGTTTGTTTTTTAAATGAACAAAATTTTTGACTTAAAAATAAAGATACTGTATTACAACTCAAACAACTACAAATATTTAAAGCAGAAGTGTCCTGACTGTACTTCGCAAAATATTCTCAATGGGGGTTCGATCCGGAGAACATGCGGGCCATTCCAATACTCTTATATTTTTTGATGATATACATTCAATCATCCGACGACTTACATCCCGTCAATGCAAATCTCTTCTCGTGATAAGGTACCCACTTACCAAACATCAAGTTCCTCGCTTTTGTGGTGTTGCCAGGCCGCCAAGTGGAAAACCTTTTCCCTTTAGCCCCTTCCTGTAGAAATTTCCAAAAATCAGCTCTATAATGATGTCCACTGCTGTTTACGAAATTTTCACTTATTCAGGCCTCCAAATTGAAGATTTTTTCTCTTTTAGCCCCTCCACGTATGAATTTACAAAAATCCCGTCAGTACACATATCTACTCGTGATAAGGTACCTAGATACCAAATTTCGAGCTCCTAGTTTTAGTGGTTTTGGCCAGGCCGCCAAGGAGGAACATTTTCCCCTTACTGCTCCTAGCTCCTGCGTTATATGCTGTGCAATGTTGATTAAGTCAGTCAGTCAATCAGTAATATTATTCCTTTATTAATATAGATTAAAATAGATTATCTCCTAATCTACAAGATTATTATCCATGAATATAACATGAGTTACTGTAAATTCTCAGTCAACAAAAACCAACACATTTTACGCAGTTTTATTAAAATAATAAAACCATTTTAATTGGGAAATCGAACGACATTAACATTTAAACATGTTCTTTTTTTTTTAATAAAAGTCAACAATTAGATTTGACAGAAACTAAAAATTTACCAACCTTAACATTAAATGGTAACACATTTTTCATGTTTTTTACGGCAACTATTTAGACATAATTGAACGTTATAAAACAACAGTCAGTCGTACACAAATATTTAAAATAAAAATAAAAAAATGATATAAAAATAAAAGGTGAATGAATATTTAAAAACAGACTTGCTAATTTAGATGTTTTTTTGTTTTTTTATATCATTTTATAGATTTTTAAAAGTCGTTTTGAGTTTAACAGAAATTTGTACTGATTTTCGGCCTAAAACATGATTTTTTTATTAATGGGGTATTTTAAAAATAATGAGCACAAACAAAACGACCTTTTTAATTTAACCTCCTTTGATTTTAGTAAACCTTGGAATAAACATTCTAGTAGTTAACGTATTTTTTCTTTTTCCGAAATTCGTTATAGTTCGCGTTTAGTCGCTGCTCAAAGTTGCGGGTTTGTGGGCGCATTGGTGTAATGGTTAGCGCGTTGGACTGTTACACAGATGGGCTCGGGTTCGATTCCCGGTGACGGCAACATCAATTTAGAAAAATAATATATATGGTTTTCTATCCCTCATATGTATGACAGCTCCCACCTTCGGTGTTCCCATAGCACTTAACAATACCGAAGTAAAATAATGACTCAGAGCTATGAACCAAAAGCTTCAATAAGTTATCCAATTCTCTATCAGGTGGCGAGCAACAACTGTTCTAAGAATAATCGCGCAATTACAGTGTTGCCATATTTTAAGCCCTTCAACTTTCCCCACCTTTCATCTCTGCCCTATCCAAATTTCCAAAGAAAGCAACACATCAATAAATAGGAAGAATATCCCGAGTGTTGCTTGCATTTAAAAAAAAAAAAATATATACAATTTTAAATTATCATAACGCTATCAGATTTTCGCTATCACATGCTATATCCTTTCAAAAGGACATTTACAGTTAAATTTTTAAACAAATTTTTTAAATACTTGTACTCATTAAATGATGCCAATATGGATATTATATGAGAGATAATAATCTCTGCTATTGTACAAAATTATTTATCGTAATATTTCAGGACCAAACATTTAATCCTTCAATATCCTTGACTGTTTTAAAATCTAAAAGGTGTGTCGAAAATTTTTAAAAGCCCCTATTACCAAAATCTTAGAGAAGTTCAACTTTGATGACATCAATTTAAACGCAAACAAAAGAAATACCATAAGAATCGCCAATGTGGCTTATGATTATTTTTTATTACTCATACGCAACGATTACCCATTTTATGCACTATTCAGTGTTGCCACAAGAGAAATTCAAAATTACACATAATAGGAGCCAAAATTACACAAAAGGTTCAAATTACACATGCAATTAAAAAAAACACTGTGAAAAGTATCAGAATACAATTGTCTTTAATTTGTGATACATTAGAGGGATGAACTTTTAAATGTTTTATAGCAAACAAAATGGAAATTCGCCAGATTTTGATCATTTATTAAGGATATAAAATAAATTAGGATTATTAAATTAAATAAAAATCGGCCATGAGGAATAGATCTGGAATTTAATCAGTTATTATTTTTTTCAAATTCGCTTAAAATTGTGCGCTGTGGGCAAATTTGCTCAAAAAAATGTCCAATTTTCCAAACTGTTTCATGGTGGGAAATCAAAATTCGGGTACGCAGAATCCATTAGATATTGGCATTTTTCCATGTTAGCTCTAAAAAAAATTGTGAATTTGAAAATTATGGATCAAAGGACCCCAATAAAAAAAAAAATTTTCCATTTTTTTGATAATTAATTTCAATCCAGATTGTTTTTATGCTACCAAGCAGCTTTTGTGCAAAAAATGATCAAAATTGGTTTAGAGGTTCAAAAGTTGTGATTGTAACGCGAAATGCAATATAATTTACAATTTTTTATGGAAAATTTCTAGGTGGCATTATATTTATACTCAGAACTTTAGAACTGCTGGTCAGATTTTCATAAATAAATGGTTCGAAAAATTAAAAAAAATTCTTTTTATGTTATCCGTGATACCGTAATTCTTAAACTCAAATCTTGGCTATTGTCAAACGTGTTTTATTTTCGAAAAACGGGTTATATGTTTGGATCAACAATACTTTAACTCGTTGGAGTTCAAAATTTTAAGGGCATAGGTCGTTATTTCTAATTTGTATCGTTAAGCTAAATTGCAAAATTTTAAAAAAACAAGCGTTTGAAACAAGCTCACTTTTTTTTTTTTTGTTTGCGGTTTTCCACTTTTAATTCCTTTTGGTATTACACAATCTCTCAACACTCGATATATAAATTCAACACTTACCTTATTGGCGCCATCATCTGAAAAAAACAAATAAAAACATGGTAGAAAAAAATAATTTTTTTTTAGTTTTTAAATATTAAATAAAAATTTGAAAACAATGGTTCATACATGTTGTAATTATGCGCAGTGAGAGGTATGTTTCGTTTATGGGTCATTAACAAATAAAGAGCACAAAAGTTAAAGAACATAAGCGTAAATTTTGTTAAAAAGGCAGTTTTTCGTTTGGGACATTGGCTGTTTATTTTTGAATAGGATAGTTTGAAGTTTTTTTTTTGTTATTTTGCAATATGCAATCAGACGAGCATCAAAAATGTAAATGCTAACATTTTAGCGACTTTTTGAAAGTTGTGCAAAAATTGTATAATTTGTTTTTGTTGTTTTATATAGCAAACAGTCATATAGAGAGATTTGGAAACCAATAAAAAAAAGTGGCAACACATATAATTGCTCGGCATCACAAATTTTGTTCAAAAGCCACTGTCTGCTAAAAAATGTAAATAATGTAAAATGTACTCTATTATCTAAACACGATTTGTTCCGGCACATCAACGCTGTTGCCCGAAATTCGTCAAAATTAACACACATGTATGTTTAGTCAATGCTTGAACAGAAACCCAGGGGAGCATTAAATATTTTAACAAATAAATATTTTATGGACCAAATGATATTTAGTAAGTACAGTGGGTTTCCGTACTACTCAGTGTCCCTCAATCTGCTCTCTTTTTATTTGTTCGCAAACGAACACCGCGCAAATGAGAACATGGTGTTGAAATTTGAAAGTTTAAATTAATTTTTATCATGATTTTAAACAATAATTTAATAAAACTTTTAATTATTTCATATATTAATGATAAAATCTGCAAGATAAAATTAAAATATATTAATTTTTAATAGATAATAACAAAATATAAGCAAAATGAAATTGTTTTTAACAACAATTTCTTATCAACATGTTGCAATTATTGTTTAGTGTAAAAAAAATGTTTTCATTTGCTTGCCCGAGTTCGGTATTTTGTGTTGGTGAGAGGTTTGGGAAGTGTAGTCTCTCTATTTGTATATACTCTTTGATCATGTTTAAAGATTTGTAAATTTGTTTGTGCTAAATTTTTACTGATATTTCCTATAAGATTTGGATGGCAAAAAATTTACCTCGTGCCTGTGATGAGTCTGCATGCGAGTACACTTAGAAGACCATGTCGGTAAAGACCACTGCAAATGTAGTTAAAAACAAATGAAATTTCACTTAAAGAAAGGACGACTTACATTTCAGTAAATTCAACTGACATTGTCTTTTGTTTTTTAATCTTCAAAAAATGACTAGCAATTGTTGTAAAAATGATCCAATGATAGTAAAATATAAACAATTATTTATTAAGTTTAAACATTTATTTTCTTAATGAAAATTTATTTCTTTTACTTTTTTAAATAACAAAAGCTACTGTAAAAATTAATGTAATATCATAAAACAGTCATTTGATGTGGTTAATTTTTTTAAATGAACTACAAGGTTAGTAAAAAATATAATTTGTTCTACAAATGACTAACATTTACATTAAAAATAAAGAAGAAACAATTACAATCCAAACAATTACATATTTTTAAAGCAGAAGTTCCCTGAATGTACTTATATCGATATCAGTCTTTACAAGTCAGAATCAATCAGTTGTCCACTTTCAATTCTTCGGCCTCGGTTGACCTTTTTATGGAAATGCCCATACATTTTTTTAAAAAGGACCCAGAATAACAATTGAATTCAGTGTATCCGAAATCTTAGAGATCTTCAAGTATTATTTATAGAAAATGATTTTTGCAATCTGGAATATGTTACGAAATATTTTCAAAACCCCTGGGCTTTCAATTGAGACACATCCCCAAAATTCAGCAGGTTTTCTGTTAATAAAAAGTTCATACTCTGTTTGAATTTTTCTACATAAAGTTATCTCAAAATTAGAGAGATGACCTCAAAATTAGAGAGATAATTCTATGAAAAATATACCTTAGGATGCACTAGGTTTTCTTGAAAAATGTTTTTAAGAATATGGCGGCTCTTTAAATGGATGATTTCTTTAAAATTTTTTTAACAAAGTGTTTCCAGTGTCTAAGCTAATCTGAAGATTTTTAATGAAAATAGTCATAAAAATCTCAGTTTTCAATAAAAATTTCTCAGAATAGAAAATTGATCAAAATTAATAAAAATGTATATAAATCTGAAATTACACATGGATGCGATTACACAAGCTAGTCAAAATTGCAGGCAATTTGTATAATTACACAAGTAGTGGCAATACTGTCACTATGTGTCCATTTGATATTTTTTATGACAAAGTTGACATCACTTAAAATTTATGAATATAACATTTATTTAAGAGAGAATAAGAAAAATAATCAGATACAATTGTACTACAGTCACAGATACATTTTTGCAATACAATTTATAACTACAAATGCGGATGCATCCCTAATTACAATTTAATTACGTTAAAATGTAAAAAAAAAATAAAAAGTTTGTAAAAAGTAGAGAAAAAACTTAAACTTCAACGTGGTTTTCATGTTACTTCTTGTTTTGCGTCGCTTTTTTTCTGCATATTTATGTGGCATGGAAAAAAAATGTGAACTTAACCCATTACTGGCTATTGGGTATTTAATGGCCCAAAAAGGAACCAGCGTAAAAAGAATATAGCTAAATCCATTTAAATGCTGCGTTAAATTGTTTTTTCACCTGTAGGTAGAGATGGAATAAAACTACTTTAGAGAAATGTTGGTGTAAAATTTCACACCTGCCTGGCAGATAATTAGCGATTGAAAAGTCTGGAAATTTACATATCGGAAAACCGCCTTCGGTGTTCCCATAGCACTTAACCCCACCGAAGTAAAATAATTAATCTGGGCTATGAATTAAAAAAAAAACGCTTCAATAAGTTCGCCAACTCTTCATCAGGTGGCGAGCAACAACTGTTCTAAGACTTGTAATCTAGCGCAATTACAGTGTTGTCATGTTTGAAGCAACATTTCCACACATTTCCCCTATCTACTATCCCCTTTCCAAAGAAAGCAAGACATTAATTAATAGAAAGAATTTCATGAGTGTTGCTACTCTTAAAAAAAAAAAGTTTTGTGTGGAAGAGTATACAAAATATATTTTATTAAAAAAACTTGGAGGTATTATTTAATATTAGTGGTTAAGTTCCGACAAATCAAAAAAAAAAATTTTACCAAATAACTTCTTAAACCTTACACACAAAGAAAATTTAGCTATTTGCCAACTGAAATTCGGATACTTCGACTCAAATTCGATTATAGCGAATTTCAGACTGTTGGAACAACTTAGCATTCGTTTTTCCAACACAGTTAGCTTAATTCAAATGAATTTTAGTTGCATCAACCAAAATATTCACAAATCTAATGTAAATATCGTTGTTCTAACTAAATTATAAATTGTTACCATTAATATACACTTTTTAATTCGGTTGGCACTGTATTTCTTTGTGTGTATATTAGGGTATTCAAATTACTCGGGTTTGGTTTTGAGGGTTTTAACTTTTGAGGGTTTTAACTTACTCGATTAATCGAACAAGATTTTAAAATTACTCGAGTAACTAGAATATGCTCAATAGTCTTATTTCATTAATTGTTCCTTAAAAAAAATCATAATAAAACCCAAAATAAATCATGAGCTCCGAAATGAAATTAATTTAAAATTAAGAAGATCTAAAATAATTTACAATTAAGGTGTTTACTTTATTTTTGTTTTTTTTTTGTTTTTATGAAGTTAAACTTTAAGAAAACATTAGAGATATAGGTTTTAGAATTTTTCGCAAATATCAAAATAATATGGAATAGCTGTCTATCCCTTAGAAAAATATAAAATCAAGATCACATTAATTTTTAATTTATCTGATTATGTTGAAAATATGTAGAGCCGAATGAAATAAAAGAATGTACTGCACAATCTGAGATGTAACGCCAAAAAATGATGATGAATTAGTACGGTTCGAATCTTGCAATCAAATTTAACACAATCTTATAGTTTTGCGATTGTTGCGATTTCTTTGTAGAGTATTGAGATACTTGAAAATTTCGCTTAATTTCTGAAAATATGACCTTTCGGTGTTAGATTTTTTTATAGTTTCGAACCTCCATTTAAGAATACTAATGTCTGTAATTGTTTAAGGATATTTTTAAAATATCTTTAGAAATTGGTCTAGGTGCCGAACGTTTTTTCTCCAAAGAAGACTGCATTACTGATATAATATTTAAATTTTATACAAGTTTTATATTGAGCCCCAAAATAAGTATTTTCTTTTTTTCATGTTTTCGATTTAAAATTTGTATGTAAATTGAAAGAAAGAAAGAAAATACGTATTTTGGGGTTCAGTGTGAATGTAGTTTTATTCAAAAATTATTTTTAAAAAGAGTTTAAGACAGTTTAAGTGGTTTTTTATAAAATATAAACTGAAATGTAACGTATTATTATTTACTCGAATTGATCTAGTAATCAATCGACCAAAATTGTTCAAGTTATTCGTTACTCGAAATTGGCCATTTTAATTTACTCGAACAATTGTTTGATTAAAATTCATCGATTAATCGAGTAACGGTGAACCGGTTGAATACCCTAGTGTATATATTGAATGTGTGAAATTTCATAGATATTGGACAATGGAATCGGGGTGTCAGGCATTAACACGTTGACTGCCAACTACGAGATAACTCGTAGATTGCGTGCCCTTCTAGGGTGCCAACTACGAGTTATCTCGTACTCACTAAACCTGCCATTTTTTGTAGCTACGAATAAACCCGTATTATATCAGTGATAGTATCGATAAATGGCTTCTGGTAAAAGAACAAAAAGTCAACGTTGGCTTGCGTAAACTGAACATTTATTAAAACAATAAAAAAAAAAATATAATGGAAAAATTCATTCCATATAATGGAGAAATTAACTCAAATACTAGAAATAAAGTAATATTTTATTGTTTGTGGAAGTTCTTAAAACAATTTTCCACACAAAGGGTTTCTCTTCACAGGCTGGACAGAAGTAACGCGTTTCTCGGCGTTTTTTTGCTTGGGTACGTGCGAATTAACTTGTAGTTGGTTTCTGCGTAGCGATTTCTGTTACAGAAGCCAACTACGAGATAATTCGTAGGTCCTTTTTCTTCTAAAAAAAAACATCATTTTTGCTTTTTGATGATACCTATGATCTAGAAATAGAGTTTTTAGTAATATGTATAATGTGAAAAATTCAAATTGTCATTTTTGGCCAGTTTTCTGAAAATTGCCGTGGCAGTCAACGTGTTAATGGGTTAAATCTGCAATAATAAAAATTGCTATCAATGTTAAAGCTTGTCTGTCAATCATATCAGAAACAAACAAAAAAATCACACAAAAAAGAGCTATTGCTATCGTAAATCTGTTTTCTATTTTACATTAACTACTTATAACTCTTTTTTTTATTATTTTTATCAGACCCAATTAGTTCGGCTATAATACTACCTTTTTAAACAATATAGAGATAGTGTGTACAAGAAGTAAACTATGTACTTTACATTACATTAGTTTGGTCTTTTTTTTTTTGCGTGTAATTTTCTACTTAAGCTACGCTTTTTGAGCTCATTTACAATGTTTTTAAACATATTATTAACTTTGCCTACAATTTTGACCCATAATATTTAACTAAACGCAAACTTTTAAATACGATTTAGTAAAGTGTAATACCAAAAAATAAAAGCAACAGAAAACAAACCTAAAAATTATCTACTTTAAATAACAATTAAAGTCAATTACTGACAGTACCATGTAAGTATTTGCTTACATTAACTAACGCTTTTATTTAGACTTAATTTCGTTTTGGTATCTGTGTTCAGTTTTTATCTGTATGAGTTTACATGTTTCTATTACATATTTTTTAATGCAAAATTAAACATGTTCAGTTTTTTGAGTTATCTACACTTGAAAAATTTGCTACACAGAAAAAACTAAAAACTGGCTTCAATTAAAAATATTATTGAATCAATTAATATTTTAATTGATTTTGCACCTATCACGGCAATGATACTATCAATTAAACCTTTTATTAAAATTAAGAAGGAAAAAAAAAGTTATAAGTAACTTTCTACAAAAAAAAAGATATGATACTCACAAAAAAAGTTTGTGATCTATACGTTGGTATGTGTGTTTTTTGCAATGCTGAGTCTGAGTGTGTGTGTGCTTGTTTTGTTTGTTAACTTCAAATGTATTTGGCATTTTATACTGAAAATTTTCTATTTATGCATACAGTGTATGAAAAAATTATATGATAATTGAGTCTAAAATAAATATGTATTTATATATTTAAAAGTCAATTAAAATATTAATTGATTCAAATAAATATTTGTTTAGAAACAAATTAAATTTAAATCAAATCTTTAATTAGATATTTTAGGATGATAATTTTTTCTGTGTACAACAATCTATATACATAAAAGAATAACGTTACTCACTCACTGACTGACCTCACATCTTCCAGCTTATACCGCTGGAGTTAGGAACTAAAAATTCGGCATGGAGGTCCATCCTCCAGCGAAAACGTCCACTAAGACGAGATTTTTGTAAATTCCTACGGGGAGGGGTAATAAGGGGAAAGTCTCCTACTTGGCGGCCTGAACAATCCCTTTGGGATAGAAAGTTGAAATTTTCAATATGTGTTCCTTTGGATATAACCAATCTCCATGGTATGGTACTTTTTGTAACTTTTTCCAGAACCGTGTAAAATAGGGGCTAACAAGGCGAAAAGGCTCCCAATTGGCGGCTTGGCCAAACCGTTATGAAAAAGTTCATATACATTGGGAAATTTTTCATAAAATATTCATAAATAGTATGATTTTTTTTTTGTGTGTATGTTTTTGATTTACTATTTTTTGTCAGTTTCCTATTAACATTAACTGAGAATCAAATTAGAATTTTAACTTGTAGTCACGTCATATTATTTTTCTAATTTATCATGTCATTTATACAATTTTTTACAACAATTTTGCGATTTCATTTTCAACAAAAAGGTTGTGGTTTAAGTTTAATTATATGGCTGGGTAGTTTTTTTTTTAATACAAATATTGTTAAAAATTTTAACTAACAATATTTGTTAAAAAATATAAAAAATCAAAAACAAGTTACTATAGTTGTAAGTAAATATGGCGTGACTAATTACTATTGTTATTAAACTGGACGAATAACAAGAAAGTTCAATTTTTAATCAGAATTATTATTGTTGTACTAAAACAAGCGCTAATAATTGCAAATATATTCATTTTTTTTAAATGTTTTCTATATATGAATATAAATAATTTGAAAATAAATGTACCCTCAGAGAAAAAGCTTCATTATATTTATGAAAAACTTCATAAATATAATGAAAAACTTTATCGTCCACTGTAACATTTCATAAATAAAGCGACCGCCAAATAACTTTTTTTTTTTTGAACTCCTGAAACAATTGGACTTTGTATGGCGTCATACCAAGGTCTTTATGCAAAATTCGTCTCAATGATGTCTCCGAAATGTTCAATTGTTGAGAACGACGGTGAATTGATGTTGATGGCGCTTCACGCACACTTTCTGCCACAGCAGCAATATTCTCGTGTGTACGCACTGTTTTTGGCTTTTCACGCTTTGGTTTATCGATGAGGATGCCAGTTTCTTTCACTTTTTTTACAAGATAACAAACATACGGACCATATTCGTTCAGCGGAAGGATAAAACTAATTATCTTTCAAATCAGACATGAGCTAAGTGTTACCATTCACGAAATAAGCACTAGTTGAAAAAAAAAACGTTAGATGGCGGACCCTTTATTATGAAGCTGTTTCATAAAAGTACAAATTGATGACAAGTTTCTTCATATTTATGAAATGTTTCATAAATATGATGAAGTTTGATAGCTTTATATGAAATATTTTATAAATTGCATTTCATTTTGAATTGTTAGGTTTGAGATCAAAATCAAATGTTACTATTACAAATATTCTATAAATGTTTTAAGGCGTTTTACAAATATGATGAAGCAAAGTCATACATTATTATGAAATAAAAAATTTTCTTTGGTAGTGTACACAGAAAAATATATTCCTTACTCTTTTTCACTAAAGCGATTTGTTGAAAATGTTAAAAGCTGTTAATTAAAAATTAATTGAATCAATTAAATATTTGCTCAAATTCGGAACTTGCTTGACATTTTTTATACTATGGCGCAAAACATATCGTTGTTTTTGTTTTTTTGTAATATTTATGTATGCACACAAAAAAAAAAATTCATACTATTTATGAATATTTTATGAAAAATTTGCCAATGTACTAATTTAGGAACTTTTTCATAATATTAATGAACAGTTCATAAAAAATACTGGGAAAGTTTGTGTCTTGTAAATTATGACAAGGTTCTTAAAATATATGTAGAAACACTTAATATTATGAAAAAGTACTTAAAAAATTTGCCAATGTACAAAATCTTAAGATTTAAGAAAATTTGCATAAATTTGCAATCATACTGGGAATTTTATGTACCTTTTCATAAATGCTAGGGAAACTAGGAACACTTCATAAATATTAAGTAAATTTCATGAATAAAATGAACCTTTAAAAATATGAACTTTTTCATAAAAAATTATGAATTTTATTATTTTGTGTGTGTAGTTGCTTTTTTTTCTAAATGATTATGTATTAGTAGTAAATAATTTTAATCCATTTTAATTAGAGTTTATTAATCCTCATTAAGTTTATTACTTTATTAAGTTAATTATTTTAAAAAAATTTATAATATAATTTTTGAAGTTAAATTTTGTTTAATAAAATTGTAACCAGTTTTTTAAGCAAAAAAATGCTAAAAATAATTAAAAAATTATTTTAAAAACAAAAATCCTCTGGTTTTAACAAAAAGCCATACTATTGCGAACAAAAAATAAAATACAAAAAATTGTTGTCATACTCCCTACGTTTCAATAGAACGCAAAAAACTAAGTATAAATAAAACTGCTAACTAAATGAGAATTACATGCCGGTTTAAATTCAATGTTATAATTTATATATTCAAGCAACAACAAAAAAAACTTGGTATGGTAACAACACGTTTTTGAGAAGGTATACAATATGGATCACTTTTTAATCAAATAAGTTATAATTTAATCGTAAAGTAATTCATTTAACGAGCTATCAATTTCTTATTAAATTACCAATTTTCGTTGTTGGCGGAATTTCAGTAATTAAAGTTATTGACTCTGTGGTTTTCGTGATTGAGATGGTTTTTTATTTTTTTGTGTCTACAATGACGGTTACAGTTAATGACGAAAATTTGTTTTAAATATATATTTTTTATAACACAATATTTTTGCAAGTATAATTCAGAATATATCAATTCAAATTTAGAATTTCATTAGAAATTATTTGCTTTCAAATTACGAAGAAATAAAAATAAAATAAATAAAAAAAAAACAATTTGTGCTGTGGTATGGCACTTTGCATATATTAAGACTCTAACGCTACCTCTTTGACGAGAATCGATCATAATCTGAACTGTTAAATTTAGGACCATAACATAATTCACTTGGCTAGGATGAATTAGTTTTAGAAAGCAATTTGATTTATCGAGGGAGCTATATTCTAAAGTTCGCAAGCTTAAAAAATTTGCTCAACACTCAGGGAACTTCTGCTTTAAAAATATGTAGTTGGTTGAGTTGTAATACAGTTTCTTTATTTTTAATGTAAATGTCAGTGATTTGTATAACAAATTGCATTTTTTTACTAACCTTGTAGTTCATTTAAAAAAAAAAAACAAACCACATCAAATGACTGTTTTATGATTTTACATTCATTTTTTTACTGTAGCTTTTTGTTGTTATTTAAAAAAAATAAATGTTTGTTTATTTTTTACTAACATGTTAATTTTTACTACAATTGTTAGTCATTTCTTGAACATTAAAAAACAAGTGACAATGTTAATTTAATTTACTGAAAATTAAGTCGTCCTTTCTTTAAGTGAAATTTCATTTGGTTTTAACTACATTTGCAGTGGTCTTTACCTTCATAGTATTATAAGTGAACATTCAAAAAACACTTAAGCCCTGAATCTTCCAAAATTTAGGTGTTTTTGCACTAAAACTATCGATTTCTACTGTTTTAAAAAAAAGTGCATAATTTTTTTTAGCAAAGAACGCTGGATTGTACTTAAAATAAATGAAAAGAAGTTGTAAAATACTCGAGTGAGGAAAAAGTAGAAAAAAAACTTAATTTTACATAACTGAATTTATATTTATTTCGCTGTCGAATAATGAATAATTTTTAAAAATTAATAAAAATGCAGCAAAAACTGCAGCACAGGGATCGAAAGGGGTTGACATCTATTCGTACTATTGTTACTTTTATGTGGTAGAAAAAGTTTTATATATTGCACATATTTTGGAAACAATTTAGATTTCCATAAGTTAACGTATACTTATTTCGTCCACTGTATATCAACCATTCGTTGTCAAAGGCTTGAATTGTAAATAGAAAAAAGAAAGAATTTTTATTAAACAATCATTTTTTACTAAAAATTATTACAAAACATTGTAAATAGAGATATAAAACATATTAAAAATGTTTCTAATTTTCAATTTGAGTGTGTTAAAAATTGATGGAGTTTACTTTAATTGCAATTTCAGCTCTTTAATCCATAATTGTCATTTTGTTCTACAGACAAATTCTTTAATTTTTTAGTACTTCTTCAAATTATATTTTACACAATATTTGGTGGCCTAAAATATTTAGAATTTCTCAACTTTGTTTAAAGCCTTCATTAATTATACTTTAACATTAAAAAAAACATTTATTTTTTGGCACTTCTTCCTTTCGCATTTTAAAAACGCATTTATTCAAACACAGCCCTAAAGGCGTTGGTCATTTAACTACAAAAAAAAAAAAATGCTGCCAGAAATAATTGGCAAATTGAGAGTTATATATATGTATAAACTAAATTCGCGTACACATTCGCAAATTTTTCAAATACTTCATTACCCGCATGGTAGTTGGGCCAGACACTTAAAAATAAACCAGTATGTAGTCTTTTTTTTAAAGCCATTTGGTAATAACTTTATTACAATGATAATCAACCTGGGAGGCCTAAAAAGAAACTAAAAAAATATACAACTGCAAAAATGTGTACCCGAGTAAAAAGAGTTCCATATTATTTTACACAACTATATCTCGCTATATATAGAGTTGTGTAGTTCGTGAACGACCTAGTTCAGTTTAACTAGTCTTTACTTTGAACTAGTCTAGCTCACTAGCTCGTTTAGGGCCTTTCGCTATTTTCGTATTTAAGTATTTTTTTTTTTCTTTATGTTGCTTTTGAGTTTAATTTTGTTTTTTTTTTCAATGTTGCGAGCTTAATTTTTTATGTTAAAAACAAATGAACAATTCGCTTAAAATTTATCAAACAAACGATCTAACGAACGACTGAACGAAATTGTCAAAGATCGATTGAACTAGATGAACTAGGTCTAGTTCATTCAGATCAATCGAACCAGAAAGTGCGCTCATTCAAACGAACTACATTGCCCAAATCTAGTTATATATTGCTATTGTATGTCACAATATCAAAAAAGATATAATTTTTTGTTTTTCGAACAAATTTTTTTATTGCCCTATATCGAAATGTATCTTTTTACTTATGTTGCCATATTTAATCAGATCTGGCACAAGGAATTTAAATTGTAAGGTCAAATTTAATTCTGCACCATATATAGTTTTTAATTATATTTTTATTCGGAATCAATTAAATTCCATTTTTAATTGGAAAATGTTGTTTGAAAATATCTTAGGGGAAACTATTAAAAAAAACTTCTGTTCTTTCTATGGTCTTTCATATAATTATAATAATTATTATAATAATTATAATTATTAATTAATAATTATAATTATTAATTAATAATTATAATTATTAATTAATAATTATAATTATAATAATTATTTTAATTCAAATAGAAAATTCATGTTTCGTTTTAAATAATTGAAAGTCCCAACGTTTTGGCATAAGACCCCTTGACTAAGACGAACTATTTCTGGTAGTCCCACAAACAAAATATATATAATTTTAAAATTTTAATAAGAACTTTACAAAATTTTGCCTTTTCTAGCATAATTTTTTGAATTTTGAAAAATTTTAACCGAAATTACATACGATACATTTTAGATTAAATATTTAAATTTTTTTGGATAAATCAAATGAAAGAATTTCACAGTTTTTCAAATAGTTTTAAATTTTGAAGACTTTGTGGGAAACTATAGAAAATGATTAAAATATTTTACCTCGGTTAATATCAACCAGTTGAAATTTTTAAAAAGCATTTATTCGATACGATTTGCAACCTTTTAATTACCATTCATGCATTATTTCATTCTTCTTAATTAATTTCAATTCAAATTTTTTTTAAAAACAAATATCCAATCAAAAAAACTTACATCTGAAATACAAAATCAGATTTTATTTGATATAGATCGATATTTATTCATATACAAGTTTATTTCGAAATTGTGGTATCCAGTACTATCCGATTAGATCCTTTAAATGTATTAAGGATTAAATAAGATTGAAAAAATATCTAATTTAGGATATTGATGGAGCACAAAATATCCCATGGGATGAATTTAGATCTACTTGTATCTAAAAAAAAATAAGTAATTTTGGTGGATTCAATTAAATATTTTGAGATTAAATTAGATTTACTTAAATCCCACGACATATATTATTTTGAATGAAATTTAAAAAAATTAAAAAAAAAAAAATCTGCGTATATATAATTAATTATGTATGGTATTATATATAACAATATATTTATGTCTTATATGCATAAAAAATATTAATGATATTGGACCATATACAATCATATCGCAAACTAAATTGTTAATATTGTGTCATATATGGAATTTTATATAAATATATCTTACATCATTTAATGTCATATACAATTATATATAGAATTGCATTATACATATGACATCGTATATAAGTATATCTTATATCACACACAAAAATATTTTTTATAAGACAGTATATATTATTATTTCCACATAAGAAACATACAATAAGATGATGCCATGAATGACACCATATATAATCACATATTCTAATCATAGATGGTAACCTATTTTCTAGGTAACACTAATTTCTTTTATTTCGGTAACGGTATTTTGGAGGGTAACGATATTTGAGTTATTTCGGTAACGGTATTTAGCTTTAACGATATTTTACATATTTTGGTTACAGCATTTTAGCGGTAACGGTATTTTATTTATTTCGGTAACGTTATTTTAGGGATAACAAGTTTTCAGTTATTTCGGTAACGGTAGTTTAAGGGAACCGTTATCTTAGTTATTCAGGTAATGTCAATGCGCACCGATTTTTGTAGCTCCATTATGCCCGCATTCCAATGCTTGTCAGATTATTTCGGTATTTTAAGGATATCGCTATTGCAATCATTTCGGTAACGGTACATTAGCGATAATGGTATTTGAGTTATTTCGGTAACAGTATTTTAAGGATATTGATATTTTGGTTATATCGGTAACTATATTTTACGGATAACGGTATTTCAATTATTTCGGCAACGGTATTTTAGAGATAACGATAGTCAGTTGATCTCTGATTATAATATATTTTGTCACTGGGTAGTTTAAAACTTACAATTTAGGTCTAACTTTTCTCACTTTTATAATGCAAATCTCATCTTCAATGAAAAATTCAAAAATCTTTTATGCAAAATTATTTAATATTATAATTCATTCATATTTTTTTAAATTTACATATTATATTTAATAAATGAACAAATTAAACCATTAAGACGAAATTTGACCTAATTGTATTCAATTTTATGTCTTGTAAAATGACGAAGTACAATAATGTCTGGTCAAAATTCGGATTCAATTGTATATACATAATTTGAAGAAATTAAATCCAATAGGATCCACGTAGATACAATTGTATTCAAAATTTTTCGAATTAAATTGCATCTGATTAATTATTGGACCCTTTCTAATTGGATATGCCACCATAAAATTTAATTTTTTTATTACTCGGGTAGTAAATTTTTTGCCCACAACTGAAAGAAAGAAAACACAGCGAATTTGAAATTTGCGTTTTACAGTTACATTAATCATACGCAATAGGAAACGCACTTAAATGCTTAAATTATACTAAAGAAAAAAAAAAACTTTAACTTTAACTTTGGTTTTAACTAACTAGAATCTTTTTACACAAATCTAAACTCAATGACCTAAACATGGAACAGCAAAAGTTTACCTAAGTTTTACCCATGCTAAAAACAACAAAACCTCAGGTTTAGGTAATATGGGTCACGCGTTAAACCCACTTGCAATATAGAAGTTTTTCATACTCAAACAAACACTTATTTATGTTCAAACATACTACACACATAGTTATTATATTGAAGTATAGGCGCCCAAATCTTGAACCTGTCCGACCCCGCACAAAATATTGTAATATTCTGTAATACAAAAAAAAAAATAAGCTCAAAATGCTAGAAAAGTACCTACTATAGTGTTGTAGTGAGGTAAATTGCTGAATATATTTCATAGCAAGCGTTCATATAAACAAACTTAACTCGTTGACTCTATAATAACAATTAAATTCGTTATGGTATGGCTTGATATTATGGCCTTAACTTCTTAATAGTTATAATATTTATAGCCCATCATCGTATGTTTGTAAGCCTTATATCCCAGCAAATACTTAAATAACAACTAATGGAATCAGTACTCCGCTTAGGTCACTTAGGGCTGGTGAAGGCATGCTGTGAACCGATGAGAAAATAATTTTGGAATGTTTAAGCCAAATCGGAACGGATTTTCATTTGAAAATTTCAAAGCGAACAAAATAAACATGTTTAACGGTCTGTTTTTGTAAGACGTGTCACTCAAAAAATTCGTGTAAATGAGTGAAGAATTTCATTTTGGGGTTCTGTATCGCAAATGTCACTTTGAATTGAGTCGTTTTCGTCTGTTTTTTTTTGGTTTCCACATTGCGATTTGAAACGTCAAAAACAGACGATCACAAAAAAGTATTCGTGAAAGAAAAAGGGTAACACAATTTAATATTAAAAAAAATACTTTTTAACAAAAAATTTTAATAAAAAAAGAATAATAATTTTTATTTTCATTTATATTTATATTTATTTTCATTTTTATTTGTAAATGTTTTTATTTTTTTTATACAAATTATATTTTTACCACCACTTTGATTGTTTTATAAACAAAATAAATGAATTTTTTTCAAGCAAAAATCAGCTGTTTTTGTTTATATTTCATTTACAGTGTTGGGTTGCCATCTACCAACGAAAAATGAGTTATTTGTATATGAAAAAAGCTAACAAAAACAGAAAAAGAATATCATGGCAATCTCTACTGTACTCAAACGTAAGTCAGACGCACGAATTATAAAAACTCATTTCCTTACGTATTCGTTCGGGTGCCACACGTTCGTCTGAAATTATACACGTATTGTAAAAACAAGCCGTAAATCTATTTTATTTTTTCGAAAAATACTAAAACTTTAAAACGTATTTTTTTAAATAGTTTGGACGTGTGACCTTAAAAATGGTCACACGTCGCGTTCGCTATGTTTTTGAAGTTAAGAATACTAAAGAAGTCTTAAAAATTTGTTTGTTCTTATTTTAATTTTTTTAATAGCATTTTAGTAACTCTATGTTTATTGCAGAAGATACACTCAAGAAAAAAAAATTAGCAAGCAGTCAGCTAAATTTTAGTTGGGAAGGTGCTCCCAAAAAAAAATTGGTAATGTCAGCAAAATCGTTTGATGAAAATGAGTGAGCTGATTTTTAGCAACAAAATTACTAGATTCAGCTAAAGTTTTGCTATCACCTAGTTGATTAAATATTAATGGTTGATATCGCCCTCCTTTAATATTCTTTCTGCTCTTTAATATTTGTGCAATCAAAAAAGTTTTCCAGTAGAATCCACTGAAAATGAAAGTGAAAACAACTGTAATTTAAGTTAAAAAGGCAACAAAGGCAATTACCGTTAAAATAACGTAACATGTACATAGTTCTAAATGTTGAAAAACAATTAACAAATGTTATAAAAACAACTAACAATGTCATAAAAACAACTGACAATTGTTTACAACAAAAATTTTGAAAAAACTGTAAAAAACTACAATTTTTTAAAAGTAATTTTTCCAGTATTTGAAAAACAATTTTAATAAAAAAAATTTTTTTCTTTAAATTACAACAAAAATTTCAAACGGTACTGCAATTATAATGTTTTTATTCCTTGGAGATACAATAAGATTTTATAATTATAATATGCAAAATATGCCAATATCAATAATAACAAATACAAAAGAAAATTTTTAAAATTTGGCATAATCTATTTTTTTTTTTAGAAAAACTAACCAAAAATTAACTGTTAACTGCTGAATTATCTTTTGTAGTTTTTTGTTAAAATACTTAAATAACTGCTTCAAACAACTGTTTTCTTCAGTTACTTTTTTAAGCATCTGTCATAATAAATGTTTAGTATTATTTTTTCAAAAACAACTATAATTAATTACTGTTAATAACAACCACTGCTAATTTATATATTTTTTTTTTTTATAAAGAGAAGCAACACTCAGGAAATTCTTCATATTAATTACTGTGTTGCTTTCTTTTGAAAGGGGATAGTGCAGAGATGAAAGGTGGTGAAAGATGAAGGGCTTCAAACATGGCAACACTGTAATTGCGCGAGATGATAAGTTGGCGAATTTATTGAAGCTTTTTGTTTAATAGCCCTGATTTATTATGTTACTTCGGTGGGGTTAAGTGCTATAGGAACACCGAAGGTGGGCGCAGCGATGCATATAACTGATAGAAAACTCATACATATTATTTTTTCTAAATAGATGTTGTCGTCACCGGAAATCGAACCCTGTACCATCTGTGTAACAGTGCAACGCGCTAACGATTACACCACAACGCACCGCAATTAGTACACAAACAACACCCATGTAGTAACTGTAAAACTTTTTTAACGTATCTTAATTCAATCTGATAACAAGAAATTAAAGAAGCAATATTATCACGCATATAGACGTGTTGCGAGAATGATTTGAAAAAATATTGTAATATTTTGTGTAAATGAATTTAAAAATTTTGCAGTTGTTTAAAAATAAAATCAAGTTTAGAAAATTAACAATTTTCTTACTAATAATTTTTTAAAATGATGGTAATGTTATTTGCATATTCAGTTGCTTTTACTGCATTCGACAGTTGATTTTGAATGGTTACAGTTGATTTAGTTGCAAGTGTAGTGTACACTTTTTCAACTGCAAATGCAGTTATTGTAACTGCCATTTGCAGTTGATTCTACCTACAAAAGTTTCTGAGCGTAATACCGATTCTAAATAAAATACAGTTACCGGTACCAAAACCGAAACCGAAACAAACATATACTAAACCAGAAAAATTTGAGAAAATTTTCAAAAAATTAACCCCCTCAAAAGCGTTTGCTGGATCCGCCACTGGTTTGGTGATATTTTCCTTTAGGTCAGTTAGGTGTCATATTGCAGCAATTCATGCCTTTCTATGACAACATAAAGTTAAATCAACCAGTCCCTCCCATATAAAAAGTCTGACCAATAACTGCCACCTTGGGACGTATCCTGCGTGTCATACGGGCCGGTCCTTTCGTCCATAAGGTATGAATATGGAGATTACTAAGTTCCATTGAAATTTTACTCTGACAAAACATATCTTTTGACGACAAGGTTTCTAAGTTTTGTGAAATATTATTTTAGAACATAGTTCGAAAACTTTTCAGTAAATTCCGCTATATTCCTATTAAATACAGTTTTATACAATTTTTTTTTTTAATTTACAACAAATTTGTTATTTTATAAATGGTTTTAAAATTTTGCACACTCTTATTAAATTCGAAATGCAACCGTGAGTTGAGTTTTTTTGTTTTATTTTTTCTATCATACAAATATAATTTGTTGCTGGATAAAGAACTTTTTGAAAAAAAAAAATAAAAAATTTGAAAGCAAAATTAATATTGTTAGCAACGATGCTTAACAAACGAGAGATCAAACAATATTTAATGCGCTGATGTTGTTCCTCATAAAAATACATCACTCACTTCGCAAAATATATCAGGGATGGAAGATTCGAAATATGACCAGAGAAAACATAAAAATTCAAGTATGTTTTCTATTACAATTAATGAGAATCCCTTCAGTTTTTCCTGTTTAATTCGACATAAAACTGCAAGAATTGTTTCCTATCGCTCTAACTGTGATTTTTTTGAGAATTTCTTAACCAAATTTTCTTTAAATAAAATAACTCAATTAAAAAAATAACTAAAATTTCCATCCCTGACTTATATATTAATCTTGTATTTCATATTCACTCACTATCATTATAATCGGTTGATTGTTGGTTGTTTAATGTATTCATACTTTGTATACTGATCATGCCGTGGACGTTATTTTTGTTGTCGTTGATGATATGGGAAAATTATTCACAGTTATGCTTTTTTTTCGAGAAGCTGGCTGTTTCAGAGTTTGAAACGAATTCATTGAACAAAAAGTTAAACTAAATGAGAACTTATCTTATTGGAGTTGAGAATCTCCATAAAGATATGCCTCAAACTTATCGTCAGATTATTATTATTCTTACCCACTGACCATTTTTGTAAAAATTAAGTTTGGGGAATAAATTATATTTAATGTAGATATTCTTAAAGCGGTTTCTCGATATATTATCTGATATCTGAAATATCTAGTATATTTTATAAACATAAATTAAAATATCGTTTTTCTCCATAACAACTTTTTGGCATATGGGTCACACCAATGATAAGCTAACAATGTAGCTTTTCAAGACAATATACGTTCAAAAGTCTGTTAAACGGGTTCCAATTCAGTTGAGCTATTTTTTTCTGCAGTTATCGTCTAAATTAGTTATTTAGCTAAAGTTATTATACGTTTTTGAACTAATTTTTCGACCTAAATTTTAGTAATTCGTGTTTCTCAAATTTACAAATTTTGCCTGTTAATTTGCACCACAATTGTTTTCAAACCATTATTTTTTGTGTCTCCGATATCACTAGTAGATGGTCTATTTTCTCATATTTTGTATTTTGTAATCATAAAATAGGCTATATTTTGGAAACTAAGTGATATTGAGCAAAATGGACCAAAAATTGAAAATCCGTATCTATTAAGTACTCTTTAACTTAACTACTTAAATTCCCATTTAATATGTCCCTGCCTCTGGTCAGATCCGGAAAGACTTTTTTTTAGCAGAAATTATATGTTGCATTCAAATTCTGTTGATTTAGCTAAATTCTTAGTTAATTTAAGTAGTTCTTCTGGTAGACCTTGATCCTCAACTTCATTGAAAATTCTGCTGGCTCAAATTCAGACCCTGTTTTCTGTTGTCATAGCTAAATGTTCAACTAGTTGTACGCGTTTTTTTATGAGTGTACTTTTAACCCTTTCACTACCCTTGTGCACTAAAGTGTACACATTTACAAAAAAATATAAAAAAATTATAATGCAATAAAAATTTATATTTTTGTATAAATGTGTTCATTAGGATATTGATCATTGAAAAAAAAAAAAACATTATACATAAAAAAAGTTAACTAAAATTAAGTTTACACCTTACTTAAATTTAGTTTACAAAATTTTACTAAAATAAATAAAATTGCTTGCCAATAAAGCAAATTTTTAGATTAATCTGAATCAAAAATAAAACACAATTGTTTTAATATAAATTATTATCTCTATTAGACTGACGACATTGGTCAAAGTCGTTGCAACAAAGGAAATGAATTTGAAATAAAGAACTGAATTTGAAATAAAGAACAATTAACTAACTAAATAACTAAAGCAAATTTTCTAGATTTAAGTCATATTAATTTTTCATGATTTCAGAAGCCATTTTCTTCAATTTTCCATAATTTTTTAAATTCTTATTATTTTAAACGAGCTTAAGATCATTTATTTATTAACTATAATTGTTTATTTCCAATGTTTCGTCTCCACATTGGTTGACTTCTTCAGGGTACAATTATTACAATTTGATTGAAAAACTTGTTTTAATAATTAAAAAACTTATAAGTTTATTTAATTATTAAAACACGTTTTTCAATCAAAATGTAACAATTGTTCCCTGAAGAAGTCAACCAATGTGGATACGAAACATTCGAAATAAACAATTATAATTAATAAATAAATAAGTGATCTTAAGCTCGTTTAAAATAAGAAGAATTAAATAAAGAAGATCAAAGAAAACTTAACATTTTTTAAAAGAATTTATTAAACTAAAAGTTAAAAAATTTAAAATTGAATGAAAAAACTGAAACCAAATATGCAACTTACTTAAGTTTAGTTCAACAAGTTTAACTTCTGCAAATTAAGCTTTTAATTTCTTAAATATTTTCTTTAAAAATATTAAAATATTTAAATCTTTGGAATTGTTATTTGGTTTATGATGCATATTCTGTAAGTGTTTCAGTTTGGCTTAACTTAAGTAATAAATTTCACATTCTAAACATTTGTATTAACAAAAACAGTTTTATAATTATTTTCGTTAATATTAATTTAAGAGATAAATGAAATTGATTACTTAACTAATAGGTGGCAAACTTAAACACTTATATTTTTCAGTGTATATACCTTTTGAGAATTACCAATTAATGAAGAACAAAAAAAATTAGAAATTAAACAGACAAACAAAAATAATATGAGTATAACTTATGAACTATAAACAAGTTAATTTTGCATTAACACAAGTTCAAGCGTCTTAAAATTTAAGAAAAACTAACTTGATTTTAAGATCTTTTTACTAGATGTATGGAACATTTATACTTAATTTAAGTCAAAAATATACTAAAATTTAAAATTTAAGACAAAATTTACTAAATTTTACTATAAACTTACTTAATTGCAGTTAATGGGTTTTACTTGTTTTTAAGAAAACTATATACTTGTTTTGAGTTCAATTTTCTTTACGCTTTGGAGCCTAATTACCAAATTTCTTAAGATTTAGTTAAAATTGCTAAATAATTGGTAACAGTTTTTTTTGAATGTATGCATAAACAGGCTAAAGTGTTAATAAATTCCGATATTTTTAATCAGCTTTTATCTCCAAAATATGGGGCTTTTGTTATATCTCCTAAACAAGCAAAGCTAGAATCTTGAAATTTGGTACGAAACTTCATCTAATAACCAGAACAAAATCAAACAGGTGCGCCCCGGCAGGCTAGTTGGTAGCGTGCTGGCTTATCTGTGCGGGGGTCGTGGGTTCGATTCCCACCAGAGGTACTGGTTTGTTTTCGCTACAACGCGCCGAAGGCCATAGTAGCTAGTGCTCGGTTAGGGCAATAGTATATAATTTGTAATTACATGATTATTAATTAATAAGAAAAAAACAAAATCAAACATATCATTTTTGGTCATACAAATTTTTTAGTACTAAAAATGGTATGAGAAATTTCAAAAATTAAATTTTGGTAGCCATTTTTTGGAGGGTAGGAGGATGATGGGCATATATGTAAACCTTTTCCTTTCCAATTTAAGGACCCCTAACAAAAATCTGAAGTTGAAATAGAAATATATCCACATACACTTTAAATGCTTATGTGGTGAAATATTTAAATAAATATTTTTGTATTTAAAGAAGTCATTACTTAAAGCTCTGAAAAATTAGTTTTATATAAATTGTATTCTACTTATAAATTTTATATTTGCGGAAATAATCATTATGATTAGAACTGTGATGAGACGACTGAACAACGAACACACCTTGCATTACATTAGTTTCAGTACAGGTGAAAGTAATTTCTTTTTCTCATCATTATTATTTTATACATACTGTTATACACTGCGTGGCATAACTATAATTGCAAATGATTTTTGCTATTTTTTCTAATATTACAAACATTTTTAAAACGTTCTAACTGTTTTTAAGATCTCTATTTGGATTAAGCTTTTCTGCAATGCAATTTATCGCACGTGTTCGGCAAGAAAAATAAGTAATATTTTCTTCTACCAAATTGTATTTCATTGCCTACTTTAGGCAATGAAATACAAAATAGGTTTAGAGCGAATCTCAAAAACGAATCCATAAAAATTAATAACTCTAGGCGTAAATTATTCCTCTTACCAAGATATAAATACAGTCCAAAAATTACAGTTTGTGTGTTTCTACTTAAGAAGATATGGCGATTTAATGATTTCGAAAACGCGAAATTGAGCGAAAAATCACCTTAACATTAATATATATTGATCAAACTTAAAGGCTTTGCTACTACTATTAAATATAATGTTTCTGCCAAATTTCATAAAAATCCGCTATTAAGTTTTAATGTTAAGCCGATGTCCTTTAGAGGCATCCTATGAGAATCCTGTATGTCCTTGGACTAATGTAAAGTAATTTTTTAAAAGTTTAAGCTTCAATATTACCTTGCGTTTACTATCAAAGGTTTCTAGTTAACATAAATATGTTTACAAGATTTTTGAACATTGTGTTTATTTCACAATATTTATTTTTTGAAAATTTACGAAATTTGAACTTGCACACTTTCTCGCTTCCAAACCGTGCACTGCACACAAAAAAATCACTCGACAAAATATTTTGTAAATTTGGTTTTCCATCGAAATAGCTTAACTTCTTATTAAAATCTTTCATTTGGCGCATTTACGGCCAATTTAAAAATAGAGGGTTAAGAGAAAAATTGTGCAATAATATTTTGTTAGTATTTCATAATTACATAATTACATATAATGGTAAACAAAAAAAAAAAAAATAGCAAATAAAGAAAAATTAACGAATAATTTTTATTTTTCATGCAATTTTAATCAATTTGCAATAAAATGCCACATCCCAGGAAAAAATTACACATTGCAAAAGGAAGGTGATACCCACACTTGCTTACATATCTCATTGCAAAATTTAGTAACTGCAATACCAAACTCATTCCAACGATAGAGTCAAACAAGCAAGTAGTATTGTAATCAATTCTTTAAATTTAAACCAGAAAGCGTGAACTCAATAACAAAGTAACTAATTACTTAAAAGAAAATAACAATGTTAATAACTTATACATATGTATAACATTTTGTACTAAAGAAGTAATCAAATTATGACAAACACATGTTATCATAACAATTCGATGTTTCACTTTTTAGGATTTTATTTCCGTATGAGTTTAGATCGTTATATTTGAGAAACCTAGGAGAATCACGTGTGAGTAAAAGTTGAATTTACTTATGTAACTACTTCTTCTTTTTTATATGTAAGTACTTCTTATTTTTTCAATGGAACTATTTCTTTATTAAAAAATGTATGTATTTCTTAAAAATATAAGGTAAATGGTTCTTCGGTAAAAAAAATAATCAATTCTAAAGAATCAATTATTTTAGTCTCACGCCCTGTTAAAAGAATCGAGTAGGTAATCTAGTAAGGAATGCGTTCTGCCCAAAATGCTTGATTACAAACCCGCTTACCTTTTTGGAAATTTTTTGCTGGGATGGTTCATAGCGAAGTGATTTAAATAGGCTGAAATTTGGCTTTTTCAAAAAGTGGCTTAAGTTTTCGGGAAATTGCTAGAAAAATAAACCGTTCACATGTGGTTGTCTCAAATTTTGCAAATAATCTGACTAGAAATAAATGAGGCAGGCCCGAAAAAAAGCTTTCTGATTTATACCGGCATATAATACTAAACTGTATCAGCAACTCAATGGAGAGTCTCAATCAGATAATGGATGAATGTAAGGTAAATGTGTATAAATTAACCATAAGTAGGCCTTAAATGGTTCCCAAAGAATTCATCACCAAAGCCTGAGGTCTGTGCCAAGGTTATTACCAAGCCACAAAACTGCTCGACATGAATTCGCTAAAAGGAATTTACAACGCAATTGGAGAAATGTAAGTCAATAATCGCTGTTGTTGGTAGGAATGTTTAAACATAAATTTATTTTATAGGTAAATTTTTCTGATGAGAAAAAGTTCAATCTGTTTGGTCCAGAGGGTTTCAACAGCAATTGGAGAGACCTACACAGGAAACTACGATATTTCTCATAAATAAATTTCGGAGGCATATCCTTAATGGTTTGGGGTGCTTTTTGTTTCAACTGCATTGTTCATTTGATCTTCAAGGTACCACAATGAATTTTTCTGAGTACAATATAGTATTAGAAGAGAAATTGGTTCCATTTATTAAAAAACGCAATGAAGAAGAATTTATTTCCTAATAAGATAATGCCTTAGAACGGCTCACGCATTATTATTAATGCTGCTTTAAAATATTTTTCTTAAATTTGTGTACATTTTGATATATTAAGTTAAGTGTAAGTGTAAGAAACGCTAATAGATTTTGTTATTCCTTTTTAAATAGTAAAATAAAAAATAAATGAATTCTTTTTTTGCTAAATACTATTAATTTTCCATTTATGCTCCTACTTTTTTTTAACTTACGAAATTTAGTAAAGTTAATGTGTAATTATAGTTATGCAACGCAGTGTATGTGGGATTCTTATGATCATTAATTTATAATCAGTGTTTTTTTTTAACAATTTTCTAAGGTGATTACAGGAACAAAAGAATTATATTAATCGTCAAGATTTATTTAAAAGGACTTGAAGGAATTAAATGGTAGGCTCAAACAAAAACTTTTAACAAAATTCATGAATACACACAGAAAAAAATTTAGCTCTTTGCCAACTGAAATTCAATTACTACGACTCAAATTCGGTTGTTACGAATTTCAGATGTTAGCATTAGTTTTCACAACAAAGTTCGGCTAATTCAACTGAATTTTAGTTGCAACACCTAAAATATTCAGAAATATAATGTTAATATCGTTGTAATAACCGAATTTATAAGTTGTTACCATTAATGTACACTTTTTAATTCGGTTGGCACTTTATTTCTCTGTGTGTAACAGCAATAACAAAAATTTCCAGATTTTTGCAGAACCTGTCTTTTTAATACCTATAATAGACTTAGGTACGCTGAATCCAAATCTGGCAAACAATTTTTTCTCAATTGCAATTTTTAAAATATTGTGTTTTTCATGTTTCCCCCATTCTTTCGTATATTTTGGACCGGAAAATCATGAACAATTATTTTTTTTAATAAATCTACATAAAGCTATCTATCGTTTGAGTATAGCCAATTAAAAAACAACTGATATTAAGCTTTATATAGTTTTATCTAATTTAATATAGCCACACACCTAATCATATAAAATTTGATCCAAAAAATTACCCGATTAAATTAAATCACATTAGATCTATTTGCGTCATATTCGATTTAATTAGATAAAATTAGAAGTGATTTGATATAGTTTGGTACGAATTTTGTTCTCATCCAATTTAATAAAATTATGCGTTGTAATATAAGATTATATTTAAATTTTTTAAATTTCTGATTAATATATTAATATTTCTGCTTAAATTTTATATACAAAAATTACAAATGAAAATATAATATAATGTTCTAAATTATTAATTGCAAATAAAAATTTAATTCCTAATTATTCCACTTGTCCAAAGAAAAATTTAATTTTGGATTTATAATTGCCATATAAAATTACATATGAAATTATGCTAATTAGTAAAGGGTCCACAAAATAACTTTTTTTTTTTGAACTCCTGAACCAATTGGACTTTGTATGGCGTCATACCAAGGTCTTTATGCAAAATTCGTCTCAATGATGTCTCCGAAATGTTCAATTGTTAAGAACGACAGTGAATTGATGTTGATGGCGCATCACGCACGCTTTCTGCCACAGCAGCAATATCCTCGGGTGTACGTGCTGTTTTGGCATTTCACGCTTTGGTTTATCGATGAGGATGCCAGTTTCTTTCACTTTTTTCACAAGATAACGAACATACGGACCATATTCGCGCAGCGGAAGGATAAAGCTAATTATCTGTCAAATCAGACATGAGCTAAGTGTTACCATTCACGAAATAAGCACTAGTTGAAAAAAAAAACGTTAGATGGCGGACCCTTTATATGGCGTATGTAGTAATATATGTCAGATATACGGTTATATCAATCGATATACAGTGGTGTTCAAAACATTTGTAACTGAAATCATGGTAAAAGGTTTTGTTTTTTTTTATTAAATTCTGTTATAGCATATTATTTTACAAATACAAAAAAATTATTCATAACTTCTCAAAAATAAAAAAAGTAATTTTAACAAAATAAGTCGATAGTGCAGTGTTCAAAACATTTGCAACTCTTAGAGTAATTAACAGGAAATACAAACAATGGTTTAAACGCTCAGTATTTTGTAGCGTATCCATTATTTTTTATAACTTCTGAACACCTCTTAGGCATTGAGGCAATGAGCTTTTTAATATAATCGTCAGAAATTTCATTCCACTGCTTCTCCAACTCGACGAAAAGTTTATCACCATTTCGGAATACTTTATTGCCGATATTCCGTTTTACAATCATCCACATTGTCTCAATCAAGTTGAGATCGGGAGATTGAGCCGGCCACGACATGACATTAATTTCATTTTCCTGCAGCCAAACTTTTACAACCCCCGCCGTGTGTTTTGGGTCGTTGTCGTGCTGGAATTTCCATGAGAGTGGCATTTCCCATTCAGCACACAAAAGCATAACTGAACTCAAAACATCTCTATAGATTGTTGCCGTCATTGTGCTAGTAATGCGGTGAATTGGGTCAATCCCATTTCCTGAAAAACCCCCCACACAATAATGTTTCCACCTCTGTGCATCACTGTGGCGGTTGTGTATCTGGAATTAAACTTTCGTCTCGTTGTCTTCGAACATTGGCTCTTCCATCTAACCCCCGGAGGTTGAATTTAGACTCTTCTGACCACAATACATTTTTCCATTGCTGTTGAGTCCAGTTCAAATGGGTGCGTGCAAAGTCAAGTCAAGCCGAGCTTTTCGGTTTTTTTGGTACATCTATAACTTCTAAGACCACATTCTATTAAAAGTTCAGTTTTAACTTCTCTGAGAACTGCTTTGGGATATTTCGTAAAAAAATATTGTTGATTTTCCGATCTTCTGTTACAGTTGTAATACGGGGTCTTCCACCTTTATGAGTTGTGCGGATGTTACCACTATTAACAATTCGGCAAATCGTTGATTTTGGAACGGAGTACTTTATATAAATTTCTTTTTGGGAAAGTCCATTTTGAAAATCATTTAAAACTTTTGATTTAAAATCAGAATTGTATTTATTTCCTGCCATTTTTTACAAAAATTATTCATACGATGTTTATGCTTCCAACATCTTATTACAACTATTAAAGAACAATAATTATAATAAATTTGTTTAAAAAATGTAACGGCCTGAATCTCATATTAAAAAGGAATGCAATTACCGTTATATCCTAGCACTTGTTAGTATAAATTGTTTTGTTAAGAGTGTGAAAAATGAGAGTTGCAAATGTTTTGAACACCTGCATTTTGAATACATCTATTATTATGATTTTTTTTTGTTGTCTTAATTTAATGGAATTAATTTTTTTCTTTGTTTAACATAAAACAATGTATGAAGAATATGTAAAAATAAATTTTAGTAACTAAGTGTGATTTGAAGAAAATAAATTAATGAAAACAACAAATGCGATCTCAGTTCCAAATGTTTTGACCACTACTGTATATTAATATGTATAAGACCATGTCAACAATTTTCGAAAAATCAAATGCAAGATAAAGTTATATATGTCGTTGTTTGTTTCTGGATATCTTACCGGTATTGTATGGAAGATGAAAATTTTGCATGTTGAGTTTTATCCTTATAAATTTACTTATAATAATACATTTCTTTATAGTTTTTGTCTGCCAGTGTATCTAACCGGACATTATTATATAAAATCATATATGAAATTAATTTCGGCCAAAACATTTTAATATAATGTCATAATCTCGATAAATATGTAATTGTGTATTGCATTAGGAATAACATAAAATTAATCGAATTCAATATGAAGTTACATTGTATATAACTAGACATTGCAAAATACAAAATAATATATATTGAGATATTGTATCATATTTAAAAGAAAAGAATTTAATTTGGAATAAAATTGCATATTACCCCATGCAGAGTCACACTAGAAAGTTTGTCAATCATATTTTGGATATACAGTGGGGAGCACTCGTGAGTGGCGCTACGAAATAACCCCCAATGAAATAACCCCCAACGGCCAAAAATGAAATAACCCCCAAAAAATTGTGTAAAATTGTTTGGGGGTTTTTTCATTTTTTTTGGGGATTATTTCATCTTACGGTTTGGAGATTATTTCATTATGAAGCAACCCCCAATGAAATAAAGACCAAAATTTAAATTCTTTGGAGATTATTTCATATGCAATTATTTTGGGGGTTATTTCATATTTTTTGGGGGATATTTCATTTTGCTAAAAGTGAAATTTTTTTAATATTTGTTAGTTTTTCTGCGTGGCGGCCTGCGGCCGCTCTTAGGGGTTTTCTCCTCCATGGGACGCGTCAGGTAGCTTCGCTGAATAAAGTTTCCCTGCGCGCATCACACTAGGGAAGATAATGAGACGCGCGTAGGAAAACTGTATTCAGCGAAGCCACCTGCCGCGTCCTATGGAGGAGAAAACCATTAAGATCGGCCGCAGGCCGCCACGCAGAAAAACTGAACAGTGTAACAAAAGAATCAAAAATATGAAAACAAAAAATAAAAAAATTTGGGACATATTTCATTTCTTTGGAGCTTATTTCATTGGGGGTTACTTCAATTCTTCCTTTGGGAGTTATTTCATTACGAAACAACCCCCAAATTTTGGGTGTTATTTCATTTTCACCTTTGGGGAATATTTCATTTCTTTTGGGTATTATTTAATTTTTTTTTGTTGGGACTTATTTCTTTTTTTTTGGGATTTATTTCATTGGGGGTTATTTCATTTTGTCGTTGGGTGTTATTTCATTGGGGGTTATTTCGTAGCGCCCTCGTGAGTACATGTGAGTACTTTTTACACCTAAAGATTCAGGACGAAAATTATTTTACACTAGATTTAAGGTATACTCTTCTAAAGGTGTAAGGTACGCTGAATTACAAAATTATTAATAAATATAAGTACTATTTTTTTTTTGGTTTTTTTTTTTTTTTTTTAAATAGAAGAATTTAAAACAAAATGATATTGCGTTTAATAATATTAACATTTGAAGAAAAATCTAACAAATTATAAAGATTATTAAAATCATTACACTTCCTATACGCGGATCAGCATCAGCATACATTTGACGATAGAATGGTGTATATAATGGAGTATAATTACGTGTTGATCTTGGAGGAACGAAAAGTACAAATTTTCTAACAAGAAATCGGAGCATATATCACCATTAATCAAATTTAATAAAAACGTAACGTTTAGCATTGTCCTTCTACTTTTCACAGTGGGAAGCTTAATGAGGTTTAGTCTGGTTGTATATGAAGGTAGATTATTAATGGTATTAAGGGTAGGTGCTCTGTAAGCAGTACAGCAAAAATTGTTTTTGCACTGATTTAATTTTTTCAATTTGAATAATGTATAATGGAGCCCATATCACAGAGCCATTTTCCAAAATTGGTCTCACGAACGATGTATATAATTGTTTTGTTACACTGGAATCTGTAAATTCTTTAGCCCATCGTTTTATAAAAGTTAAGGTGCTTTATTAATCGTCATTAAAATATGCCGTTTAAAATCCAATTTTTGTCTAAGAGAATACCCAAATCTAGAATATTATCTACTAATTCCAACTGAAAACCACCCAAAGAGTAAAGACCAAAAGATTCTGTGCATCTTGAGAAGCGCATATGTTTACATTTTTTTCAAATTTAGTTCCATAAAATTAGAGTAGCACCATTCGTAAAAATTATTTAAATC
Organism: Delia radicum; assembly: GCA_021234595.1. NCBI lineage: Eukaryota > Metazoa > Arthropoda > Insecta > Diptera > Anthomyiidae > Delia > Delia radicum. The sequence goes on along the minus strand of CM037851.1, from coordinate 310,753,330 downwards.
CTGCTGTAGATAAATCTGATCGGAATTTTTATTAAAACCATGAAAAATTTTAACGTCATTAGCATACATAAGAACGTTTGAAAACTTTCTTAACATTCATTTAAATATATAAATCTAAACTAAATAAATTCAATAAATATCTATAAATGGACAAAATATTGTAACTCAATAATTTTACAAAAAAACACAATTAACACCTCTAAATAAATTTATTTGGATACAACAATATTTCAACAACCCAAACTCATTAAGACAAATCTTAATTTAATTACAAAATCATCATCATAATGTATTAAAACATTTAAAAATGGAAATAAAATCTACAAAATAAACACCCGATTAAAAAATCTGATATGAAGTTGTATATAGCTTTATCTTATTTAATATGAACCCACAATTAATTATATAAAATTTTATCCGAAAAATTAATCGATTGAATTGTATCAAATTGCATCTTATTGCATCATATTAGATTAATTTAGATACAATTATAAGTGATTTGATACAGTTTTCCGAATTTTGTACGTTATATTATAAGATTATATCTAATTTAAAAATAGATATTAATTTAATAATCGAAAAATAAGTTGGTCTATATATTATTTTATATATAAATATGGAATGGTGTCCTTCAATTTTAAAAACATTATTATTAGGTATTCTCAAAAAAACTCGCATATATCTTGTTAATATGGTAAGACTTTGATATAGATAAAATGTATTATAAAGGGTGTTATTTATAGAGGTATAGAACTTTGAAATGGAATAAAACAAAGATGAGTTTTTTAAATTGACATGAAATTTACTTGATTCAATAGATAATCTTCTGGCATTATAATTTTAATATGACTTCTGGCATATGACAAAAATTTGATATTTTATTAACTTTCTACTTTAAACGAATGTAGTTTTTGAATGAAAAAAGATATTGCATTATATTTTTTTTTATTTAGTCTAGAATTTATTTAATTAAATAACCAATATTTTAATAAAGAAAGTTTACATGATTTCGTCACGCTATTCGCAATAAACTGGACCGGGATCGGATTAAATTTGCAATTTATCATTTTCAAATGGGAATATCTCGGGAACTATTAGATATAACCCACATATATGTATTTTGTTAGTATCTACTAGCAGATTACAAATATCTTAATTTTTTGAGAATCCGATTAGAAACAAAAAAATGGCAAGCACTCAAAATTTTATATGCAAAAAGTTTTCTAATTTGGGTGGTCATATTGCTGCCGCCGGACTTCAAAATCAAGCCTTAAGCTCAATATTACGTCAGTTATGCCTGCTCCAAATTTCATTGCAATCGGACTACGACATATCCGAATTATTTTCAAAGATTTTGTGATATATCCCACTATGCAATTCCACATTATTTAGCAGTTTACTTAAAATTTTCTCAATTTAAAAAGTAAATCACAATTTAATTCATAGTTTTAGCAAGTTTAAATGGAAATTTCCAGTTATGTTTCTAATTTTAAAAATTTCAGAATAATATATTAAACTTTCTGCTAAGAAAAATTACAAATGAAAATATAATTTTAAAATTTAGTTTAACTCAAATTTGAGAATTTTTATGTGGAATTACTAGTCGTGAAATGAAGTTTGATAATCAATAAACAACACTTCAAATTTATTTTTATAGTGCTAAGTAGGGCAACCAAAAAACAGCTCTAAAAACAATGTTTAAAAGGCTTAAAAAAGTGCGAAAAACAGTAAAATAAGCAATTTAAATATAAAAATTAACTGTTTATTTTGAAAAATGAACTCTAAATTTCATATATTTTTATTAAAATCGATACTACAAATAAAATTTGTTCTTTGGAACATCGTCAATAAAACAAAGGTGCAATAGTGAAATTGTTTTTCTTAAGCATCAAAGATCAAATTGGTTTATTAAAATATCAACTAACAATTAAAAAAAATTTCAAACTACCAATTGCTAAAAAAAGAAAAAAACTTTATTTAAAATGAAAGAAGCTAAAATAAGCTAAATTTTTAAAGGAAAAAGTAAAACAGTGGCTAATATTTACAAAATAAGCTAAAATAAGCAACAAAAACAAATATTGCTTGTGCGCCCCGGTAGGCTAGTTGGTAGCGTGCTGGCTTATCAGTGCGGGTGTCATGGGTTCGATTCCCACCAGAGGCACTGGTTTGTTTTCGCTATAGCGCGCCGAAGGCCATAGTAGCTAGTGCTCGGTTAGGGTAATAGTATATAATTTGTAATTATATGATTATTAATTAATAAAAAAAAATATTGCTTAAAACTTTCACAATTTCATGATCAGAACTTGTATGTAGTCTAAGTAGTTATATCCATTCAAATAAAAAACAAGCTCTAGCTTACTTTTAGTTTCCCTAGTATAAGCAATAATTTCATTTATAGTAATTAAATGTGCTAAAATTCCAAAACTTATTTAAGAAATTCTGAAAAATAAATATTTTGGGCTGGCCCCTATTCGAATTTAATTTTGCTGAAACTTTTTCGTGTTATTCTTTTAAAAATAATTTACAATACGTTACAAAATATCAAAATGTTCATACTCCCACATTGACCACTCGAATTAGTTTAATATCTGAAAATATATAGAAATATTTATGTATAATATAAACAAATTATCTAAATGATGGCATCTTTCTAGAAACGAAATAACAAAATTTGAAATATACAACCCCTTTTTGCAATAATAAAAAGGAAACATACAATATTACGTAAGATGTGTGTCCTTGTCTTTCGCCTTAGTATGTCTACCTGAAAGTATATTTGCTTGCAATTTGACCACACTACTATAATCACTTAGTTTACAAACACACAATTAATCTTTATTAAATTGAAAGTAAAATATTAGTAAAACATAAGTTCAAACAGTTAAGGGTTGAATAAGTAAAGGGTCCGCCATCTAATGTTTTTTTGTCAACTAGTGCTTATTTTGTGAATGGTAACACTTAGCTCATGTCTGATTTGACAGATAATTAGTTTTCCGTTGAACGAATATGGTCCGTATGTTGGTTATCTTGTGAAAAAAGTGAAAGAAACTTGCATCCTCATCGATAAAACAAAGCGTGAAAATCCAAAAACAGTGCGTACACTCGAGAATATTGCTGCTGTGGCAGAAAGTGTGCGTGAAGCGCCATCAACATCAATCCACCGTCGTTCTCAACAATTGAACATTTCGGAGACATCATTGAGATAAATTTTGCATAAAGACCTTGGTATGACGCCATACAAAGTCCAATTGGTTCAGGAGTTCAAAAAAAAAAAAAATTATTTGGCAGACCCTTTATAAATAAAATATTAGCTGAAAACACAATTTGAGCCAAAAATTTGTTGAAAAATAGTATATTTGGTTTGGGAGACATTTTACTAACTTTTTTGCCAACTTATTTTTGTGAGTGCATATGTGTCTTTATAATATTATATCAAACAAGATATGATTGTACATGAACGTTTTTACTCGGGCAATCAAAATATAAATTAATCTTGTCAACAACCACCAACCATAAAAAGTTTAACAAAAGCAAATATTAACCACGTCCCAGATGGATTAATATGGTTGGATGAACCAAATACTAAAAACCCCCACTTTATTTACATAAATTAAATAAAAGAATCTTTGTACCATATAAAAGAAATCACTTTTTAAATTTTTCACACCACAATAAAAGAAATTAAATATATGAAATACAACTTCCAAAATATAAACTCACATATAAATTGTTTTGAAATTAAAAAAAAAAGGTGTGAAATGACTTGCTGACATTGTGGCCAACATACAGAACTAATATTTAAATAAATAAAACAAACATATCTGCCGACATTTTATGTTGAGGGAAGGCCGAAAAATGTTCTTTTAAATTGAACAGAAAATTCCGTTTTGTACATATATTAAGGGGATAGCTTAAGGAAAAACAAATTTAAGAGCATTTAATGGTTGTTCCAAAAGTAACGTTGATAGTCATCAGCTCGCTTAACTTGGTAAACATATTCTCCTAATTTTTTTTTTTTTAAAACTCTTTAATTCTCCAAAAATGTTTTAATTTTTGTATTAAAAACACAAAAATTTTGTTCGGACTTTCAATATTTTCATAGGAAGGGATTATTGTAAAAACTTGATAAACCACATTTAATTTTTGGTATGTTTTCGCCTCTCACAAAGAGAATAAATTTAGGAAATATGGCCTGTAATATCTATATTTCTTAAATTTATTCACTTTTTGAGAGGCGAAAACATACCAAAAATTAAATGTGGCTTATCAGGTTTTTACATTAATCCCTTCATATGAAAATTTGGAAAGTCTGAAAAAATAATTTTTGGACTTTTATACTCTACATACGTGTAACAGGTGTTTATGCAAGGCTTCATTCAAAATTTAATTAACGGATATCTAGAAAACGGAAAACTAGAAAATTGTAAATGCGGCTTATCAAGTTTTAACAATAAGATCTTCATATATTTCGTTAGAATACTATTTTACCTCAATTCCACAATCCAATATGATTAAAATCTCATATATTTTAAAGAGTTTGATAATTTTCATGATAGACTATACAATTCTTTCATAGGCATCGCCCTAATCTTCAGTTAACCGCCAAATGAAACGATAATTTTGCGGACAACTGAAAATTGGGAGGGCTCTATAAAACTTTTAGTTGATTCAATGTATACTTTCATGGATAGAATGACAAGTATGATGCAGGAAATGATGAGAAATCAATCCATACTAATCCAATCGCTTGCCCAAAAATGAATTCCCTAACAATATGTCACTGGAACGCAAACGGCCTAAGCCATCATAAAACCGAAGTAGAATATTTTCTACGCTCACAAAAAATAGATATAATGCTAGTATCAGAAACCCATTTCACTACAAAAAACTGCTTTAGAATACCGGGTTATACGGTTTATGACACAAAACATCCTAGCGGTCGTTCAATAGGCGGCACAGCCATTATTATTAAAACAAATTTAAAGCACTTTCCCCTTCAAAGTTACTCAACGGACTATTTTCAAGCTACCACTATTTATTACGATAGCCCCACATATAAATTAAATGTATCTTCGGTGTACTGCCGACCCGGATTTACTTTATCAGAACAACAGTTTCTAGATTTTTTCTCCACGCTGGGTACAAAATTTTTAGCAGCAGGAGATTTCAACGCTAAACATACCCACTGGGGCTCTAGACTCATCTCCCCAAGGGGTCGTCAATTATTTAATGCAGTATCGGCTGCTAAACTTGATGTTATTTCGTCTAGTCATCCAACTTATTGGCCTACTGATCGGAAAAAAATCCCCCGACCTAATAGATTTTGGAGTCACGAGAGGCATAAAACGTGAACAAATATCAGCCATCCCTATATACGACTTATCGTCTGATCATTCCCCAGTTATAATAAAAATTCACGGCATAAACCAATTTTCATCTGTCAATTCTAAGTTTCTAAATAAAAATACCAATTGGCTCAACTATAAAAAGTATATAAGCTCTCATTTACCCCAAAATATTTCGCTAAAAAGTAGTAACGAAGTTGACTCAGCCATTATTGACTTCACAAGTATTATGTGCTCTGCTGTCAAAAACGCTTCAGACATCGAACCGGCCAACAGAAGATGTGCGTATAATTATCCAATTAATATTGATAATTTAATAAAACAGAAAAGAGAAATTCGAAGGCAATGGCAGTTACAAAGATCTCCTACCCTGAAAAAACAACTTGCAACATGCACCAGACAATTGCGTGCCGCTTTAAAAGAATTCCGAGAATCTTCCCTTAAGGAATATCTTTCGAATCTTGACCCAACCGATAAAACAAATCATAGCCTTTGGCGAGCTACTCAGCAACTAAAATGTCCCACAACATTTGAATCCCCAATCCGACTTTCTAACGGCGACTGGGCTAGAAATTATCAGGAAAAGGCTAATGCATTTGCAGATCACTTGGAACAAGTGTTCACCCCAAATCCCTCCTTAAGTTCAACACGCGACTTACAACCTGCTTGTAGTTTTCCCATGGATCCAATTAAATTCAAACTCCCAGAATTGAAAAATATTATCAGCGAGCTTGACGTTAAAAAATCGCCAGGAAATGACAAAATTTCCGCCAAAATGATTAAGGAACTTCCCGAATGTGCTATAAGAACACTAATTTTTATATATAATGCCATAAATCGAATAGGGCATTTCCCCCAAAATTGGAAACAATCCCAAATAATTATGATCCCAAAACCCGGCAAAGATTTAACGCAAACTACATCATACAGACCTATTAGCCTGCTGCCAATTTTATCGAAAGTTTACGAAAAACTGCTACTCAATGTTATTGTTCCATATGCAAACGAAAAAGGCGTTATACCTCAGCATCAATTTGGATTTCGAAGAAGCCACAGCACAATAGAACAAGTACATCGAATTGTCAACGTTATAAGGGAAACATTTGAAGTGAAACACTACTGCTCAGCCCTATTTATAGATATTTCTCAAGCATTCGATAAAGTCTGGCACAATGGACTGATATGGAAAATTGTACACACTTTACCACAGAATACTCATAAGATTCTCGAAAACTACTTGTCAGACCGTTCTTTCATAATCAAAGCAAAAGGAAACTTCTCAAGCAGTCGAAAAATATGCGCTGGTGTTCCGCAGGGAAGCATATTGGGCCCATTTTTATACCTCCTATACACTGCAGATATGCCAACTAATAATCTAACAAAAACGTTCACATTTGCTGATGATACTGCGATCATAAGCACGCATTCCAGCCATGTAACGTCATCGTACCATCTTCAAGCCCACATAACTCAATTGGAAAATTGGCTCGAAGAGTGGAAAATAAAAATTAATCCATTGAAATGCGCCCACGTCACCTTCTCTTTGCGAAAAGAAAATTGTAGCCCTATTAAAATAACCAACGTAGTAGTACCCCAACAAAACCATGTGAAATACCTAGGTATTCACCTCGACCGTAGACTAACTTGGAGCAAACATATTGAGTCAAAACTAACCCAAATAAAACTAAAAACACTTCAATTAATGTGGCTCTTAAACTCGAGATCCACTCTTAGCCTAGAGTACAAAGTTCTGATTTACAAAGCTATAATTAAACCGATTTGGTCCTACGGCATCCAACTCTGGGGAACAGCTTCGGCGTCAAATATTGAGAAACTCCAGAGACGGCAGTCTAAAATCCTAAGATTAATAACAGGCGCTCCATGGTACTTCAAAAATTCAAACCTCCACAAGGATCTCAACATTCCCAAAGTATTCGATGAAGCAAGAGAAATCAGCTTTAAATATGTTAAAAAACTTATAGAGCACCCTAATAGCCTAGCACGCAACATACTTTCTAGCGATGGTCACAGGCGACTGAAGAGAAGAGACACGTTAGATCTGGCACTAGCATGATGAAGCATAAACAAAATCAGAGTGAAAATTTGGGCTGGTAACTGGCGTTGGCTGGTTTCCATTAGTATAAGTTAGCTTGTAAGATTTGAAAACTTATTGTTATTTTCTTTAAAAGAAAGATCCAATAAATACATATATATTATAAAAAAAAAAAAAAAAAAAAAAAAAAAAAAAAAAAAACTCTTTAATTCTCCAAAAATGTTTTAATTTTTGTATTAAAAACACAAAAATTTTGTTCGGACTTTCAATATTTTCATAGGAAGGGATTATTGTAAAAACTTGATAAACCACATTTAATTTTTGGTATGTTTTCGCCTCTCACAAAGAGAATAAATTTAGGAAATATGGCCTGTAATATCTATATTTCTTAAATTTATTCACTTTTTGAGAGGCGAAAACATACCAAAAATTAAATGTGGCTTATCAGGTTTTTACATTAATCCCTTCATATGAAAATTTGGAAAGTCTGAAAAAATAATTTTTGGACTTTTATACTCTATATACGTGTAACAGGTGTTTATGCAAGGCTTCATTCAAAATTTAATTAACGGATATCTAGAAAACGGAAAACTAGAAAATTGTAAATGCGGCTTATCAAGTTTTAACAATAAGATCTTCATATATTTCGTTAGAATACTATTTTACCTCAATTCCACAATCCAATATGATTAAAATCTCATATATTTTAAAGAGTTTGATAATTTTCATGATAGACTATACAATTCTTTCATAGGCATCGCCCTAATCTTCAGTTAACCGCCAAATGAAACGATAATTTTGCGGACAACTGAAAATTGGGGTGGCGCCTATCAACAAATGTAATCCAATATGACAATAACATTTTGGACTTGGACTTCTAATTAAACTAATTCTTTTTTTTTACTTAAAAATGTCCTCGTATCGCAAATATCTCCAAATGCTAAACTAAGTTTTTAAGAGTATATTTTTAGATTTTTAAAGTATATTTCACGTTTTTATGTCATTTTTTAATGGCATAGAACCGATTTTTTTGGATAATATTACCAATACAATAAAGTCATAATTTTAATAACTGTAAATTTTTACTCCCAACCCGTCAATTGATGGTTCTTATATTTAAGAATGTTGTCCTAACAAATAATCTATAGAGTTGATAGATCTATTTCGAGAATTCTCTAGGTTCCCATCATCAGAACACGTTTTGAAAGCGGTAACAATCCCTTGCTAAACATCAAACATTCATATAAACTAGTTTACTCACTGCATGAGAACTAATATATGAGCTTGAAGTTAAAGATTAAAACCATTGATCAAAAAATAAATTGAAAACATGTTTGTTATGTGCAAGGTCCACCTCTGGTGGATATTCAATACACGTTTTTTTTCTCCTTTTTATTCTTTGTTTCCTTTATAAACAAAACAGTAGGAGTAAACTAGACTGTACTTGTTTTTTTTCGACCTTTAATTGTGCAATGAAAATGAAAATTATTCAAGTTCGAGGCCATACTCCATATTTTTTATTGCTAAATATTTTTTATCCTAACAAATAATCTATATAAAAAGTACAGTCTAGTTAATTCCCTGTTTTGTTTATAAACGAAACAAAAAATAAAAAGGAGGAAAAGAACAATAAAACATGTATTGAATATCCACCAGAGGTGGACCTTGCACATAACAAACAAGTTTTCAATGTATTTTTTGATCAATGGTTATAATCTTTAACTTCAAGCTCATATATTAGTTCTCATGTAGTGAGTAAACTAGTTTATATGAATGTTTGATGTTTGGCATGGGATTGTTACCGCTTGCAAAACGTGTTCTGATGATGGGAACCTAGAAAATTCCCAACATAGATCTGTCAACACATTCCTGAAAGGGTCAAATAATAAATTTGAAAACAAAAAACTGTATAGATTATTTGTTAGGACAATATCCTAATAAAGAAATATAGAGTATGGCCTCGAACTTGAATAATTTTCATTTTCATTGCACAATTAAAGGTCGAAAAAAAACATAATTTTTATATTTTAATAAAAATTATATCAAACTTATTACAGAGAAAGTTTTTTTCGTAAAATGTTGCATGGATATTTCTCAGTGTACAGTTTGAGTACATTGTTATTGTGACACATTGTTGCAATTGTTGTTAATGGTAAATCTGTTTTCCAAATCAGTGAATATTGTTGTGAAAAAAAAGTGAAAATGGATTCGTTACACTCTTGTTTGGAACTTATTATTACCAAGTTTAGCTTTATTTGTAGTCGATTGACACACAGAAGAAGTAGAAGGAAAAGATGGCACAAAAAATAAAATTAATGATGAGGAGTTAAATTGGAATGAACAACAAAACGAGAAACCGAAAAACTTGCAAAATTAATGAGTTTCAGTTTCGCTATAAGTGATATTTTGATAGCCAACTTCTGGTATTACTTTTAATTTTTGTTAATTAATTTGTTCTTCGTTTTCGGTATTTTGTTAATAGCTTGTCCAAACAATTAAATTAATTGTTGCGATTGATTTAAAGGTCTCGAATATATATTGAAATTTATTCTTCGATATTTAATTTTGCACAAAAAAAAAAACTGCAACGTATCATAAGCGAATTAACAAACAAAAAAAAAAGAATCATAATTTTTCACTTTGTTAAGAGTGTTTATTGGCAAACAATAAATTATCACATTTATATTCAGTCGATTGGCAAAAACCGTGGCATTAATTAAAACCTAATTTTGTTAATAAAATGTTGCAAAATAAAACTACTTCAATACATGTTTTGTGTATGATCATTCATGGTCATATAATACAAGATTTACAGCTGCAGTATTAAAGTACACTCAAGAAAATGAAATGGTAGAAAATTAAATGCAAGTTTAACAAATAATTTTGCATTTTATATACAAATTCTATAATTGTATTTTCAGTTTTAATTGGATCTACTTAAATCCCATGAAATGTTGTAATGCGTTATACATAACAATACATAATCATAGCTTATGCGCATGGAAGTACTAATGATGTTTGAACATTTATAATCATATATCAGTCTATATTGATAATCTTGTGTCTTATATGGTTACTTAAGTATTTATATCATATATCATTAGATATCATATAAAGGGTGTTTTTTATAGAGGTATATAACTTTGAAATGGAATAAAACGAATATGAATTCTTCTTTAAATTTACATGAAATTTACTTTATTCGAAAGATAAACATCTGGCATTATAATTTAAATATGACTTCTGGAATATGACCGCCACTGCTGGCTCGGCCGTAGTCTAATCTGGAGGTCAAATTTTCAATGACTTTTCCCAACATTTGTGGCCGTATATTGGCAATAACGCGGCAAATGTTGCCCTCCAGGTGGTCATATCCCCACAGAAAAAAGTCCATCGGCGATTAATCGCACGATCTTGGAGGCCAATTCACGGGCCGAAACGTTAAACTATGCATTACCAAACGTTTCCTTCGATAAAGCAATAGTGGGACGAGCTGTGTGAAATGTTGCGCCGTCTTGTTGAAACCACAACTCCTGAACGTCATGTTTGTTCAATTGATGAACGAAAAATTCAGTAATCATGGTTCTATCGCGGTCACCCGATGACTGTAACGTTCTGACCAGCATCGTTTTTAAAGAAGTACGGACCAGTGATTCCACCAGCCCATAAAGCACACCAAACAGTCAGTTTTTCTGGATGTAACGGTGTCTCAACATTCACTTGAGGATTATCATCACTCCAAATATGGCAGTTTCGTTTCTTGACGTATCCATTTAACAAAAAGTGAGCTTCATGGCTAAACAAAATTCTTGCGCGATACGTATTTCCAACAGAAGCATGATTTTTATAAATAAATTTGTACAATTTAGAAGCGTTGTTCAGGCGTCAGTCTATTCATGTTGAAATGACAAACTAAATATAAATCACTTGACAGCTGACAAAATGGCCGCCAGTTAAAAAAGTGTTGCCAACTTAAAGTTCTATATCTGTATAAAAAACACCCTTATAAGATATTTATATATGATATAATTTGATATTATATATAAATATCTTATATCTCACAAAAAAATATTTTTTATAATGCAGTATATATTATTATATCTTAAATAATATAGCTCATATATCACCATATGTGATTTTATATTATGCTATATATGAAAAAGTATTATTATATATGACAATAGATCTATCATAGCTTATTATGTATAGCATATATGCTTAATATCGTATTTTATAAAGGTCATTATATAATAATATACCGTTATATATGTTACCACATAAGAAACATATAATAACATATATAATATCATATTATACTATATTTTAATATGAAAAAACATAAGGCAATAACTACTTGTATATACATTATTTCATTCGTGCTGTCACTTTTATATTTCACTGTCATGTAAACTGGGACAATTAGTAATTTCTGATACGACAAAGTACTCAACTGGAACACTTTTTTTGAAGAATACGGTGATAATTCGTGGATTAGTGTAAGTGCATATTGTAGGACTAGTGATCAAACTGTATTTTCTAGACTAGTTCTGTGACATATCTCAAGGGGTGAATATTCTCTGCCAATAAAAATGCAAAGTGATAGGCCCTTTTCTTATAAAAGGACAGATTACTTCATATAAAATTACTGGCCTAGTGACAGCTCATTGTTGCCAACTTAGGGGTTTCCCATAGATTTAAGGGGGTTTTTAGTCGTTAAGGGGATTTAAGGGTGATGCAATTTGTTAGGGGGAGGGGGGGGGGGGGTTTCGGGGCGTAAAAATCTGATTAAAAGAAGTAATTTTGCCTTTATATAAATAAAATTTTTTCTTCTGTTATTATTTTTGTTAAATAAATTTTAACTTTTTTTGAGATTGTTGGTTAAATCTAAGTCACTTTACTGCGCTGTTGAAATAAAATTTCGGATTTTGACTATGAGAACAGTAAAAATCTTACGAAATTAGTGTATTTTAATATTTTTATTCAAAGAATTTAGATAAAAGCTAAAAACTGTAGATTTCATGAAAAATTATTTTTAGGGGAATTTGGTTCGTAGTAGATTAAATCTAGGACAATTTAGGGAGACTTGTAAAAAAACGACTGGCCACACTGTTATAAATTTCCCATTGACATCATAAAAGGGGGTTTCAATGTTTAACCAACATTTTTCTTCCTGTGCATTTATTCCAATCTTAACTGAAAAATGCTGTAAACATCTCAAGATTTTAATAGACTTTTATAAAATTTATAGTGTTGAAATCTTTGGTAGCAATAAGGATATTATTTATGCAGAGGTTTATATAATCACTCATATATACAGGTGCTTAATTTACCAGTGCTTAGTTATCCAAGTTTTTACAACTTCCATCTGTTCATATCATGAAGTATACGAATATATTACTTTTAAGCTGATGATTATTATGACGGTGGTAATTTAATATAAAAATTAGTTCCTTTATCAAATATAAACAGTGACAAATAATATTTCTCACATTTCATAATGTAACAGGTCAGAATCTTCACTGCCATTAACCTCATTTTCATTTCGGACTTTAACCATATTTGACAGCCGATGTACGGTGTAAAATTTGGACAATCTAACAAAAGTCGGGTTTTTGACTTTCAATTTATATCAAATATGAAAAAGGACTTCTTATTGAGGAAAATGTAAAAACTTTGCCAAATTTTTTAACAGTAACAAAATAACGGTACTTTGAACTTGAATATTTTTGAGTGAAATCAAAATAACAATAACACTTAGTTAAAAGTGGCCATTTTAAAAGCGTATAACGTTTTATTGGAGACGTCCTTTTAAACATTTATTTTTTTATTTTAAAACTCAGTTTTTCCTTTTCTATATCGTGTAAATACTTTTCTAGAACTTGGAAAGTATCTTTAGTATTATTCAATTAAAGAAACAACTTTTTTCGTTAAACTTAAAAAAAATCTCTAAGAGACAAGTTTTAGGGAACATTACGGATCAGCATCGAACTTTATTTTAAACAAATAGCTAAAGTGTCTACTTTAAGCGGCAAGTTAAATTGCTTATTAAAAATCTACAATGAATGACAACACCTCATACCATGAAATTTTTGATATATGGATAACAACACCCGAAAATTAACGATTTGACCGTTCTGTGAACTATATTTGTGCAAATATAAAATATAAATATATAGAAGATATCTCATGTAGAGATATCATATAAGATATTGGAAAGGGTAAACATTTATTTGAAAATCAACAGATATCACTTTCAGATGACATAAAAGTTTTGTGAATAAATCTTAATTAGCGATATTATAACGTCGCGAATATAGCGAAGAACACCGTTTATTAAAAAGTTAGCTTAAAAAATCACAGACACCTGGACGATATTTTTTAAAAATGTTATATAACGAAATGGGTTTAAAAATATTATTATTACATTTGTCACTTGTTTAAAAATAATAATAAAAATATATGACATTGCTACCCAATTTGTTCCTTTTTACAACTTTGTTACTTTTCTGTAACGAATATAAATATTTTTAAAATTAAGAATACCTTCTAAATTTTATGATTACCAGCGTAAAAAAGGTTATATATGATCATATATGAGCATATATATAACTATATCTGAAATTTGAGTATTTCCTATTATATCTGAGTCCATATATGTTTATATATAACCTTATATATATTTATATGTAAACATATCTGAAATGATATATAATTATATCTGAAGGTATACATAAATATATCTGAACTCTGGTATTGGATAGGCTAAAATTTTGGATATAATAATACATGATCATATCTGGTCATATCTAAAACTTTTACTAGGGTATTCAGTTTGTTTACACTTCTATTACTATAAACAACACGAGCGAATGAAAATTTTGCAATTTTTGCTATAAAAAATCATTTATTTCCAAATTTACCTTTACTTTGGAAATGCTTGCTATTAAATATTTAAATTTAGTTGTAATATAATAATTGAGAAAAAATATTTAATTAGATTCATACACAAAGTGTCACCATTATCTAAATCTTGATCCAATAACATCTTCTACCAAATTTCATAAGTCCAACTTTATTATTTTCTAAGATATAGAATTTTGTCTCTCAAAAATGGTGAAATCTTACACTGTGCGATGGTTTAAACTACTCACCCAATTGAACGATATGAACTATAGTTCACCATTAATAGCTCTTTTAGTTTAATCGTTCGTTTCGTTCTTTTTCCTCATAGAACAATTTTATTTCTTTTTTATTATTTTTTCAACAGGTACCTAATTTTTGAACAAATATTTTATATCCAAATGAAACAAAATGCATACAATTTGTTTTTTTGGTACAAAACTCATATTTATTTATTTAAAGGGTGTTTTTAAGCCAAATAGAATTTACGGAAGGGTAAGCTGTCAAACGAACTGTCATACTGCGCTCTCTTTTGAAATTTACGATCAGTATACTCTGGCTAATCCTCATGAATAGATTCACGCTTGAACAATGCTACCAAATTATAAAAATTTACTTTGAAATCAGTCTTCTTGGGATTGTACTGAGCACTAGACCATATGTCTACGGTGAAAATCGAGCTTCCACATTTTGACTTTACGGCAAAAAAGCCCTATTAACTCCTTAAACCCCACCCACTAATATGGTTGATGCATTAATCTGCTAGAGAATCTTCCAAAGAAGAGATTGATACCATAATCTTGGATAAGCTCCTCCTACTTCCTGAGATATGTCCATCCCACACATTGTTACTTTCACAAAATACGGCTAAAAAGTCAAAATGTGGAAGCTCGATTTTCACCGTAGACGTATGGTCTAGTGGACTTTTTTGCTCAGTACAATCCCAAGAATCAGAAACGCGAAGCTCCTATTAAGATGTTCAAATCGCCCCACCCTACCCTACATACTCCATTATATAAAGAAAAATGCACCGTTTGGTGCGGTTTAAATGCTTGTGGCATCAGCAAACCTTATTTATGTCTTCAAAAATGAAGCCGGATCCTGCTTTACGGTCAATGGAGATGGTTACCGCACCATAAAACTAACTTCAAATTTTAAAATTATATTTTTAACCTTTTTTACTAGCGTTCCATGTTTTTTAAGGTTTTTCAACTTTGATTTTTTGTTCTAGCAGAGTTGTATTTTAATGATAATTGTTTTAGCGGAGTCTCATTTTTGTTTTGTTTTTCTGTCAAAAATACAGCTCTGAAAACATCGAGAAGTTACTTTTAAGTATCTAGTATCTAAAAATTAGACAAAGACTCGATAATCGATACCCACTACTCATTATTTTACCAGCACTAGTTGAAAATGAATTTGATGTAAACAAAATTTCTACAACAAATTGAAACAAATTTCAAAATTTAAAAAAGTCACAAAAATTAAAATAAATCGCCAAAATTGAAAAAAGTATCGTCAACAATTATAAATAAAAAAAGTTTATCTTTTTTTCAATATTTTCCAATTTTGGGGTTTATGTTCTATTACGGGCGATTTTCCAAATAAGTCGAGCGATTTTTTTTTTTTGCAATTTTTGGCGATTTTCTTAAATTTTTTTTTAATTTTGGTGATTTTTTTTAAATGTTGCCGAGTTTTCAAAAATTAATGATTTTTTTATTTCGGTGGTTTTCCAATTTTGGGGATCTTCCTCTGAAGATTTTCGGTGTCATGAAATGAAACATGTAAGGACCTGTCAGTTGATAAAGTCGACATTAAATTAGCGGATGAAGACATTTTTAATTAATAAATGAACATTGCGCGGTTTTTTGTTTAACAAAAACAAATGATTTTGAACATGTGACCGAAAAAATGAGATGCAAACCGAAACACGATTTCTAATACATTTGTATTTATTTTTTATTTGATTAGTTCCATGACCCATTATTTAAAACAATTTATTTTTCAATAAAAAATATTAGTTTTTATTATTTTTGGAAAAAAAAGATTTTATTTATATAAAAATATTAATATTTATAGGAAAAATATAACAACTGCAGTTTTAAAGGAACTAATAAAATTGATTTCGACAAAAAAAAATTTGCGAAATGTCTGCATATGTTTGTTCAATAATGAGGTTTCGACAAAAATTTCATTTTAACGACGCAAATCGAAGCATTTACGACGCAACTTCGGAGTCACGCAAACTGAAATGTTATCGACGCAACTTCGAGGTCATGCGATGCAAACTGAAACATTATCGACAAAACTTTGAAGTTAAAAACAAATTTTTAACGACGCAAATTCGAAACGACGCAAATCGAAGCGACCGACGCAAACCTAGGCTTTAGTGTATTTTAAAATATGTTAACGATTGTACACATTTAAAAATGTTAAAAATTTAATAGAAACTTCACTATACTACATATTTTAAACGCAATGTCAGTTGTTTTAGCTGTAATTTTTAATTAATTCATCTGATCAAATTATTTAAGAATATCTGTTAATTTTATTACTTTAATACCCTATAAGCCTCTAACATTTAATTACATCTTCTTTTTGCCAGCACTAATTAAGTCATTGAATTACACCGATTAGGTAGTAAAGAGAAAATGTGTGAATTATTTATGTCATATTACCATAATCAGATTTAGGAAAAGCCATAAAATGTCTATTAGTAAAAATAGTTTTTACAACATTAAAGTGATTTTGTTAAAGTTTTTTTAAATTAATTTTATCTTAAAAAAAAAACAGCCTATAAATGTTGAAATAAAAAAAAAAACTAATTAAGAGCTTTCACTTCGCCAGCAAGGCAGGCAATCACAAACAAATAGATAATCAAACTAAACGCCATATTTGTTTTCTAATTTACTCGTATCTTATTGTGGTAATTTAGAATTACATGAAAACTTGAAGTACGATTCGTGTTATCCATAATAATAAGTTGTGTGTATTTTAAGTATTGTTGTAATTAACCCATAGTAATTACCTACAATTTTCGAAAAATTTTAAACATTTTTTTTTTGCTATTTAAAATGAAATGCTCATAAATGTTTTGTATAAATACACTAGATAACAGATTGTTTAACCCTTAAACTGGACAAAGTTATAGCACTTGCTCGTGACGAAAATAAACAATATGTGGTTGTAGCAAAATTGTTTTCGTTGCCTTTTTTTTTTGGACGATATGGGCCAAAATAGCTTTAGGTCTAATCTCTTAAACTATAATATAAAAATGTATAAATTTATGCATAAATTGGTCCTCTTGCCAAGATTAGTCTAAAAATTATCCTTTTTTGTTTTTTCGCAAGATATGGCGACATTTGTTTTTCGAAAAACGCGAAATTGAGCGAAAACGCACCTGAACTTCAACATATATTGATTAAATTTAAATGCTAATGCACTCAGAATAGTATGTAGTTTATTGTTTGTAAAGGGTTTTTTTTTATACATGTATAAAACTTTAAGTTGGCAACCCTTTTTTTAACTGGCGGACATTTTGTCAGCTATCAAGTGATTTATGTTTAGTTTGGTGTGGCATTTCAACATGAGTAGACTGACGCCTAAACAACGCTTCCAAATTGGGCAAATTTATTTTGAAAATCATGGTTCTGTTCGAAATACGTATCGCGCACTACTCCCATTTTACGGTCAACATAATTGTCCATCAGAGCAATAAATTCGATTAATTATGGAACGTTTTCGCTCCACGTTTACTATAAATATAATAATATATAATATGCATCCACAGAGACGTCGTACAGTGCGTACAGAAGAAGTCATTGCTAGAGCGTAACGTAGAGGAAGACCCAAATCAGTCTATCCGTCAATGGTGACCGCTATAGAGCCATCATTACTGACTTTTTCGTTCATCAATAGAACAACCATGATGTGCAGGAGCTGTGGTTTCAACAAGACGGCGCAACATGTCACACAGCTAGGGCCACAATTGATTTGTTGAAGGAAAATTTTGGTAAACTCATAGTTTCACGTTGCGGACCCGTGACATGTCGTCCAAGATCGTGCGACTTAACGTCGCTGGACTATTTTCTGTGCGGATGTGTGAAGTCGCTAGTCTACGCCGATAAGCCCGAAACGATTGACCACTTGGAGGAAAACATTCGCCGCGTTATTGCCAATATATGGCCACAAATGTTGGAAAAAGTCATCAAAAATTGTACCTCCAAATGAGACTACGTCCAGAAGTCATATTTAAATTATAATGCCAGAAGATTATATTTCGAATAAAACAAATTTCATGTCAATTTAAAAAATTCATCTTTGTTTTATTCCATTTCACTCTTTAGTTTAATAAAAAAGTTTTCAGTTGAGTTAAAAATGAAGGAACATGCATTTATTTTTCAAATAAATATTATTTTAAAATTTTTTATACATATGTTCAAAATAACTGAATATAGCTTTTGTTTTTACTGATCTGTAGTCATAGTTTGAACATTTATTTTTAACTTAATATTCTTTTGTTCCTACGGATTTGTTAGTTATTTAAACGATATTTAAAAATAAAGAACAAGAAACATTTGATTTAAATGAAAAGTAAGTAGACCGGAGTATTTCAGTTAATTTAAACTACAAACTATTTTCAATGTACTACTTTATGCTAAGTTTCATAAAAATCCGTATATACACTCAGAGAACTTCTGCTATAAATATTTGTAGTTGTTTGAGTTGTAATACAGTATCTTTATTTTTTAGTGAAAAAAACAGTCATTTGTAGAAGAAATTTTAATTCATTTAAAAAAACAAACCACAGAAAATTACTGCATTATGATACATTCATTTTATTCAGTAGTAGTTTTTGTGGTTCATTTTTACTACAATTGTGGTTCATTTTTTCAACAGTAAAAAACAAATGACAATGTTAGTTGAATTAACTAAAATGTAAGTCGTCTTTTTTTCAAGTGAAATTTCATTTGTTTTTAACTACATTTTCAGTAGTATTTACCTACATATTGTTCTAAGTGAACGTTGTCAAGTTAAGACAATATCCCTTACACTTATCCGTTTGAAATCTTGTATGTCCTTGGACCAATATTAGAGCTTTTTTTAAGTTAAATCTTCAAACTTACTTTACGTTTAGTATTTACGGTATCTAGTCAACATAAATATGTTTTCAAGATTTTTGTTCATTTCAAAATATATAGTTTTTTAAATTTCAAGAAATTTTAACTTTACGCTTTCTCGCTAAAAACTCGTGCCATCATGCTTCACAAAATATTATTTCACAATAAATTTTGTAAATTTAGTTTTCTATCGAAATAGCTTAAATTCTTAATAGAAAAATCTCATTTGGGGCACTTATGGCCAATACTATAAAATACTCCGCCTGGAGGCATTCTGTCCGGTTAGAGGGTTAATAGTTTACAAATCGTTGGTTTGTAGGTTAGGCATAATAGTTTTAACCCAATATAATAATATGACACCAAAGATGCCAGATTTGGAAAAAATTTACCAGTTGAGGATTTTAAACGATTTAAAAAGAAAATAATTTATAGTCTATTATTTAATTGTTCTTTTAAATTGTGAGCTACTCGTCCTTTAAGTATCAATTTCCAGTTTTTTTTTTTCTAAATCTGTTTTAATTATAATTTTACTATACATTACAAAATGGCGCCCAAATGAGGTTTGATTACTGTGACTGGTTATACATTAGGGAGCACTCGTGAGTACTTGTAAGTACATTGTACAATAATTCGGCCATTTCTTACTTAGTGGTCCGATTACAATGAAATTTGGAACAGGCATAAGTGACGTAATATCTAGCTTTTGAACCTTGCAAACACCCCAGGGGGCGGCAATATGACCACCAAAAATACGAAACTTTCTCAAATAAAATTTTTAGTGTGCGCCCCGATAAGCTAGTTGGTAGCGTGCTGGCGTATCAGTGCGGGGGTCGTGGGTTCGATTTCCACCAGAGGCACTGGTCTGTTTTCGCTACAACGCGCCGAAAGCCATAGTAGCTAGTGCTCGGTTAGGGTAATAGTATATAATTTGTAATTATATGATTATTAATTAATAAAATAAAATAAAAAATAAATTTTTAGTGCTCGCCTTTTTTTGTATTTAAAAAATTTATCATATTTGTAAGGCGGTGATTGGAAGATACTACCAATAAATTAGGTGTATGTTGAAGTATCAACAACAGTTTCCGCTACCTAATGGGAGACGTGCACAATTTTTAACAGTGGTTTAAAGTTGATATTTGCTTTAAAAATGTGGTAACTTAAGAAGCAGCTTAAGTTACCACATTATATAAAATTACCTTTCAGAATAGTATGAATACTTTATATTTATGCTCGGAAAGAAAATATTTATGTGGAGCTAAAAGACTGTTGCTGCTTTTTGGGGAAAAAATTGCAAAAATTAAATTTTTTTTTAGTGTCTACTTTAAACGAATGTAGTTTTTGAGTGAGAAAAGATATTGCAATCATTTTTTTCTTATTTAATCAAGAATTTATTTTGTTAAATAACCAATATTTAAAAAAGAAATTGGTCCCGACTTCTTCCCGCTATTCCCAAAAAAAAACTACATCTAAGTCGGACCAAATTCGGAATTTCACATTTTCAATTGGCAATATCACGGGAACTTTAGAGCCACCGCCACCGCCACATATATAAGCATGGTTTTTCTTAGTCTCTACTAGCAGATTACAAATATATTCGGTTTTGAAAATCGGGTTAGAAGCAAAAAAAATGGCGATCACTCAAAATATTATATGGAAAAAGTTCCCTATTTTGGATGATCAAAATCAAAACTTAAGCTCGTTATTAAACCACTAATGGCTGTTCCAAATGTCAAAGCAATCGGACTACTAAGAAATGTCCGAATTATTTTCAAAAATTTTGTAATATATCCCACTGTGATGTGTAGTCAAGTGGCATGTAACTCTAACTGCTGCAGCCGCTAGGGCAGTGGCTTGTTTAGAGTTTTGCGTCTCGACTAATTACCCACAATTATATTACAATACAATAAAAAAACACAAAATCAATATTAAAAAACATGCTTCTAACAAGCATTTAATATACAATCTCAACAACATCGTACATACCAATCCATAAAATATAAATAAACTTCTGACTCGTCGTTACTTATTCCATCATCTATGATTTGTTGGGTTAGAGAGAAAAAAAGTCAAGTATTTAAACAATTAACTGCATGTATTTCAATAAAAACCCCAACTAAACATTTAGAAGATGAAGGAGAAAAAGACGCCAATTTCAAGTGTTTTGTTGTCGTTTATACAAATTAAATAACATTTATCTGATAAAACTTAACGTTATGAAAAATTATTAATAATGAAGAGAAAAAAATTATAATTGATGTTTATGTAATTAGGAAGCATTAGGCAACTTAAAGTGTTTTTTTTTTTTCAATTATTTTCAGACAATGTTAACCGGCCTTAAACACACTTGAGCAAAGACCAGGATCAGATGAAACCACTTATTGACAAAGGATTGTTTGGACAAAATATTAAACAAATAAATACTTTAAAAGTCTCAAAACTAACAAATTAGAAAAAATAAACAATATCCTTATCAAAAACGGAAATAAGGATCTAATATTTAAGTGCAACACACTTACACAGTCTAAATATGTGATGATGCATACCTAAAGTAGTTTATGATCTAAGAGATTAGTTTTAGTTTGTATCTAATGTCTCAATGTCAACATCGATCAGTGGCAGAAGGACTAAATCTACACAGAAAATTATCTTCATGATCTTAATTAATTTTTGCATAGAAGCTACGAAGTTGTTCTGAAACTGGTCCATTTAAACATTTCATTAAACTATGAAAAAGTTTCATTAAAAAACTAGCTTCGAACATAGTATA
Organism: Delia radicum; assembly: GCA_021234595.1. Classification (NCBI taxonomy): domain Eukaryota; kingdom Metazoa; phylum Arthropoda; class Insecta; order Diptera; family Anthomyiidae; genus Delia; species Delia radicum. Next base: position 310,731,145 of record CM037851.1, on the reverse strand, counting down.
AAGCTGAAAATTATGTGCATAGATCATATAGAACAGATTCGTGCTGACACCAGATTTTGTTGCCAATCGAATGGCTCAGTTATGGTAAACTAATCTTTTTGGTTGTGACAACTGATAGTTAGTTGAGACAATAATTTTGGTTTCGGTTTATGAGAGGAGAATTTCGCTTGCGTCTAAAATAATTCGATAGTCAGAACTTTAAAATTCGGAACCCTCAACAGAACCATTAGATTGGCAATGAATTCGGTCATTAGCGCGAATGTGTTAATGCAATAACCCATAAACATAAGTCTCCTGTTGCAAAGCCTGTGCCACTCGCAGAGAGCATTGCCCGAAGTCTTTGAAACCAACTTACAATTCCTACAAATATCAGTGTTCGATTAACCGTTTTGTGAAGATGGTATCTAAGAGGTACAACGCCTGGGTCCTCAAAGCCCCCCTGTCAAAGGAAGAGAGTCACCTCGACCCCACACTTGAAAAAGAAATAAACCGCTAAGGCTGGCGTTGACCAAGAGAATTTGTATCTAGAGAATTCAGAATCTCTTCACAACCTGAGGTTCTCCATAACATACCTAATAGGTACTCCAAAATATGGTTTAGGACCAATAAAGGGTAGGCAGTCCGTCCTTTTGTTGCCCTTATGGCCCTCAAGACCAGAAACCCACCCTCAAGACCAGAAACCCACCCAGGAGATATCCCAATCTCTCCTTCGTAAATCCAAAGCAACCCATACTGGTAGCCTCCATTACAGAAATATGCGTTATGCCCTGCATAACGTCTATGGTTATGCCAATACATACAAGACGGTATATTCTCTTGAGAGCATCCCTTGCCCTACTTTGATCAACATCTGGCCATCACGCTAGGGTAGCATAGATGTAATAATATTATTGAACGACCATTAAGCCATATGCCTTTCCAAAAAGCATCTGACAGTTATCTTGGCCCTGGTTTTTTTTTTGGAAACACCATCAAAGGCGATCGTTCTAGGTAACGGATCTATCGAGAGTTACCACAAGGTACCTAGCACTGAAACAACAGGCATAGACAAGTTGAGTTTTATCATATTGGCAAATTGTACCAGGATTGTCTTTGATGGATTGACCGACAACCCCTTTTCACGGCAACACGCAAGTGTACACCCAGGAAAATTCTGATGTAAATATTTGTGAAACCAAATTTTTACAAATTTATAATTTTCTTTGATGTATTCCACAATTTTAGTTTTGGAAAAAAACGTGCGCCCCGGTAGGCTAGTTGGTAGCGTGCTGGCTTATCAGTGCGGGGTCGTAGGTTCGATTCCCACCAGAGGCACTGGTCTGTTTTCTATACAACGCGCCGAAGGCCATAGTAGCTAGTGCTCGGTTAGGGTAATAGTATATAATTTGTAATTATATGATTATTAATTAATAAAATAAAATAAAAAATAAATTTTTAGTGCTCGCCTTTTTTTGTATTTAAAAAATTTATCATATTTGTAAGGCGGTGATTGGAAGATACTACCAATAAATTAGGTGTATGTTGAAGTATCAACAACAGTTTCCGCTACCTAATGGGAGACGTGCACAATTTTTAACAGTGGTTTAAAGTTGATATTTGCTTTAAAAATGTGGTAACTTAAGAAGCAGCTTAAGTTACCACATTATATAAAATTACCTTTCAGAATAGTATGAATACTTTATATTTATGCTCGGAAAGAAAATATTTATGTGGAGCTAAAAGACTGTTGCTGCTTTTTGGGGAAAAATGGCAAAAATTAAATTTTTTTTTTAATGTCTACTTTAAACGAATGTAGTTTTTGAGTGGAACAAGATATTGCAATCATTTTTTTCTTATTTAATCAAGAATTTATTTAGTTAAATAACCAATATTTAAAAAAGAAATTGGTCCCGACTTCGTCCCGCTATTCCCAAAAAAACTGCATCTAAGTCGGACCAAATTAGGAATTTCACATTTTCAATTGGGAATATCACGGGAACTATTAGAGCCACCGGTTTTTGAAAATCGGCTATCACTCAAAATATTATTTGGAAAAGTTCCACATTTTGGATGGTCAAAATCAAAACTTAAGCTCGTTATAAAACCACTAATGTCTGTTCTAAATGTCAATGCAATCGCTACTAAGAAATGTCCGAATTATTTTCAAAAATTTTGTAATATATCCCACTGTGATGTGTAGTCAAGTGGCATGTAACTCTAACTGCTGCAGCCGCTAGGGCAGTGGCTTGTTTAGAGTTTTGCGTCTCGACTAATTACCCACAATTATATTACAATATAAAAAAAAACACAAAATCAATATTAAAAAAACATGCATATAACAAGCATTTAATATACAATCTCAACAACATCGTACATACCAATCCATAAAATATAAATAAACTTCTGACTCGTCGTTACTTATTCCATCATCTATGATTTGTTGGGTTAGAGAGAAAAAAAGTCAAGTATTTAAACAATTAACTGCATGTATTTCAATAAAAACCCCAACTAAACATTTAGAAGATGAAGGAGAAAAAGACGCCAATTTCAAGTGTTTTGTTGTCGTTTATACAAATTAAATAACATTTATCTGATAAAACTTAACGTTATGAAAAATTATTAATAATGAAGAGAAAAAAATTATAATTGATGTTTATGTAATTAGGAAGCATTAGGCAACTTAAAGTGTTTTTTTTTCAATTATTTTCAGACAATATTAACCGCCCTTAAAAACACTTGAACAAAGACCAGGATCAGATGAAACATCTTATTGACAAAGGATTGTTTGGGCAAAATATTAAACAAATAAATACTTTAAAAGTCTCAAAACTAACAAATTAGAAAAAATAAACAATATCCTTATCAAAAACGGAAATAAGGATCTAATATTTAAGTGCAACACACTTACACAGTCTAAATATGTGATGATGCATACCTAAAGTAGTTTATATTATATTGATCTGAGAGGATTTTATACAAAATTTTAGTTAAACCACTCGATAAGAGATTAGTTTTAGTTTGTATCTAATGTCCCAATGTCAACATCGATCAGTGGCAGAAGGACTAAATCTACACAGAAAATTATCATCATGATCTTAATTAATTTTTGCATAGAAGCTACGAAGTTGTTCTGAAACTGGTCCATTTAAACATTTCATTAAACTATGAAAAAGTTCATTAAAAAACTAGCTTCGAACATAGTATAAAGCTGAAAATTATGTGCATAGATCATATAGAACATATTCGTACTGACACCCGATTTTGTTGCCAATCGAATGGGTCAGTTATGATAAACTAATCTTTTTGATTGTGACAACTGATAGTTAGTTGAGACAATAATTTTGGTTTCCGTTTATGAGAGCAGAATTTCGCTTGCGTCTAAAATTATATGATAGTCACAATTTAAAAATTCAGAAACCTCAAACCGAACCATTCGTTTGGCAATGAATTCGGTCATTGGCGCGAATATGGGAATGCAATCACCCATAAACATAAGTCTCCTGTCACAAAGCCTGGGACACTCGCAGATAGCATGGCCCGAAGTCTTTGAAACCAACTTACAATTCCTACAAATATCAGTGTTCGATTAACCGTTTTGTGAAGATGGTATCTAAGAGGTACGACGCCTGGGTCCTCAAAGCCCCCCTGTCAAAGGAAGAGAGTCACCTCGACCCCACACTTGAAAAAGAAATAAACCGCTAAGGCTGGCGTTGACCAAGAGAATTTGTATCTAGAGAATTCAGACCCTCTTCACAACCTGAGCTTCTCCATAACATACCTAATAGGTACTCTAAAATATGGTTTAGGACCAATAAAGGGCAGACAGTCCGTCCTTTTGTTGCCCTTATGGCCCTCAAGACCAGAAACCCACCCTCAAGACCAGAAACCCACCAGGAGATATCCCAATCTCTCCTTCGAAAATCCAAAGCAACCCATACTGGTAGCCTCCATTACAGAAATATGCAATTTCGGATGCCCTGCATAACGTCTATGGTTATGCCAATACATACAAGACGGTAGATTCTCTTGAGAGCATCCCTTGCCCTACTTTGATCAACATCATTTCGCTACAACGCGCCGAAGGCCATAGTAGCTAGTGATCGGTTAGGGTAATATTATATAATTTGTATTTATATGATTATTAATTAATAAAATAAAAATAAAGAACCACCAATTGACCTCAACAAATGGTCATGAAGTAGACAGAGCATATTAGGAAGAGTTGTTTCAGCAAGAAAATAATTATTTTAATATGATGCCCTATATGTAAAATGCGCGATTTTTCAAAAATTAATATTTGTTTTTAAGTGAAAAACAGACATTTGCAGAAGAAATTTAATTTTTGACTACATATGTGGTTCATTTTAAAAAACACACCACATAAAATTATTGTATTTTGATTTTACATTCATTTTATACAGTAGTTTTTTGTTTATTTAAAAAAATAAAACCAATACAAGTTTGTTTATTTCTTACTGCATACTGTGGTTCATTTTTACTGCAGTTGTGGTTTTTTGAACAGTAGAAACAAATGACAATGTTAGTTGAATTTAATGAAATTTAATTTGTTTTTAACTATGTTTGCAGTGGTCTTTACCTACGATCTGGGAATTTTATTGGACAAACGTTTAGACTTCCGTAACCATATTTCAAAAACAATTAATAAGGCAACAGGTGTGCTTGGGTTCATTTCAGACCCTTACACAACGAAGCAGCTCTTTACGACACTTGTCAGGCCAATCTTAGAATATGGCTCAGTAGTATGGGATCCATATTACAAGGTACATTCCAACTCCATCGAGTCGGTTCAAAAACAATTCCTGATATTTTGTCTTCTAGGACTGGGATGGGATCCTAATGTACAACTGCCACCATATCGTAGTCGTCTTGCACTTATAAAGCTTCCTTCTCTTCAAAGTCGAATAAAAATGCTTAATGTATCTTTTTTATTCAATTTAATTAATGGAAATTTATATTCAGAATTTCTTTTGAGCAAAGTTAACATAAATACTCCTAATCGTTTATCAAGATACTATCAATTTCTTATTGTTAAATATTTTCCTAATTATGCCAACTCGGATCCTTTTCGTCGAATTTGCATTGAATTTAATGATCTTTATAATGTAATCGATTTTGATAAAAGTTTAGATATTATAAAAAGAGATGTAATCCTGTATCTTAATAATTAAAATTTTATTTGTTTTTTGTTGTATTTTTCTAAAAATTTTTTAATTTTCCATACCTATGTTTTTATACATTTTATTCTTATTATTATTGTAATTATTATTGTTATCTAAATGGTCTGTAAGGATTTAAATTCCATAGACTTAAATAAATAAATAAAAAAAAAAAATAGTATTCTAAGTGTAAAGTTTAGGCTAATTGGTAGCGTCCTAGCTTATCAGTACGGGGCTCGTGGGTTCGAATCCCACCGGAGGCACTGACCCGTTTTTGCTACAACGAGTAGAAACCCATAGAAGCTAGAGCTCATTTGGAGCATATAAATGCAGTTTTTTACATTTAACGTTTTTTTTAAAATGCAAGCAACCTGAGTCCTTATTTTCTTATTTTTCACAATTTTACCGATTTAAGCGAATTTCATCGCTAAACCACCAATTGAACTTAACAAATGGTCATGTAGTAGTAGTTTTCTTGTTCAGCAAGAAAACAATTATTTTAATATGGTGCCCTAAAAGTAAAACGCGCGATTTTTCAAAAATTGTATATGGCAGCATAGCTTTCCAAGATAAACCCAGAGCCTAACTTTTAGTATAAAATCTGCATACCTGTCAAAAGTGCAGCATAAAATGTTTATATTTGAAAAAGCTTTGCTAACAAAAACGAGAGTTTTGTGACAATTATGTACCAAAACGGAAGTTTTTGTTAGGAAACTTTTGCCAATATAAAAATTTTTGCTGAAAATTTGGAAACATCACCAAATATGTATCATAAGTATTAATATTGGTATTGATAGATTTCAACAGAAAAGAGTTATTGAATTTGAAAATTTTTGTACATTAAAAACAGCATGCGACTTTAAAGTCGTTTTTCGGAAAAACTGTTCCATGGATCGAAAAATAAACGCCATTGAAATCATGGAAACCCTTATATTAAGCCGTGTAATTAATAAATAAAATAAAAAAAGTTTATTTACTTTTACACTCCACCCACACTCAGAAATGCTCCTGTAAACCTAACCGACAACGGAAATGACAAGATCATCGTCATTTCCAAAGGTCCTGAAACCCAAGTAGTTCATAGTTGGAAATAATAATGACTACAAAATATTTCAGTGAGGCCACCCTTTGGTCTCATTAGCGGTGTTAAAAGTAGTCCCTCTCCCTAGCGTAGCTATCCTAGAGTCGAATTAGTTAAAATTGGTCGGATGTCTTTGCTAACCATGGATCACCTCCTAATCGCATCGTAGCACGTGTTGTCATCAAAGCACGTGTATATCAATAAAGGCTCAAAGTGCAATACTATTTGCCTCAAAACCATGAATGCCCCTAATCTTATCAACACTTCTTTCTTATGTTTGTATAAATATTATTTATCATTTTATCTTCATACTCATCTCAACTATGTTGCAAGTTTATTGTACTAAAACTTGCCCACATATTCACACTATTAAATTATACTTAACAACTTCGTTGGCCGTCCCGTTGATACTTTTTTATGATCTTTGACATTTTTGTTAACAATGGTTAACTAAAGAGATATTGTTTCATCTGTAGAATGACATAAAAAATAAATTCGTTCTGGTTTAATGTCCTATTTATAATACAAAAAAATGGTTAAAAGAGGAAACCCACACATGTGTTCTTTAAAAGATGATGAAAAAAGTAAGGGAATGTATCCTGATGTGGCCCTACATGTGGCATTTGGGCTATTTAAAAAAATCTAAGTGGAATATTCCAAATCCATATACAGCAGCTTATGGGTATCCTTGGAATCATTTGTTTATGGCAACTAATACAAACAAGTTATATAAAAATTTCTAGAACAACTCAGAAGGTCCACATTAGGGAACATATACCCTATAGTGGACCTATAACTAAAACTTTACAGAAAGGTACACTCTAATTCATGTAAATTTACCCTATTTATAATAAGTATCTCTGCTCCACCTATAACTAAGGTAATAATACATTTTGTACCTAAATTCAAATATTTTACGCGTATTGTATGTAATAAAATACACATAAAACATGTAAACTCATATATTTAAGTGTAAATTTGCAGTTAATGTGCTTAAAAATGCAGTTGTTAGTACGTAAACCTACAATAAAGAGTTAATTTAAACCATAGTTTTAAAATATTTTAAAGCTTAATATGCATTATGAAGGATATTTCATTATAAATAAAATAGCAGAGAAATAACAAAGGCAATCTTAAATATATATACTTATCACAATATTATTAAAAATATTTTCCAAAAACGCTTAAATTCAAGATAACCGGCCTGCTGAATTATCACTGAATAATGTTTGAAATTAGTTTTCAGTATCGTAATCCCTCCGAAATTTTAACTGTATCGCTTGTTAACATTATTCTATCTTTGCGGTTGAGAAATAACATACACTGTAAAAAATTATTGCAAATTCACTACTATAAAGTTTGTAAATTTTTGTGTAATATCAATCAAAACGCCTTAATTTTAGACACAAAATGTGTAAAAGTTATGTGTACACATTTTTGTCTGCAAAAGTACACACAAAATGTTCGCGGAAGAACAATTATATGGTTTTGCAATGACAAAACTAGAGGTAATTTTAAATTTTATTACAATTTCCAAGTTTGCGATTTATCACATTTTTTCTTCTTTCAGGAAGGTAGTTGATTATCAAGCCACTTAAAAACTTGATAAATATGCCATTCTTCTATGATTCAGTTTTTGCAGAAAAAATATATACAAGTCTGAGGCGTGTTATAAAGAATCATTCTGTGCACTTTTTCCAAAATTCTATAGAATCAAAGTTAGATGTTGGCTTTGGATTTATCGCACGGGAAAAAGTCTTTAGAAGGCATTTAAGTATTTTTTTTTTTTTTTAAAGAGAAGCAAGAAGAATTCTTCTTATTTATTTATGTGTTGCTTTCTTTGGAAATGGGATAGTGGAGAGATGAACGGTAGGGAAAGATGAAGGCCTTCAAACATGGTAAACACTGTAATTGCACGAGATTTTAAGTCTTAGAACAATTGTTGCTTGCCACCTGATGGAACTTTGGCGAACTTATTAAAGCTTTTTGGTTCATAGCCCTGATTCATTATTTACTTCGGTGGGGTTATGTACTATGGAAACACCGAAGGTGGGCCTGTGATACATATGAGGGATAGAAAACTCATACATATTATTTTTTTCCTAAATTGATGTTGCCGTCACCGGGAATCGAACCCGGGACCATCTGTGTAACAGTCCAAAGAGCTAACCATTACATCAAACGCTGTCTGGCGATAAGCGTTTCAGTGGTAAATATAATATAATAAATATATATTTTTTTTATGATTTTTGCGCTTTTAAAAATGTATTTTCAAGCATATAATACTTATATTTACACGTAAAGCCTGCTTTTTTACTCACATGTTCGGTAAATTTATTTATCAGCACCAAATTTCATTTCATTTTTTATGTTCTTTTAATGTAAATTTACACATTTTGTTTGCACCAACTTACACATAATGGATGTATTTTTTTTTTACTCACAGAGAGATAATTTATCCAATTTACAGTAGGTGTACAGTTTCCTACTATAAGTTGGTACACTGATAGGAATAAATTTGTAAAAATAGCAGAAAAATCTACTAAAAATAGTTCAAACTAACGTTGAAAAAAAAAATGCTGAGATTAGCAAATAATAGTAAGATAGAAACAGAAAAATTAAAAAGATAAATTTGCTGAATTTTAATTATCTTCGAGTTGAATTTTAGTTATATAATATAATCTTCAAGAAAACTGTAATATCTACAAAAGTTTTGCTACACACAGAGAAAATTTTTGACATTTGCCAACTGAAATTCGGTTACTACAACTCAAATTCGGTTATTACGAATTTCAGTCGGTTGGTGAAACTGAACATTAGTTTTCACAACAAATTTCGGTTAATTCAACTGAATTTTAGTTGTTAGACCCATACTATTTAGAAATCTAATATAAATATCGTTGTACTAATTGAATTTGTAAGTTGTTACTATTTATATACACTTTTCAATTCGGTTGGCACTTTATTTCTCTGTGTGTATATTTAACTCAAAACTAACTATTCTGCTAAATTCAACACGAATATTACTAAACATTTGTTAGCAAAATGTTTGCCGATTTTAGCAGATTAATTCGTGAATTCTGTTTAACTAAAACAATATTCAATATTTAGTAAAACAAATCTGCTAATTTTATCAGTTTTTCATGCAACGTCATTTTGAACTAATTTTTAGTAATTTTAGCAAACAAATTTACTAACTATTTATTATTAATGTAAGTACTTTTTTCGACACAATATATATGGGGCCAACTTCAAAACAAAATCCTGGTTACACCACAGCATTTGACAGTTGATAGTTGTGACGTATTCATACAACCACACGAAAAAAACGAAAGGTCCACTTTAGGGGATATGCCACAATTGGGAACATTTCCTTAATGGAATCACAATTTTATACACTTTAAATTTAAAAAATCAAAAGATCTAGTGTCTAAATTGTATTTTAAATTAGCATAAAGTTTAGCAATAGAGTATTCATTGGAGATAGATTCTAAAACTTAAGAAAATAAAAATTTTGTTTTAAACTTCTTCAAACACATTTCAGCGATAGAAAAACATATTGAATACAAGAGTCCTTAACATCTCTTCGTCGAATTACTTAGAATTCTTCTGTTTGAAAAAATCAAAATATCTACATCTTTTCGAAACATTTGTGAGTCCATTACCAGCACAACTACAACTGCAGCGAAAAACAAATTATCATATTTACATGCATAAACATATTAATATAATGTCCACCCAAGTCTTTTTTTTTTGCGCTAAAAAAAAAATAATAATATCGCAAAAATACACAATCGTTATACAAAAAGCACGAGCATGCACAATTTAATTGAATTTACGGCCAGCAGCCTAACAAGTTGTCGTAGAAGCGTGAGCCTTACAAGCCATAAGTCAGGCAATTTAATTTGTAATCATATGCCGCCTTGTTATAAAAACGTAAGTTTTATTATTTTTCATCAGGAATAAAGCGGATCCCCAGTAGTAGTTGCACAACGGGATAACATAACAAGGCATGCAACAAAAAAAAAAAGCTAAGCAACTACAACAACACCACAGCAGCAGTAAAAACAAATCTGCATGCAAATTTATTTATACACTTATGAGTGGATACATTTAAAAGTTCTTGCATTAAATCTTAATGTGATTTAATTTTCTCGATGTATTTGTAAGTGAAAAACAGATACAAAAATCTTACATGGTTGATTTTTTTTCATATGTATTGCAAGAGTTGTACTTTCTAGTATCAGTTTCCTCGTCACTACTACATCTTGACATGCAGCGACATCTACTTCATTCTGCGTATATCTTTCAATATGGTTGTCGTCTACACTTTTAATGTGCTTATCAGCACAATTTCTTTACCAAAATAAATTAGTAAAACATTAGTAAAATATTAGTAAAACGTTTGTTCAATACAGTTAAGTGCTGTGTAAGTATAACTAAAATTTTAGCTTAAAACACAATTTAAAAAATATGCTGTAAAATAGTATACTTGATTTACGAGACATTTTACTAACTTTTTACCATAATAATTTTTAGAAATTCTGCCAGGAACGTTGTAAATATATGGGTTAAAAGCGGGTAAAGCATTTTTCTTGACGGCCTGGGCAAACCGCTAAAGTAAGAAACTTGGGTTCCGTAGACATCTGCTTAGATGGTACTTTGGAAAACTCCTGCCTACATTAAGTTCTTGTGCTAAGTCAAAGATAAGGTAATTGTTTGGCTTTTCGACAGAAACGTATTAAAAATGCGGGATCAAAATAAAAAAAACTGTGCCTCATCACGGACTGCCCATACCACTGAAGTTAGGAACTTAAAATTTGACGTTCTGCCGAAACCACTTTGGGTATAAACTTGATGTCGAGATAAGTGTTTCCTGAAGCATTAATGTGGTAATTTTAGAAAACTCTAATAAGGTGAGGTTATAAGATAAATCACCTAGTCCGAACCGCTGGAGTTAGGAATTCTAAATATGGAATTTAGGCATTCTCTATGACTGGGTTTTAAATTTTTTGCAGTAAAGCAAGTCTCTTCTTTAACGTCCTCCCAAAAACGCTATCGCTTAGAGTCTGAATTTCAAAGCATGTGTTTCTGGAGTTAGTGTCTTATTCACTGAAGATTTACTTTTTTGATAAAATCTTAGTATAAATTGAGTTTAAAAGCGCTTTTTGATTATATTAGTAGCGTCCAATTCTATTAATGCATTGGGAGATTTAAATGCAGACATGATTTAGGTCTGGAACTTCGGTCAAAAATATTTGCAATGTACACACAGAAAAATAAAGTGCCAACCAAATTGAAAAGTGCATTTCAGTGGCTAAAACCAATAAAATCTAACTTGATTTTTGAATATTTTGGGTTTCGCGACTTAAATTCGCTTGTTCCAAGCGTTTTCAGTCGTACCAACCGAATTTAAGTTGGTAAACATCTTAAGTTTTCTATGCGCGTAATAACTGAACTATTTACATACTTATCAATCTACACTCGAAAATGCACTGAATTTAAGTCTGAATTTTGTGATTTTTTCCTCCATTTGATTATCATTATTAAATCGTTGACGATTTGTTATTTAATGATCTTTATCTCCGCATTATCCAACAGAATGATTGTGTCAGGTGCTGCGTTTTTTAAACTTCAGTGCAGTTTTCTGTATATCCTCTTCTTATCTCGTTGTAAGTGCTAATATTTTTGTTGCTGTTGTTGTTGTTGCAACACAAGCAACAGCAGGATATTCCAATCATAACCATTCCACAACAATCCCGTCTAATCTGTGTACAAAGTGATGATGATGATAATAATGTTAAGCAAAAGATATGATCATTTGGACATAAGTATCTTTATAAACATTTAGCAGAAATCGCAAATACAGAAAAGACCTGGAATAACGGACTCAAACTGATAGTAATACATGCATAAAAATACGATTAATTACACTGTGCTAGTTCAAAAACGTAACAAGCGGGGCACCCGGCGGGTAAAGCTAATTCGAGTACGCTGAATCCAGTGGTGCTAACCGTTTTTTTAGGTTAGCTCTCGTTTAAAAAATAATTAAGATTGAAAATTATGGTATTATTCAGCGTACTCGAATTAGGTTTACCCACCGGGTGCCCCGTTTGTTACAAAAAAAAAGTGTCCGATTCGAGCACAGTGTTATCAAACTAACGAAATTTTTCATTTAAATAAAGTTTTCGTTGTTTTGACAATAATTTCGGATTGGTTCATATCAAGCGCGGATCCAGGAAAGGGGGACTTTTAATAACTTTTTAATCTGTTTTACATTTTTGTATTGAAAAATATGATTTTGGGGGAAGAACTTTCCCATTTTCCCTCCCCCTGGAACCGCGCCTGGTTTGTATGGAATATTATGAGTGCAGGAAAAAATTCTATGTTTTTAACATTGACCCAAAACTCGGGGGATGCTTCCTACTAACGCATTGCATTGTGTTAATTTCACGATAAAAGGTTATGGTTAGGAGATAAGGCGGAGTAGTGTTTGTGGACATTTAAATTAAACTTTTCTACATTGCATGTTTCAGTGTAGACCTCTGCAGGAAGAAGGTTCCACATCCGACTAAAGCGACTGAAAAACGAATTTTCACTGTAATGCGTTGTGCGATTTGCTGGACTATAGACAATAAACGGATGAGGTCTACTTGATGAGCGGGTAGTACAAATAGAAACCCAGGCCCTCTGGATGAGTTCACCTATCTCAACAGAACACTTCCCATTATAATATCTATAGAACAGAATTACACAGCCCATATTCCGATGATGCTCAAACGATTCAATAGAGTTTGATACCCTACTGAACCCTGTCCAGAAGCCTCAAAATAGACCTTTAGGCGCCTGCCCATATAAGGGAGTTGTAGTCCATCTTCGGTCGAATATAGGTGGTATATACAGTGTGGAGATCGCATAGAGTAAAATATTTCTTACACCGGTTAAGAAAACCAAGCCACTTGAATGCTTCTTTCGACACTTCAATGATGTGGCTTGTCCAACGGACATAACATTGAATTCTTATGCCCAGAACATTAAGAGTATATGAGTATTTAATATTGATACCTCACATATGTTGAGTTTTAATGAAATAATTCATTAAACCAATGCTTTTTTTTTTAAATAAATAATTAATTTTTTTCCCCCATTTTATGAAAAAGCTTTATAACTTTTATGAAACTATTTTCAATGACCCTTTTTCATTAGGCTCATGAACTTTCTAATAAATAAAATTAAGTTTTTCAAATGATTTTATCAAAAACTTTATTAATCTAATTAAAAGTTTCAAGGGACGAATTCCAAACCAAACTTCGTTGATGTAATGCAAAAATTCGTAAATATCAAGCATATAATTATCTTAGGGTATAATTTAATTTTCAACGTTTAGCTGATAATGGAATTTTTTCATATATTTTGGTATTTTTCATAATCTTGATTTCCATTAATCTGAATTTTTATTTTTGTAAAAGTAAGTTCGCTGTGTTTTTTTAGAATTAATCACAAAATTTATATATATTGAAAATTTTGAACTGATTTCATGTCAGTAAAGAATCGTCACCCTAAATGGGGGGACTTTCAGATGGCATAACAAATTTTGTGAATAAAACTTAATACGCTCACACAAAGAAATGAAGTGCGAACACAATTAAAAAATTTACAACGATATTTACATTCGATTTCAGAATATTTTGGGTTTTGCAACTAAAATTCAGTTGAATTAACCGAACTTAGTTGTGAAAATTAATGTTCAATTGTACCAGCCGACTGAAATTCGTATTAACCGAATTTGTGTCTTATTTACCGAATTTCAGTTAGTCGTAGTAACGGAATTTCACTCTGTGTGCTATATTAAAACGTCCTGAATATAGTGACAGTCACAGTTTTTTCAACTTTAGGTTATGATATCTCAAAAACCTGATGTAAAGGAGAATTTTTTAAGTCAGATTCGGTTTTAAAATTTCTTGGCCTTTGTAATCCTTATTAACATAACATTGTGTTCGTTCATTAAACCCAGCCTCTACTGTACATTTACATGTATTAAACTTAATACGATTGACAATATCTGTGCAAAAAAATTTATGTTTATCGATATTCAAACCATGATAAGGAGATGCACAAAAACTAAGCAGGGATTTTAAAATTCACATGATTTTGTAGAGATGTAGTCTAGTCTGTGTAATAAAAATCTTTATAATTGTCATACAAAAACAGTTAATGATAGTAATTATTTCAAGCTGTGATGTTTAATAAGTTTCAAAAAAAAAAAAAAAAACTATAGAAAATTCTTAAGAAAACTACAATTTTTGAGTGTACAAAAATAGATACAGATGAATTATATTTTGTGCAATCTCATAACTTTTTAAAATAATGTTGCTACTCTCCTACCAACTTGAGAATTCTAGTTAGGTTCATAATAAACTTATTTTGAGATAACGAAACAAATATGTTTATGCAAATCTATTGGACTGGTTGCATGAAAAACCTAACATTGTAGACGACATTTGTGGGTATTTAGGAAAGTAGACAGTCATTTATAAAACGTGCTCTGGTCTACAATTCAAATTACTTGTTTGTATTTAATACCATAATTTACGAGTCCTACTCTAATTTTGAAATAGTGGTAATAACAATATGGATATGCATGTAACATGATATTCTAACGTTTCATAAAGCTCGTTATATTTGGTTTGTTAACGTAAATTATTTCATAATGGTTATTACCCAGCAACATTTTTGAAGGAATATTAGGTTTAAGGTTTTTTTTTTGTTGTTTTGTATTGGAAAAGATAAACGGTGCTTTAGCAAGAATTTAAACATATTCAAAATCAGTAATTTTAAACTTTTTATACAGACCATTTGAAAATCGCAATACAGTAAAACCCGGTTAAAACGAACTCAGAGGGACAAAAAAAATTAGTTCGTCTTAAGCGAGGTTCGTATTAAGCGAGTTTTTTTTAATTTAATTGTTAAAAAAAAAACTGTTATTTTTTCTGAATGACTGAATTAACGATTACATTCGTTATAAATTGTTCTATTACTAAAATATGATTGTCAGCTAATTCGGCACACGATTTTGTTAGAATATATTTTTTTTTATGTTTATTAAGCTATTGTGTACTGATTGTATATTAGGTACTTCCTCCTCTATTTCGACTTCTTCATCACTTGACAAATTTTCAACATCGGGAGGATTAACAACTTCCAATATTTCTTCATCTGATAATGTATGTGACGTCAAAACATTAGCATCTATATCTAGAAAGTCATCCACGGATATGGAATTCATACTAGGTCTATCCCATAAAACGGATAAAGAGTGTACTAAACATGGTAATTTGTATTAAAACGAGTTTTTGGGACTGCTTCAAACAGTTCGTAATAACCGAGGGTTCGTATTAACCGAGTTCGTATTAAAAGATGTATTTTATATGAAAATTGTTGCCAAAACGTCGGGACTTTTAAATTAGTACGTATTAACCGAGGATTCGTCTTAACCGAGTTCGTCTTAAGCGAGTTTTACTGTATATAAGAAGATTTCGAAGCCAACTGCCGAGCAACATGAACAATTGTATCATATCAATGTCAATCCGAATAAAAAATTGAACAAATTTCAACATTTTTCCAAAAAGTGGGAGAAGTAGGCGTGATTACATATTAAAAAATATTGCGCTCATTTTTAGTATTTTATGTACAAACTTAAACAGAATTTGGATAATGCTAGAAATTTGACTTTAGCAATAGTCAAAAATTTAAAATTTTATTGTTTTTTTAATTCGAAACTAGTTCCGAGTTTTTAGTAATTCAGTTTATCGAAAACTCGGCCAAAAACATTTTTTTATTAATAAAACAAATTTAAATGTTTTTCTATCTATCCAGAAAGTTTTACTGTGTAACTCGTTTTAGCCAATTTAGTAACTGCAGGTCATCAAATGGTAAGTAAAAATGTGAATAAAATCCCGAGGTTTTAACAAAATTTATAGTTTTCAGTTAATGGTGTTTATGAGAAGAAAAAATTTGTACTTTAGACTGGCCCACGCTTCTATGGAAAAATAAAAGTATATTCCTATTCTTTCTCCACAAGCTTGCTTTCGTTTCTTTCTGCTTTTGCACTAATTCGTGAAAATTCCGTCTCTACTTATAATCTATTCTGAAGGCAGAATTAAAACGAAAAATAATAAGTAAAAATAAACATGCAGAAAAAAGACACTTTTTAATATGTTTGCATGTAATTATATATATGTTTACAATAATTCAAATTTTTAAAACTAAACAAAGATAAAGTTGCAATTTTCAAATTTTTAGTTATTATGTTTGGCATATGTGTTTAAAGGCAAACATAATTTTATTTGCAAGCAAACATGTTATGTTAGAATCATGGGAAACGGAGCTGTTTTCTAAACAAAATTATATTATCAGCATTTATATTTCCAGCAGAGCGTTTTTTTTTCAATTAAAGTTAATTACAAATTAAAGTTAATTATTGCAGATGCGTTTAAACTTTTTTAAAGAACCTCCTAAATTCGAATTTGAAATCAAAAACCTACTCGCTAGTTATGGACCATTCTTTTTTTAGCCCTCTTACCTGGCCAAAAATGGTTTATTGTTCAATATAAATTTGAGTTTGAAATCACAAACGTTACACCTGCTCGCCCTTACGAGTTATGGGCAATTCTTGGCCAATATTTTTTATTTTTTTTATGGATTTGAATCCTACATAAATTTGACTCTTATTAGAGTATAACTATGTCAGGAAATGTGCAAGAGTATTTTGGAACACTGGAGGGGTCTCCATAATGGTCCTTTTTTAGAGTTTTACTCACAATTAGGTACGTTCAAAAATCTATGAAAAATGCGCCAAAAATATGATCCTAGTTTTTTCTAAATTACACTAGGTCTATATTCGGAAGGATGGTTTAATTTAGTTGCTTTGATTGTTCAAATTCATCTGCTACATATTAATCTGAACAATCAAAGCCAAATTACTTAAAAAAGGTTTTATTATAAGCAGGGGCCTATATATGCATGTAAAATCTTAGAATATGACCTAAAAATTAAAAAAAATATGCACTTTAAATTTTTTAAACCTAGAAATATAAAGTATCGATGAAAACTAACGCAAAAAACGTGAAAAGAGAGGCACCTTAAATTAATATTTTCATTGTTTTTATGTATTTTTAATTAAATTTTATCAAAACACAATACAAACTAGTTTTGAAGTTAGTTTGTATTGTTTAATATATTCTCTGTGCACGTTTTACACAATTAAAACAAAGTTTTACTTATTTATATTGAAAAATACTCTTTTCTAAAACCACTAAAAAACTTTTCTCTTAATCTCAACTTGCATATAAAATTTAAGAGAACGCTTGGATCCTTTTTGGTCTTCATTCTCTTTGGTTAAATAAAAATAAAATTAAATTTGATTGTTTTAAAAAAAAATAAGAAAAAGTATATAAAAATATACAATTAGGGCAAAATAAGCAAAAATATGCGTTTAAAGCAAAATAAGTAAATACATGCAATAAAAATATGCATTTATAGCCAAATATGCAAAAATATACGCTAACAAATCGATGCCATTTTAAGGCAAATTGGTTGATGCGCAAAGATATTTTGTTTTCTCTGTTCTCAGACTTATGGATGAACTTCGTTCGAATATATTAAGGTTATCGTTATTTTAGAGTTATTTCTTTGGGATATTTTAGGATTACCGCTATTTCAAATTATTTCGGTGGGGTATTTTAAGTTTATCGGTATTTTAATTCATTTCGTACGTGTTATTTTAAGGTTAAAAATAGTGCCTTGAAGCGGAATGTATTCCTTACGGGAATTTTAGGCTTGGGGTTGCCAACCATGATTTTAAGTCAGCCAGATGTGCAAATCAATTCTGTGTTTTTGTTTTTATTTTTTATTATTATTTTTTTTTTTTTGTTATTTTTAAATTTCTTTTGTTTGTTTGAAATGTTTTTGATTTGAGAATCGATTGCAAATTAACCAAATTAATAGAGATGGAACTTTACAAAAGTTGTCTTAAACCAAATATGATTTTCATACAATCGCTCATTCCTGTAACTCAACTTCGCTAAAAATAGTTGGGCCTCAAATTTTTATGAATTTCTTCTACACTTAGAGAATTATTTTCACTTCAGTAATGAATTTCTTCAACGGTTTAATGAGAATTGTCACTGTAACTGGTCCATTGAAACTCTTCATGGAATCTATGAATCAGGTTTCATTAAAGTCAACGTTTATGAAATGTTTGTAGAATTAATGAAAGTATTCATAAACCAAACGAATCATTCCGGCAATGAAGCGTTTATAGAATTTATAAAACAGTAAATAAATATTTTAAAGTTAAGAAGTTCTTTGAATTAATAAAACTCTTCATGAATGTCATGAAAAATGCATTGGAACTAAGAAATATGATTTTTTAAACAATTTCATAGAAGTCCGAAATTAATTAAAGGCTAGATTGAAATAATGAAGCACTTTATAAAATTGTTGAACACGTGAGAATTAAATATTAAAACTAAAATTTTAAATGTACACTCACGGAACTTTTGCTTTTAAAATATGAAGTTGTTTAGGTTGTAATACCGTATCTTTATTTTTAATGTAAATGTCAGTTTCTTTTACAGTTATATTAGTTTTTTACAGTTATATTAGTTTTTTGTTATGTTATTTTCAATTTATAACGAGCTTTCAACCTCCGTATATTTACAAAAATAAAGCAAATCAAACATATTAGCTAGGTTGATACTAGTATTTCGATCTGGCTAAATATCTCATCAGAACCCGAAGTTTTAGAAAAGTTAGAGCCTCCATAATAGGCAGAACTTTAACAGAAAACCTATTAATAATCAATTTTGCTCCATTCTTGTCTTGTTAGTAATCAAGCACGTGGTTAGGTCTTTTCCTAACAAGTCATTTGTAGAACAAATTAAATTTTTTACTAACCTTGCAGTTCATTTAAAAAAACAAACCACATCAAATGACTGTTTTATGATTATACATTCGTTGTTTATAGTAGTTTTTTGTTATTTAAAAAAATAAAAAAAAAAAAAATTTTACTGCAATTGTCAGTCATTTTTTGAACATTAAAAAACAAAAATTAACAATATAAAATACTTTGTTCAATTGACACATAAATTAACCACTGACGAGTCCCAGGAGGGGGACGAAACTGCGGCAGTCTGGTGTATCCCTTGTGTCCGTAAAATTTTTCAATAAAAATGTTTTCTTCTTCTTCTTCCTGTAAAGAGACTAACTAAAGAAATATTCTACAGTAATTAATATATAAAAAAAAAAAAAAAATTAATTACGATTGTCATTGTCTGACGGTTGCAAAACATTTTCTAAAACAAATGACAATGTTAGTCGAATTTACTGAAATGTAAGTCGTCCATTCTTTAAGTGAAATTTCATTTGTTTTTAACTACATTTGCAGTGGTCTTTACCTACATAGTATTCAAAGTGTATGAAAAATAATGAAATTTTATAAAAAAAAAAACAATAAATAAATTAAGTTTTGGAAATAATTTCATAACTGTAAAGAAAATTTTCCTTAAATTTATGAAGAGATAATTTATGAAATCGAATGAATTTTTTTTTATGAAAAAAAGTTTATAAAAAATTTTCTAAAATTAATAAAATTTCTTGAATCTACAAAAAAAATCCAATGAAATTGTTTCCATAATATCATGAAGGATAATTTTCTTAGTGTAGAGACAAATTAGTAATTACTAAAAGTTAATGATTTTAGACGAAACTTGGGGTCTTTAACAATTAAGAATAGGTACAACATATTGGAGAACGAAAATCCAACCTATTTTGTAGACCACTGTAGTACATAAGGTATCTCAAACTTTGCTGGGTATTTTGTTCTTATAACAACTTAAAATAGTAACAAAAAAAAACTCAAATGACTTTAATTCCCATTATATTCCCATGTTCTTGCGACATTTTTAAGAAATCTTATTAGCCATATATAGAGTTCAATATGAAACTCCAAACAATATCATGACTCTTTTAGCACCCATAAATAAACAAAATTATGAGTAAGGCGGTAGCTTTTTTAATATATTTTTTATTTTACAAATATTTAAATACTAGGCGATTTATTAAGTAGGAAACCAGTATACATTTGCTTGTCCCTCCTTAGCAAACTTAAATTTCTTCTCTGTCTTTTCACAACTCGCTACGGAAAAGGTACCATAATTTTATTATCAAGGAAGGTACGAGCGCGGTCTCAAAATTAGCCGACCTGACGTATAGATGGTAGATTTAAAAGGTCGCAAGCAGCCTTATAAAACATAAGTTTTAAGTTTCAAGGCGCCATGTTGTTTAGTATTTTGTTTTTTGAGCCATCAAAAATAAACGATCTCAGTGAATTTGTAAACATGGAAAAAAATTTCACCGTTATGTAATTCAATATTTTCATTTGAAAGGTCTTGGTTCAACCAATCAATTAAAGCCGAGCTAAATTCTACTCTGAGGGAGTATGCTCTTTCGTTTACGACTATAACATATTAGGTGGCAGAGTTTAAACTAAGCCGTACGAGCTGGCAGGACGAACACCGTAGTGGTCGACCAACTGAGGTATCAACTCTGGAAACGGTTAAGAAAATCAACAAAATGATATTGAATGATTGTCGGCTGAATGTGAGCTGGCTGAAATGATAGGCATTTCAAAAAGTGATCTACATTGCATATTGTCCGAAAATTTGGAGATGAGATGCCGCGATGGTTGCCGCGTTTGTTCGCAATGGAATAAAATCTACGTCGTCAAGATGTTGCAATAGAGTGTTTGGCGTAGTTTCACCGCAATAAAGCCGATTCATCGCCATGGATGAGACATGGTTCTACCATTTCTCACTTGAGGCAAAGGAACAGTCAAAGCAGTGTAATGGAATGGGATAATTTTGTCCAAAGAAGGCGAAGACAGTTCCATCTGCAGACAAGGTCATGGCGTTTTTTTTTTGGGATGAGCGTGGGATTATTTTTTATTGAATTTCTTCAAAAAGGGAAAAACAATCAACATCGAGTATTATGCTAATTTATTGCAGCGTTTAAGAGATGAAATTTAGGAAAAAAAGGACGCATTTGGCGAAAGATATGTTTTCCGCTCCAGAATTAAAAAAAAAAAAAAATTTTATTTTTGGTTAATGAGGCCGGGGCCTTCAGGGCTCAAAAACCGTAGTAACATACAAGTGTGGGTACTCTGATGAAATTAAATTTCTTCTGGATTTAAAATTATATTATTTTTCGGCTCTATGCTACGTAACGCGCTCTACACCAGTTTACAAATTTTGCCTGCAGCGCTATGTTTGAAAACAAAATAATTTCTTTTTTGATAAAATCGCAAAATGTCAAAACTTTACTCAGCGAAGCCGCTAAACTGAATATCACATAGGAGAAAATTCATAATCCCGACCGAAGGCCGGTCACGCAGAAAAACGTTCCTCACCGTAGACGGGCTTTGGACGGACTGGAGGAGAAAACCCTTATGGTGATAAATTTTGTACTATCACCTCCACGCGGGTATCCCTGGGTAATGTCAACGATAGCAACTAAAAAATCATATTTTCTTGTAAAATTAATTATTTGAACAGAAAATTTTACAAAAATAACCAAAAAATTCCTCACTATTTTTGTACTTAAAATATACTTAAAATAGCTCTAGAGGGTGCCACGTATCAAGGATCATAAAAATAATGTAATTTTCAAAATCTGGAGTACCCACACTTATATGTTCGTACGCACTTATATATTTTGGCCCCTGGGGGCCCCGGCCTCAAAAACCAAAGATAGAAAAAAAATTATTTTTTAATTCCAAAGGGGGTTCCTACTTTTTTGTTGTAACGCCACATAAAGTGTAGTTTTAACAAAAGATTTGCCAACAATGAAGAGGTGGAGTCTGCGGTTTAAAGGAGTTAGATAGTTCTTACTATAAGCAGGGTATTGAAGCTATTGAATATTGCTGGGAAAAGTGCATCGAGCTAAAAGAAGATTAAGTTGAGTAATAAAGAAAGTGTTCCCCAAACTGGTTGTGTTTTCTTTGTTAGGTCAGCTAATTTACGAACGGCCCTCATATATATAAATATGTATAAACGTTCACGGCAGATGGTTATAAAGAAGGTAAAACGATCGTTTGCAAACGCTAAATAAAGAGTGAAAAATGTGACATCGCTATAAAAAAGATACCAAAAGGGTTTAGCGAGTTCACATTTTTTTAAGCTAGTTCAAATTTGTTTAGCAAGTTCATTTTTTATTTGGTGTTCGCCAACGCGAACGATCGTTTTACCTTCTTTATACCTACAAGACCCATCAAATTACTGTATTATGATTTTACAATCATTTTAGACACTAGTTTCTTTTATTAAACTGTCTTGCTAATAATTGTTTATTTATTTGTTACTACTATTGTAGTTCATTTTTTGAGCAGTTAAAACAAATGACAATGTTAGTTAAACTTACTGAAATGTAAGTTGTCCATTTTCAAGTGAAATTTCAATTGTTTTTAACAACATTTGCAGTGGTATTCTAAGTGTATCTGTAGTGAACGTTTATACTTCCTAGTATATACACCTTCCTTGGTATTATGAATTTATGTTCAAATTGAAAACGCGACGACAAGTATGTTTTCCATTTTCCACTTCTTAAAACTGATCTGGTTGTGTGTATGTTTGTTTGAATATAATTTTTAATTAAATACTTAAGTCCTGCCCAGTTTTTTATTTTATTTGTTGTTAAATATCATAAATTTAACAGTTTATTGTTGGATTGCGCATACAAACAATACTGGTTAATATTGTTGAATATTATATGTAAGCGGAATTGCTAAGCATGACCCCTCTGTGCGAGGTATTAACGATTGGTGGTTGTAGCGATTAAAGATAAGATTTTATATAAAAATGTACTCCTGCTTGTAAACTTTTATGTTTACATCCCATAATACAGTAGTTCCCGCTTAAATGCGCAATTAAAAATGCACAGATTTCTGCTCATTTACGCGGGGAATCATTTATCCGAAAACTCGGATAAATGCGCAATAGTGCATTTAGGAAAATATTGCATAAATGCGTAAAAACACATTTGACTAAATTATTTTTCTTAAATGAACAATTTTTTTTACACTTTTTGCTTAAAAATATTGAAATTTTTTCTTTAAAGGAAATTTTTAAGTCGTATCTAAGTTAAAAATAACATAACAAAAAAATTTAAAAAAATTTATTGATTACAACGGTCGACAAAAAAGTTTGTTTTTTCTTGGGTTTCTGTTTTAATGCAGAAATTCTGAATCTAGACATCAAAAACTACCAAAATATCCATTTCCACACTCAAAAAAAAAAGATTGTACAATAGGGCGGGTCGATTTGAACATCTTAATGGGCTCTTCGCGTTTCTGATTCTTGGGATTGTACTGAGAAAAAAAATCCACCAGACCATACGTCTACGGAGCTTCCAGATTTTGACTTTTTAGCCGTATTTTGTGAAAGTAACAATGTGTAGGATGGACATATCTCAGAAAGTAGGAGGAGCTTATCCAAGATTATGGTGTCAATCTCTTCTTTGGAAGATTCTCTAGCAGATTAATGCATCAGTCGTATTTGTGGGTGGGGTTTAAGGGGTTAATTTTTAATTTCAAAATGTGGGCTTTTCTGCCGTAAAGTCAAAATCTGGAAGCTCGATTTTCACCGTAGACGTATGGTCTAGTGGACTTTTTTGCTCAGTACAATCCCAAGAATCAGAAACGCGAAGCGCCCATTAAGATTTTTTTCCTTCCATACAAATCGCCCCACCCTATTGTACAGTCAGCAAAAAACGTTGGTAATGCAGAAAAAGTTTAGTCAGGAGGATGCTTGGAAAACAATTACTAATGTCAGTAAAATCCGTTGGTTTAAGCAAACTTGCCATCATTGGCATAGCATTGGTAATTCAAAAAATATGGTGCTTTTAAAATATCTACAGTTCGGTCTTAGTCTTAAGCATCATATTTAAATGTGTGCAGTGTTGCCAGAAGTAGGGGAAAATCCCTACATGTAGATTTTTTTTGCCTTCAAAAGAACGGTGTAGGGACAAAAATAGCCATTTCTAGATTTTTATGTAAAATAATTATATTTTGAGGTGAAATATTTCCGTAGAAAAAATTAGCTTCTTCTAATTCGGCATTTTAATAGATGATTCTTTTGTATGAATAGCTTCCTACACTTGACAAGCCACTATTAAATTTCATCGACAAAGAGCAATACAGTTTTTGCTGGGTTATGTAAAAAAAGCCAAATAAAAATAAATTTCTGACGAAAAAGAAACTGCTACTATAAAATAAAACTTTTTGATAGGTGGTATAATTTTTGATATGCAAATAATGACAGTTTTAAATCTTTTCTAAAAAATATTTTGGGTAAATTTAACAATTTTATATTTGTTGACACTTTTCCAATAGTATCATTTGGATATTATTTTTTAAAATTTTTCAAAATAAATGGAATTGTAGTCAAAAGTATGAGAATTGCAAAAAAATTAAACTTATACAATTTTCAACGCATATTTAGTTTATAAAAATATAAAATATTATGTAGGGATTTTTGTAGAAAAAAAAAATTAGAGAATCTATGAAGAAAAGGGATATTTATTGCTTAGAGTAGATATTTTTTAAACAAAACCACTGGTAACACTGAAGTGTGAAATATCAGAAGATAAAATGCTTCTAACTGGTTGTAATATTGGTAAAAACAATATGATTTTCAAACAAAATACTGTGTTCCTAGAACGATAGAAATTGCCAACCGTACTAAAGAAATTGTACTGGCAAACCACAGCTATTTTTGTTTGCAAAGCATGTGTTTTGCCGGTATAACAAGCAAAATTCTTTGACAATATTGTTTTTATTATTATTTATTACAGCCAATTAGAAGCCTTTTTTTTAAATTTTAATATATTTCAAATATTTAAATATGATGTGTACACTCAGGGAACTTCTGCTTTAAAAAATATGTAGTTGTTTGGGTAGTAATACAGTTTCTTTATTTTAAATGTAAATGTCAGTCATTTGTAGAACAAATTAAATTTTTTTCTAACCTTGTAGTTCATTTAAAAAAAACAAACCACATAAAATGACTGTTTCATGATTTTACATTAGTTTTTTACAAAAAATAACTGTTTGTTTATTTTTAACTAACATGTGTTTAATTTTTACTACAATTGTGGTTTATTTTTTTAACATTAAAAAACAAATGACAATGTTAGTTGAATTTACAGAAATGTAAGTCGTCCTTTCTTTAAGTGAAATTTCATTTGTTTTAACTACATTTGTATGATAGAAAGTGATACAAAGTGTAAGATTAAGACCGAACTATATTGTTGCTTGTGTTTATTTACACTTAATGTGTTTCATTACGCATATTTCTCAAAATTAATTTAATTTAAGCTATTTTAAAAGCACCAAAGTTTTTTAATTACTATCGTTTCGCCAACGGTGGCAAGTTCGCTAAAACCAACGGTTGGCCACTGTTATCAATCGGGTAATAGGATAATACTGCCAAGATTATTAATCCCACGTTCTACCAACGCATAACCGACCGTAGCCGACTCTTTGCCAACAATGCACCGATTGTATTTTTCTGCCTCGGTAGTTGTACCTTTGGTAATTTTTAGCACTCTACTGTACTCCAAGCCTATCCGCATGAAAAGACGACCTAGTTTTGACTGTGGACTTAGTTTGAACTGTCTTAAAAGGGTACAGGTTGTAGAGTAAAGATCATTAGATAAAGGGTCCGCCAAATAACTTTTTTTTTTTGAACTCCTGAACCAATTGGACTTTGTATCGCGTCATACCAAGGTCTTTATGCAAAAATTCGTCTCAATGATGTCTCCGAAATGTTCAATTGTTGAGAACGACGGTGAATTGATGTTGATGGCGCTTCACGCACACTTTCTGCCACAGCAGCAATATTCTCGGGTGTACGCACTGTTTTTGGCTTTTCACGCTTTGGTTTATCGATGAGGATGCCAGTTTCTTTCACTTTTTTCACAAGATAACGAACATACGGACCATATTCGTTCAGCGGATGGATAAAACTAATTATCTGTCAAATCAGACATTAGCTAAGTGTTACCATTCACGAAATAAGCACAAGTTGAAATAAAAAACCTTAGATGGCGGACCCTTTATTAGAGCAGCCTGGCGGTCGATAAAAATGTCAATGTTCACACATACTTCCCTGCAATGAATTGACATAAACGCGTCTCTAATTCCTATCACTTCCACCTTAAAAATGCAATTATAGTCGGGCAGCGTTAAGTAGTCTGTAGTATCCAAACGCTCAGAGTATATACTGGATCCAACATCACAGCTTATCGTAAGACAGGCAGTTAGAAAATATCAAAATGGCGTAATACTACCGATATCCTATTTCCCAGAAAGAACTACTTTATGGAAACTGTATGATAGAATAAACACCTTGATTCTTTGTCCAACATATTCACTAGTCAAGGCCTCTTTGGAAGGACATATAGTCTAAAGCCACATATTATCTAATAGTTGTTTAATATTATTGTTACAGCTATGTTGGCCAAAGGTGAAACCATCATAGGTAAGGGATACTCTCAAGAGAATTCACAGTCCGATCGCGGATCTACATTCAGTGCAAGGTCGAGGCGACTCTTGTTAATTGACAGGACGGACTTAAATATCTTAACGGGATTCTTTACTGGATACAGTGGCCTCAGACAAAATAAACTTTATGAGAATTTTGCCTGCTTACTGGCTGATTTGGTAAACTTTATCATGAAATCAGAATGAGAAAATGTTGTACGTAATGTCTCGGCTTGATTTCAGGCACTTATCGTTTTCTTTTGCGGACAACTGAATATTAGGGTGATATCTATGAAACAATTGTATTGAAAATTATTTCACTCTTTGAAAAGCAACAAATAAAATCTAATATGACAATATCATGTTAGATTTTGAACTTGAAAAATCCGGAAAAACTTTTTTTTTTATTTTTAGTACAAACATTAAAAAAAAATAGTTTTTCATAAAATTTTATGGAAAACTTCATTTATTTAATGAAAAGCTAAAATGCACGAGATCCAGTGACATTTCATAGCTCTAGCTCTGGGCGTTGTGGTATAATGGTTAGCGCGTTGGACTGTTACACAGATGGTCCCGGGTTCGATTCCCGTTGACGACAACATCAATTTAGAAAATAATATGTATGAGTACATATAAGTATCGCTGCGCCGACCTTCGGTGTTCCCATAGCACTTAACCCCACCGAAGTAAAATAATGAATCAGGACTATGAAGCAAAAAGCTTCAATAAATTCGCCAACTCTACATCAGGTGGTGAGCAACAACTGTTCTAAGACTTATCATCTCGCGCAATTACAGTGTTGCCATGTTTGAAGTCCTTTATCTTTCACCACCTTTCATCTCTCCACTATCCCCTTTCCAAAGAAAACAACACATTAATTAATAGGAAGAATTTCCTGAGTGTTGCTTCTCTTTAAAAAAAAAAAAAAAAAAAAGAATTCTGTCAGTGTAGTACATCGCGTAGTTATTGTTAGTTAATTGGATGGTCACTGGTTGGAGTAGTGTTAATAATAATCACACTAAATATGTGAAACACAAAAGAAATTGGTAATATAATAGTTAATTTAATAACTTCTAATCACTTCATAAGTAGCCGACAAATAAAAACTGAAAATTGAGGTAATATATAATAAAATGAACGAATCGAAAGAGGAAGAAGCTAGTTCAATTCTCATTACGGTAAATATTTGTAACATGACATAAACTCGAAACAGAAAAAAACAAACCTAACCAAGATCAATAGTGATACTAAACAATAGCTGAATGATATTATGAAAAGTAAAGTAGAAAAAATATGTAATAATCGTAATAATGGCAACACTAGTCAACAAATTTCGAAAAATTTATTGCGACAAACATGCGACCTCTTTTTAATTATGTATTTCGGCTAGTATTTCCAAAAACGGTTAACCGAAAAACCATTTTTTGGGCCAAATTTCGGTTTTTGATAAACCGGGTATTTTTTTGTCGGTTACCGGTTAGTTTTTATTTAAATCATTTGGGAAACAAAGTTTGTATAAAAACTTAGTTTTTAAGCATAACAAGTTGCTTTTACCGTTAAAATTGTTTGCTTGAACTTTAAAGGTCTCAAATTGTAATTAAAATAATGAAAGCGAACGAAATTTTAATTTTATTAGATAGACTAAATCGCAACTTATCATATAAAATTTGAGTGAAATAAATTCGAAAATATTTTCTAGTCGTTAAATTAAAAAAATAAACGTTTTTTTACGGAATATAACCAAGGGCCCAAAATAATTATTATCAAAATTTTGCTAATCGAAAAAATTGCTTAATTTTAAGGAATATTTAAAAAAAATTGATTCATAATTATTATGAACAATAGAGTTGGGCATTCTAGTTCATTTCGTTCATTTATAGTTCGTTCTTTTAGTTCATATGTTTGTTTGAGATTTTTTTTCAATTACTCATATTGTTATAGTGATCAATGTTTTGTTTAACAAATCTGTATGAGAGAGAAAATCCAAAATGAACGGTTAAAAATTAAATAGTTTCTTTTTAACCGTTCATTTGGAATTTTCGCTTATACTGCTTATACTAAACTAGCATACATATGAACTAAAAAACGAACTAGTCCAATCAATACGAATTAAGGAAATGAACCATGAACTAGGTTGCCCAACTCTAATGAATTTTAAAAGGCTACACTAAATTTATTTTTTTTTTTGCGAGAAAAATAGCTACGAAAGTTTTGTTTTCGTAAAAATATGCATGGATTTTTTTCGTTCAGGAAATTTTTAAAAAATCTTGTTATTGTTTTCTTTTTCTTTGTCATAATCTCTAACGACACGTCATATATCCGATTGGCATTTTCTAACCAGCTTTTGCAGGTACAGTGGGGAGCACTCGTGAGTACATGTAAGTACTTTGTATACCTAAAGATTCAGGCCGAAAAATATTTGATACTAGAACTAAAGTATACTTTTTCATTTTTTTTTTTTTTTTTTTCAAAAGACAAAAACAAATTTCAAATTCACAGCTACCAAAAAATTAGAAATTTGTATTAAAAACTTTAAAGAAAAAGTTTTCCTGGTGTATATAGAATAAAATATTGAAGATAAGTTTAAATTATTTGTCTTAAAGTTTTTAAAAAGTAGATATATACATCGTATATTGATCGACAATTGGAGATGAGAAGGCTGTGCGCAAGAAGATGTTTGAATATACACACAAATATAAAAACTCATTTCAATCACGAAAAGACCCGATTCAATTATTGTTATTGCTGAAATTCCGCCAACAACGAAAAGTGGCTCATTCAATTAAAAATTGCATCATCAGGCACGTTATTTCCCAGATTTAGCTCACTTGGATAATTTTCCGAGCTTGAAAAAATGGCTGGGTGATAATAGATTTGCCAATAATGAAGAGGTGGAGTCTGCCGTTCATGATTATTTTAAGGAGCTAAACAGTTCTTGCTATAAACAGGTCATCGACGCTATTGAATATCGCTGGGAAAAGTGAATCGAGCTAAAAGGAGATTATGTTGAGAAATAAAGAACAAATTTTCCAACATTTGTTGCGTGTTCTTTGTTAGATCGGCTGATTTTGGAACCACCCTTTTAATTAAGGCTAAGAACAAAAAAAGTTGAACTGCAATTATTATTTTTAACAAATACGACATAAAACGTATACTTACTAGGGATATGTATATAATACTGTTTTGCAAAATACTGTTTAGACCAAATACTGGTCAAAAAAAAATCCTGCTTTTCATAATACTGTTTTACAAAATACTGGATTTCACAATACTGTTTTGCAAAATACTGTGAAGTAAAAATGCTGCTTTACGAAATTTATTTTATTAAAAATAACTTCAACAGAAGCATATAATTTTCAAAAATTACCAAAACCATTTAACAAAAAATTAATTTTAATACATTTTATAAACTTAATTTAGTACAAGATTACATTAGAATTGTCTTTTGGTTTTGTTATATATAAATTGATATAAATTTTACTTAATTATTACAGGGAAAGTTTCTGTAAGTTTTTATTTTATTTTTACAAAAACTTTCGCCGCCCAGTAAAACAGGATTTTGCTAAACAGTATTGTGTTATACAGTATTTTGTAAAACAGTATTACGAAAAGCAGGAGTTTGAAAACAGGATATTGTTATACACAGGATTTCGACCCGAACCCATACTTACCATTATGTCCTTGATTATAACTGCTTGTTTCCGTTAAAACCAAACTATTTACTATTCTTTAACATTAAAATGTATTTGAAATAAAAATATTTATATACTATTGTCCGCAATTGCGTAAACATTAGTAATTTATAAAATTCATAAGTTTTTAAGGAACGCTATATAATA
This sequence comes from Delia radicum, assembly GCA_021234595.1. Taxonomy (NCBI): domain Eukaryota; kingdom Metazoa; phylum Arthropoda; class Insecta; order Diptera; family Anthomyiidae; genus Delia; species Delia radicum. The sequence continues at coordinate 310,700,473 of CM037851.1, read as the reverse complement.
TAAAAAAATAGCATAAAACAAAAATTTAGAATATAAGATTTTATATCGGGACTAACGAGGGAGTAGCCGCTGGTACTATTTTCTGTTGTACTAGCTTCAAGAAATTGTTGTATGATCGTCGCATTTTAGCTGTAAACTAGTGTAATTATAATAATAATAATAATAAAAATTATGATGATGACGTTATTGTGACAACATGTCAAAACTATAAATTAAAAAAAAAAAATAGAAATAAGGAGAAATATCATTTCGAAACGAACACATACACATACATACACAACCACACACATTCACAAATGCTTACACGCAATACACTTAAGGGGTTTACTAGCTTTAGATTTCTTTTTTTTTTAATTTTGTTTTGATTCGTATTTCAACAGGTTGAACTTTTTTCTATATGCTAAGACAATTTTGGGGAAAAAAAATCGCAGAAACAATAAAGTTACAGCTTGTTAAACAAACGCTTTGCCCTATATTTTATATGTATGAGCAATATTTACTTTAAATGCTTTTTTCTCAAAACAAGATATTGAAAATCGTGAAATGTGAAGCCTTAACGGGTGAGCCGATTTTCAATCGGTGTTTTTTTTTTGTAGAGGAGTAGAAAATGAAGTGCCTAACGTGGAGAAATTTTTAAATTATTGTGTAAATTTTTTATTTATTTTTTTTAAATACTACATTTTTATGCAAATCAAAAATTTTTAAAACCGGCTACATTAGGGACTAAAGAATTTTTTTCCTCAGATGAGTAATTTCTTTAAATTGGGTAAATTGTTGGTAATATAACGCATACTGAGTAAAAATAAACACCAAATGCGTAAAATTATGTTGTAAACATTCTGAATAACAATAATACACACATAATGTAAAAACATGCATTATTGGACTATAATTGAACATTATATGCGCAAAATTTGTATTTTGTTCATAAAATAAAAAAAAAAATATTATTTTATATTTTAGAAGTCATTTTTATTTTTTTTTTACAATGAAAGCAAATTATTTTTTACACATTTTACACCTTAAGAGTGTTTTTTATTCACATATTTAGTAAAATTTCCCATTAATTTCAGTATTTGATATAATTTTATACTCAATTTTCACGTAATTTTACACGATTTATGAGCACTAATTATTACAAATATTACAAATATTGTGCGTATTTGTTTATTAAACAAATAGAGTAAATTTACCCAAATTATAGTAGGAGTACAGTTGTCTACTATAAGTTGGGTAAATTTAAACAAAAACTAATTTGAGTGCAGGGGCTCCACGATGCACCCGATTTTGTTTTTGAAAAAAATGGTCTATAATGAAATGGTTACCAGGATTGTCATGGTAGTCCGAATTCGAAATTATAATTTTTAGAATAATATCTAATATTGTGTTTTTCTACGGCCAAACGAATTTTTTAAATAAACCATTTATCTATTTTTTTTTTATAACATCGTCGTTTTTATTGATTGTTTTTATTGTCGTTTTTATTGATTTCTGAAGCTAGTAAACCCCTTAATGAATTTAATATAAATAAGAGTCGTTTGTTAATAACGATGTTAATGATTATGATTTAAAAGCAATTTGTTAAAATGAATTGTAATTCCAATATATACAACCAGAATAAAAGCAAATAATAATAATAATAACAATAATACAATAAATATTTCGACCAGAAAAGAATAAGTAGCAGATACAATAATGCAGGTGCCGGTAGACTCTACCCAGGAAAACGATAAATGTATGGACAAATGAAACCAAAAAAAAAAAAAAATAATAAAAATACAGAACCCATTGTGAGTTACAAAAACATGAATGAATGTAGAAATAACAAATTTATTCTCAAAGATTTTTATAAACTCACACACAAACAAACGTACATACACTATTGGATATATCTAATCCCCAAGAGTCATCTTAAATGAATGTTGTTATTTGTCCTATTTCAGTAGTTCTCAAACATTTTGTTATAAAGTTTCGCCGAATCTAAACACTTCTTATAAAACTAACAAGTGAGGTATCCCGCCAAGAACTAGCTGATTTTAATGCGCTTTGGATATGTTGTAAAGGAGAAAAAAATGTTTTACTTTTAAATTTTAAAAAATTAAAACCAAAAGTTAATATTTTGATCTTTTATTATAAATTATGATGTGAGCAAGATTATTAAAGTTCAAGATCATTTCGCACACTTACTTCAAGACTGTCATAAGTCAAAAAATTCAATTTTTGAGTTAATGATGCAGATTTATTAGTTATATCATGCCTTATATTGTGTAAAAAGTTCATATTAATATATTTTAGCTTTTCTTTAAAGTGTATGCAAAGAGAATATATAATTAGCGAATTCGCACACAACTCTCACTAAGAGAAAATTTCATTAAACCCCCTTATTTATAGAAAACGTGACAAAATAAATAGAGAAATTGTTTAGCGAAGCAGATACACAGAAAAAACTAAAAACGGGTTTCAATTAACAAATTTATTGAATTAATTAATATTTTAATTGATTTTGCACCTATCACGGCAATGATACTATCAATTAAACCTTTTATTAAAATTAAGAAGAAAAAAATAGTTATAAATAACTTCTACAAAAAAAAAAAAAAATTATACTCACAAAAAAAGTGTGTGATCTATACGTTGGTATGTGTGTTTTTTGCAATGCTGAGTCTGTTTGTGTGTGTGCTTGTTTTGTTTGTTAACTTCAAATGTATTTGGTATTTTATACTGAATATCTAAAAAAAAATATGTATTTATATATTTAAAAGTCAATTAAAATATTATTTGATTCAATTAAATATTTGTTTACAAACAAATTAAATTCAAATCAAATCTTTAATTAGATATTTTAGGTTGATAATTTTTTCTGTGCATGGATTGAAAACTTCAAACTCGTTTTCTGCAAAATCGTATTTTTTGAGTTATGTCAGTCTTGCAGTAAATGAGCGATTTGTTTTATGTTAACCAAAAAAAACCGTGCGATGTTTATTTATTAATTAAAAAATTTCTTCATCCGCTAATTTAAAGCAGACTTTATCTACAGACAGGTATTTTTTTTAGCTGCTCAAGCTAAAATAGTATGGTAAAAATTTGTTTTTGTATGAAAATCGACTTGTTGATATCAACAAGTCGATTTTCATTTCCATTGAACTAAGTGTCAGCAAATCTATTTGTTGAATTTACTAATTTTTGGCTAAAAATCAGTTCCCTGTTCACAGCAAAACACATTTGCAGATATTATAAATTTTTCTGCAACGATTCCTGCAATGATCCAGCAAAAATTTTGCTGACTCAACTAACTTTTTTGCTAACAGTACAAATTTTTTTTTGAGTATACTATTAAATAGAAAACTATAAGTTTGTAAGAGAGAAAAAAATAAAAATTTTGAGTAATTCGTATTTTTGTTCACAATGCTTTAATTTAATGTGGTCGTATTATTATTTATTTTAAAGTTGATTAGAATGTCGTATTATCGGCAAGTATTTCGGATAATGCAATAATGGACAGAATGTTTGCGCTGACATAAATACTTAAATACATGTTTTGCCATTTTAAACGACTATTTTTTTTTTTTTTTTGGAAGAAAGTCAGTTTCTTAAGTCATGTTTTCCGTAGCTTAAAAATTTTATATAAAATAAAGTTGATGGTGTTTATGACTGAATGTTTTCAAATAAAAACAAATTCAAAAAAGAACAGAACAGAATTTTTTTTTATACATTTGTTCAAAATAATGTACTACCATTTCAATCAATGGTATCAATGGTGATAATTTGTTTTACTTCGAGCTCATGTAATATATATTAGTTCTCATGTAGTGAGTAAACTAGTTTATATGAATGTTTGATGATTGGCATGGGATTGATACCTCTTTCAAAACGTGTTCTGATGATGGCAACCTAGAAAATTCCCGAAATAGATTCCTGAAAGGGTCACAGAATAAATTTGAAAACAAAAACTATATAGATTATTTGTTAGGACAATATCCTAATAAAGAAATATAGAACTTGAATAATTTTCATTTTCATTTACCGATTTTTTAGTTTCATTTACTATTTTCATTTATTTAAATTTTCATACGAATTGAAACGGAATATTGTCATTTATTTGTATCCGTTAAAGTTATTATAAATTTAAACTATTTTTTTTTTTTTTTTTAATATTCAAAAAATTTGTGTCTGTTGTTTTATTAAAATGGTTTGTTTATATACAAAATTATCTGAATTCAAATTACAAGAAATAGAAAAAGTTTACACAAATGTGTGTGTGTATACCTTTTGTAGAAAAAAAAACAAAAACCTGAAATAATTTCAAATAACAGACTCGAACATTTATTTTTACTGATCTGTAGTTAAAATTTGAACATTTATTTTAACTTACTATTCTTTTGTTCTTACGGATTTGTTAGTTTCTTAAATGATATTTAAAAATAAAAAACAAGAAACATTTGATGTAAAGGAAAAGTAAGTAGACCGGCTTTTAAATGATTTATAATTTATGTTAAATGACATTTTCAATTAATTTAAACTATAAACTATTTTGAGTGTACTACTGGACAAAAATAGCTATTCATCAAAATAAGGGTTAATATTTTTTAATTCTTATGCCTTATTACTTTGAAAATTTAACTTAATTAAGAACTAAACTTGTTTTCCGTTGGTTAATTCAAACAAAATTCAGTTGTAACCATCAATTTTATTTTGTGGGAAAATGTTGGCCTCCGGTTAACACGGGTTAACAATGTTCCAGATATGTACTATTTCGGAATGAAGTAATTTTTATTTAATAAAACAACTTTGAATATAAAATTAGTTTCTTTTTCCAAAAATATATTTTTATCAAAAATATTGACTTTCATGCAAATCCGCCAAAACGAAATCGGGCCTCAAGCTAATTGGATAGCGGGCTCCTTTCAGGATTATTATTTTTTTAAATCCCCATGATAAGGGCAAAGAAAGGCGACCAACAATATTTTAATATTTGCCATCTTTAAGTTTTTTAAAATTCTTTATTCGTAATTGGAGCTGTGAAAATAATGCAAAATTTTAGACAATTTTTTTTTTGTCCTAGTGTTGTTAAGGGTAACAAACTTATAGATAAACTAAATATTCTTTTCCTGAACTCTCGGGGTTAAATATAATTTAAAAAATGCTTGTGTTCTTTTTTTTTGAAGTTTTGTAATAAATTATTTTTATAAAATCGGAAAAATTTATTGAAAATCGGAAAAATTTTCATATTAGAGAATTTTTTAAAAATTTTCGAAAAAAATTTTAAAATTTTCTCGATTTCCAAAGAGCACATATTTTCATAAAAATAAATTTTAAAACTTCTCAAGTTTTGTGAAAGGCGTGGCAGAGAAGAATGAGTGTATTTTCTAAAGATCGTAACTATATTGCAAATTTTCAATTTTTTCTGACTGCGCAGTTTCTGGTATTGAGCCTTCGTCAGTGACCCTGTTTTTTGAATTTTTTGAATAATGTAATATTTGTTATGTTTTTATTTGCTCGATTGCGTCTATATGACATTTTCTGTGCAATCACTGACCGTGGTAAAGATAAACTGATTTCTAATGCCACATGCACTCGTACTACACGTTAGACAGAGCACTTTAGCCCTCTGAGCTATCGTCAGGTCGAGTTTTGTTGTGATTAAAACTAGTTTTTATTCAATACACGGTGTTTTTGTTCTTGCATACATAATCTCAGAAGTACAACTCCAACAACACAACAGTTCTATTTTTAGAAACTTACCCCACTCTAATGTCCACTGTTTTAGTTTAATAAATTCTTGTACATAATTTAAGAGTTTTTACTAAAAAGAAATAAATTTTCTAAAATTTGTTAAGAATTAGTAATTATTTAAGATACGAAAATTAAAGAACATATCTTATTATTTTTGAGTTCATGAAAAATTAATATGAACTAAAATCTTATAGATTTGCATTATTCGTAATAAATTTTATTTACTTTTTTACGGAAAGCTTAAAAAAAACTAAAAGTAAGGCGTAAACTTACGCCCATGTCCTAGGTTTCTTTACTTTTTGAGTACAATTAAATTTTTAAAGCACATGAAATTAAAATTTGGTGCTTTCTAATCCCCATAAATGTATAAAGTTCGAAATAATAATCGAAAGATGTCAAAAAATTATTGTTTTTGGTCAAAATGCTAAATTTTAACTTATAAAGCAGTCTTATGATTTTCAAAAACTTCTGTAAGGAAAAAGTGCTTTAGTTTTGCTTTCTACAGGAAAGTAAACCGAAAATAAAAATGGGTATGTGAAAGACAAAGCACCAAAAAGTCGTATTGATTTCACTTTCATGGGAATGTGAAACATAGGATAGAGGTGTTAATTACAGTTCATACTTTTTTTTTAGTTATAAATATATATATATTATTTTGAGCGATTTTTATTAACTATGTTGACTATTTTAGAATTTTGGAGTGTTTCGTTGTGAACGTACCAAAGTTTCTGATAAATTTTTTAAAACATCAAATTTTGTAGCGCATGCTCATACTAGAACTGCAGTAGCTCATATTAGCAATAATCTGGAACCGGAAGTTCATGCAAATGTATGTCTTTTTCATGTTAGAAAGTGTTTTGCAACCGTCAGATAATGACAACCGCAATTAATTTTTATATTAATTACTATAGAATATTACTTTAGTTAGTCTCTTTACAGGAAGAAGAAGAAGAAAACATTTTTATTGAAAAATTTTACGGACACAAGGGATACACCAGACTGTCGCAGTTTCGTCCCCCACCTGTGACTCGTCAGTGGTTAATTTATGTGTCAATTGAACAAAGTATTTTATATTGTTAATTTGCTCTATATGAAAAACTTTTTATTTTTTGGTGTCGTACTGTGATTTGAACTCACTGCCTTAGCATCAAGCTATGCATCGTAATCTCACCTCTTAACGAGTTGAGCCACGGTCGACACAGCGATGACTGCGGCTAAATTGGAGTTTGGTCACACTACTTACACACAAGTATTGTTTCGATCAGAAGAGACAGAATTAACTAATACCAATGCACAATTCATTTAATTAACAGGATAAACGAAATTTCTTTGCGAATCAACAAGTTTTCACGTTTAAATGACATCGATTTGTTAGTGCATATTTTTGTATATTTAGCTATAAATGCATATTTTAGCATATTTCGCTTTAAATGCATATTTGAGTTTCATATTTTTACTTATTTCGCTGAAAATGCAATTCTTAATTACGTTTTTTTACTTATGTTGCATATTGTATTACGCATTTTATATTATTTTATATTCGATTAATGAGCAATATAGACTTAAGAGGATCCAAGCTGCCCAATGCATTTTAAGTGTTATTGTAAATTTTATTTGCAAACCAGCTTTAAAAGAAACAGGTTTCAGTGTATTTTTAAATGCGTATTTTTCAATATAAATAAATAGAATTTTGTGTTACTTGTGCAAAGAATATATTAAACAATACAAATTAACTTTAAAATTTAATTAAAATTGTTTAAAACCATACAAATAATTGATGAAAAAAAACTTTAAATGCTAATTTTTTAATTTTTAGTGCCTATTTTAAAATTTTTAATGCATATTGAGCCGCCTAAAACAATTTCTTTTTAGTACATGAACTCCCTGCCTCTGGTTATAATTATGCAATATATTAGTTATAAAAATCAATAATCGTTAAGATGTTGCTACGAAACTGAATAATATTAATTAAGAGACATAACAGTTAAGGGACAATAGTGTTAAGTCCACAGTTAGACGCCTAATCCAATTTATCATTGACGAAAATTCTCTAAATTTTCGTTTCTCTGAAACTAATGCTATTAACAACAATTAAGAATCACTGGCATGCTCAAAACACTACCTGTTACCGAAAACGGTATTAGCATTTTTTAAAACTAGCGCTACTACTGAATACTTCACTAGTAACACATTAATGAATACTGAAAGAGAAGAATAAAAAAAGATCTAACTCTCAAAGTAGTTGAAGCAGAATAAGGTGATCTGATCGTCATTTGCCACCGCATTGACTTACCTTCTTTTACACCTTAGAAGATTGAAGATCAAAGACTAATATGCCGACCTAATAATATAAATTAAACTGATCTTGGGGTGTAGAGAGTAAAAACGCAACATTAACAACAAAACTAGAGTAGATTCTACACTACTCTAGACATAATATATCACACATGGTCTAGAAAGAGAAACCGACAAAAAAAAATAATTCTCAAAAAGAGACCGACCCAAACTCTCAGATTTTAATAAACTTTGGATATGTTGTAAGGGAGCAACAAAAACAAAACACGTATTTTTTAGCCGCCCAATCTCACGTTTAAGGGTTAAAAATTATTTTGTTTTGTATGAAAACTTGTCTTTAATTTACGTAAACTTTATTTATTTATATTTAAGCAGGGTTGAAGTACTCAAAAAAAAAAACAAAAATTTAGATGCCCATATTGCCTGTATAGTAGTTGACACATTTTTGAGTTATATTGAATTATATTGAAATATATTGGAAACAGTCTCTTCGGGAAAAGTTCCATAAAAACCGAACGGTTTCGAACATCGGGAAAAGCTCAGACATCCACCACGATTAAATTAAATAGGCATTGCTATGCATTATTTGTAGCTTAATACAACTAAAATTCTTTAATAAACCCCTAGATTTACTGTTACTCAAAACATATTTTTATGAATATCAAAAATGCTTGAAGGTCTAATTTGTACGCCAAAAAAAAACCTTTCATTTAATACGATATTTGTCTAAAGTTACTTTTAATAGGACGAAATAAAACGAAAAAGCGGGGTCAAAAATGGGGGTAGCACCTAAACATGAAAAAAGTGTGTCCCTTAGATTTTTATTCTCTACAACATATCTGAAGTTCACTAAGCTCTGCCGCTCGGGATGCCTCTCTTGCGAGTAGCGGTTTTCGAGATATCTTCACATAAAGTTTAGAAAAATTCATTGTTTTGCTATATTCTGGATGTTATAGCATATATAGCAGGTTTTACCTTTCTTATATCTTATTTCTGCTTTGAGATATGGTCCGTTAAAATTCATAGATTTTGTATTTGCGCTATAAATACAACGTACGCTACTTTGGCTAAGGCAGCTATTTTATTTCAGCGGATTTCGAGATAACAGCGACTTTTTTAGCGTTTAGGCAATTTTTTTAATTTGTTTTTTTTTTTTAAATACCATAATGTTTTGGCAAATCACGAATTTTAACTACAATCCTCTAAGTCCGGGAAAAATTAAGATACATTAAATTGCCCCTACTAAAGAGGAAATAAATCGCTGCCCTAGCTAAAGTACAAAAGCCTAATAAAACCCTATAGTTCAAAGGTTGATTTTCTGAAATTTCTTTAAAAAAGTTTTTAGAACTTTATAATTGGATATTTGAAAACAATGTTTAAAATTGTTGATTTTTTTTAGCAATAACTTAAAACTGGACATCATAGAAAACAAAAATGTTTTTCTAGTAGATAGTTTTAATAAATTTCGAATTTTGGACTTAAATTTCTTGATTAAATGGTCGGCAAAACATCAGTTGACAGAGGAAAATGTAAAAACTCAAAAGTGTGTTCCTATACACAAGCTTGGAGCACCCTACTCATCATACTGTGAGTTTTCCATTTCGTTTGTAACGCATAGAATAATAGATCTAAGACCCCAAAAAGTATATCCGGCTTTGCACCGAAGACTGGCCAAAAGGGGGCATTTTTTGAGCTTCCGTCTTACGATTACAATTAAACTTTTCATTTAGAAACTCTATGAAGCCACTTAAAGATTAGCGTTCTCAGTTTTTAAAATTTCAAAAAATCCACGTTTTTCTGCGCGATTTAATATTTTTAAAAATGAGAAAATGCAAAAAGTGTGTAAAAGAGTGTAATATTCATATTTTATTTAATATTCATACGATTTTCACCAGTAAAATTGCACTGAAATAAATTCCATCCCCTACTTTTTTACTGCGGAATGAAGTTTTTTTCAGCGCTAAAAAGATATCCCTTTTTTATGCAATTTCCTTTTTAAATACACTTTTTTCACATTTGGCCACTCTCGATTTGAAGAAAGATGCATTTTTGTAAAATATAGAAATGTTACTAGAAAAACGGCACTTTCGTTTTTTATTTTGTGTCCCGGGGTTTTTCTATTATTAACGATTTATTGAAAAAAAGATTGCATCATATTTCCATAGAAGAAACAACAATTTGTGATTTTTTCATTTTTCAAAATTTAATACCCTGTTAAAAAGCGACATACAGTTGAACCTCGATTATCCGGGCCTCTATTAACCGGGTACATATGTTAACCGGCATGCTGGTGGTTTGATTCATACCTATATTAACCGTGTTTACCTCTGTTATCCGTGCTATTATTTTTTTCTCTATTAACCGTGCTTCACCTCTATTATCCGTGCAGCACACATATTTATTTGCTTGTTTTTTCTTTTCACCTACATACAGAGATTTTAAATTCGGCAAAAATAAATAACTTATATTAACCGTGTTTTCGATTATCCGTGCTGAGTCCGGTCCCGATCAACCCGGATAATCGAGGTTCAACTGCATATGGATCCATACATTAACACGCATGCTTCGTACATATCCACATGCATCCTTACATGATTCATATGTGGTCATAAACCATTCTTACATGTTCATAAAAGGAATTTTATATGGTCATCTGTGTGCATGGGCGAAAATTGAGGTAATATGACATGTATAACCTCAAATCACTTCATCTATGAGCATGAATGGATTCATATATGTTGATTTTTAACCGGGCAGATTAAATTCAAAAATGTTGAGCTGATGCTCCGTTTAAATGTCTCTCTTTTAAAAACTATACATTTAATTATTTAAGATTTCTTCTCTATATGAAAGATAAAAGAATCTACTTAAATATTAAGTTTTTTAAACCCTTTCAACATCATGTTTCTTTCTACAAAAATTTGATATTCGATGGCAAACGTGAGCTGGAAAGTGTTAAAAATTAAGATTTGTAAAACAGAATATTTCAGTAGACTATTTTATCATCCACCTACAGAAAGGTCCACAAAATTAAATTTATAGTTTTTAAAACAGAGGCGTTTAAAGGACTTCTTAACATTACATTTTTAAATCTAATCTTAATGAATCTGAAAAATAAATAACAAATTACTGTTTTTTCTATGTAAAGCTATAAGTTTTTTTTCCAATTTTGGTATAATTTTTATTAAAAATAAAAATTATGTTTTTTTCGACCTTTAATTGTGCAATGCAAATGAAAATTATTCAAATTCGAGGCCATACTCTATATTTATTTCTAGAGTATTTTGCTTTCAAATTTATTATTTGACCCTTTCAGGAATGTGTTGATAGATCTATTTCGGGAATTTTCTAGGTTCCCATCATAAGAACACGTTTTGAAAGAGGTAACAATCTCATGCCAAACATCGAGCATTCATATAAAATAGTTTACTCACTACATGAGAACTAATATATATAATATGAGCTCGAAGTAAAAGATTATCACCATTGATAAAAAAATAAATTGAAAACTTGTTTGTTATGTGCAAGGTCCACCTCTGGTGGATATTCAATACACGTTTTTTTTTCTTTGCCCCTTTTAATTTTGTGTTTTTTATATAAACAAAAACAGGGGGAAGTAAATTAAGTTTTTTTTTTCATAAAATCATTAAAAATAGGTAAGCCGAGGGTTCAAAAAAGTGAATATTTAACTTTTTGGTGAAAATTCCATATTTTGTAAACATGCATTCTTTTTTAAAATCGAGAGTGACCAAACGTTAGAAAAATAAGTTATAAAAATAATGAATAAAAAAATGCCATTATTTTTAACGCTGGAAAAAATTATATTTCGCAGTATAAATGCAATGCAATGGTGATAATCTGATAGATATTAAAGAAGACACGGAATACTTATACACAGATTTACACACTTTTTGACATTTTTCAAACAAAACTAAATCGCGCATAAAAACTAAAAACGCCTATCTTTACTGGGTCCATAAAGTTTCTGAATCCAAAATTAGATTTTGGCCGATTTTGCGTGGAATGGCCGAAATCTATTCTTGATCCTTAATTTTAAGCCGATTTAGCGATGTCCGTCTGTCATCTTGGAGAAAAGTTTGGTATTCATAATAGCTAAAAGCGGTAAAAGGTAACTCTAAACGTTCCATACAAAATGTGTATCTTAATGTTAGTACAATTTAATAGTAGCATCTGGCTCATAAACAAGTATGTCATATTTTTTCACCAGCCGCTTAGAGGTGAAAAATTTTTGAAATTCACCTAAAAATTTTTTTTCACCACTAATGTTTTTTTTCACCTCAAAAATTGTTTTTCACTTTAAAAATATTTTTTCACTACACATTTAAAATTTTTTTTCTAAACTTTACCCAGTTTTTATTAAGTTTTTTTTTTTTGTCCGTTTTCCTTTCTAGACCATGTGTAGTATTTATTCCACACGAAAAAACAGTGCTGTTGCATTACATTTTTCAGAGATTATGTTAGAATATCGATCAATTGAGTCACTATAAAAAACGCCACTGTTTTTTTTTTATAATTTGAGTTCCTAACCAATTTTTAATGCTGACACTATAGAAAAAAATCAGAGAATATACATTGGTACTACTTAATCTGTCTAAAGCCAGTTAGTCATAATAATATTTATATGCCATAGTGAATCATTTGAAAGCATTTAATTAGATTTGATTTCATTTATAGACGTTATAATGCGATGATGCTTAAAACGTAACAAACACGCAAAAGATGAAAGAAATAATTCCGATCTCGTTTAGATTTCTCAACATAATAATATTGAGGGTATTCAATTCAAAACTTACAAAAGACAGGCGGTCGCACGGACGGACGAACAACTTTTTTTTTATCAAATATTAAGTAGTGGTATTATTTAGCATGTCTTTTATATATAAAAAAAAATTGTGCAGCCATGCAATTACAGGGTGAGGAATTCATTAAAGAGCAAAATTACCTTAAGCGAAATTTAATTACCCAGCAAAAGCTTTAGTTACCAAAGTTAGTTACTTTTTACAGAAAATAAAAATCACTCTTAACCCTCAAACCGGCCTAAGCTTTTTTGCCATGAAATTTATACCAAGTATTCGTTACGAAAAATAAACCATAGAGTGAAAACATGTCAGCTCAAACACCATTCGGATCGATCATCTCCGATTTCAATAAAATTCACCATAACTATTATACTCGACCAGAAATCGACTAAGGATACTGCAGTAAATTTTTAATGTTTTTGGAATTTTCATATTTCGTCATACATATTTCGCAAACCGAAAGGTCCCAGAACTTGGAATTTATGTGTCATTTCTTGTTATGGTCGGAGGTGTTCGATCCGAAAATGCCATATTTATGATTGAGTTGACATGTTTTTACTCAATATGTTCTTCTGCCAAATTTTTTCTTCGTTGCCTACTTTAGGCGATATGGTTCAAAAACGGTTAAGATCGAATCTCAAAAACGAATCCATGTAAATAAATAAGTTTAAGCAGAAATTATTCCTAATTTAATTTCCAAAAATTGCACTATCGTGGTTTTACTTAAGACGATATTGCGATATTCGTTTTTCTAAAAACGCGAAACGGAGAGAAAACGCACTTTTACTTAAATATACACTGATAAAACTTAAAGGCTTTACTACTACAGTCGAACTCAGTTATAACGAACACGGGTTATAACAGACTTTTTATATAACGAATTAATTTTTGGAACCCTTTTACGAGCTTTCATTTAAATGTTTACGCTTATACGAACACATAAAGAAATCAAGATTCTAAAATGAAAATTCTGTTGCGAATCTTAAAATATTAGCTTTTTAATTACAAATTTACTGCAAAGAATTTTAAACTATATGAAACATAATTTAATGGAAGAATCGTTTTAGATGTACACACAAAAATTGTAAAATTAGGTGAATTAAAGAAAAAATCCTGACATTTTAATGATTTTTTGGAAAATGTTTAAATCGCTTAAAGCGAATTTCGCTTATAAAGAACTAAATCGTACGGCCCCACAAGTTCGTTATAACCGTACTCCACTGTACTACTAAATATAATTTTTCTGCTGAAATTCATAAAATCCATTAACATATTTCCAAGGTTAGACAATTTCCTTTACAGGTATCCTATGGAAATCTTGTGTGCCCTTTGACGAAAATAAGAGATTTGTTTACAAAGGCAACCCCGCCTCCAAACGGGTCATTTCAAGTTGGCAATACATGCTCCAAATGACTGCTTTATGATAAGAAATTAAGCTATTTCAATGTGAACCCAAATTTACAAAATATTTTATGAAGTAATTGTTTGTGTGCAGTGCACGGCTTGGAAGCGAGAAAGTGTGAAAGGTAGAATTTCGTAAAATTTCAAAAAAAAAAAAAAATTAACTGAACACAATTTTCAAAAATCTTAAAACATATTTATGTTGACTAGAATCCGTTGATCGTAAACACAAAGTAAGATTGAGGTTTAGATTTAAAAAAAAAATCTTATTTTGGTCCATTGACCTAAAGAATTCGAATAGTCTGCCTCTAAGGGACAATGTCTCTTATTATATATCGTAGAAATATTACATTTAGTAGTAGCAACAAATCCTTTAATTTGGAGTTAAGGTTTTCGTTTTCGCGTCGTTTTTGTTGAATGTCGCGTTATTCAAAAAACGAAAATCGGCATATCTTCTTAAATAAAAGCACAGAAAGTGTAATATTTGGAATGTAGTCGTATCTTGCTAAGAGGAATAGTATATGCCTAAACTTATTTATTTTTACGGATTAGTTATTGAGATTTGCTTTAAACCTATTTTGGCCCATATCGCCTAAATTAGCAAAAAAAAAAGAATTATGTGGCAGAACATATTGCTTATTTTTCGTGCTGATCACATAGTATAAATTTCATTGCAAAAAAGCTTAGGCCGGTTTGAGGATTTAATCAAATTGGGCTTTAAAATCTAATGATATTTTTTTAACAACAGCAATGATGTAAGAATATGAAAACGTTCTACAAAATATCTTAAAAACGAACCAATACCTTACAAAATTATTCGCTGGGATATAAATATGCATATTTTATATACATTAATGTTAAAAAAATCCCACCATAAGAGTTTAAGTGCAAGTTTGCATATCATTAGCAATTACATTTGCATTGTGCCAGCGAAGTGGAATATTACAGGATATAAGGATTTTAAGTTATACAAACTATTAACGTTTAACCACAGGAAAGCAAAAGTGATCATGAGATCATTATGAAAGATAGTGAGTGAAAGCAGATGAATTATTCCATCAACATCTAATTAGGAACGAAATTAAGTTTGAGATATAAAAATATATTTATACTACAACTTTTGCAAACTGTAATTCATAAAATATAAATTGAAATTGTGAATTTAAATTTAAAATTCAGAAATATCAATTGAAGTCCTGAATTCGCATTCAAGTTTTCAAAAATATCATTTAAAGTTCACAAAATTAAAATTTCGGGAAATGTAATATGAAAACCAGAAAATATTAATTAAAATTCAGAAAAACAATTGAAATTCAAAACGCAAACATTGAAAATCTAATATGACAATATCATAATAGATTTTTGTACTTGAGGTAGAACAGTATTCTAACCATAACTGGTAAGTAATAATTAGTAATCGTAATAATTAGTAATTAGATTTTTTTTTTTTTAAAGGCGAAGGAATGATTATATTAAGATTATTTTCAGATTCGCACGATTACTAAATATTACGAAAAAATAATCAAAAATAACACAGTGACGCAATATTCAACTTTTTGACTCCAAACAAAAAAACACTTATCCCAGCCGAAAGTACTCGATGAGAGGAGAAAAGTAATTTCTGGATTTTGCTAGATTGGTTGCCGTTCGTTTTTTATGAGCCTCTATAGTTTGTTCGCCAAATTCGATTTTGAGCACTTTTTTGCAATTTTCTTCTATTTTTCGCATGGCCATAGCTCGAAAAATGCTGTGAATTTTTTTTTGCAGTCTTCAGCAAAGTTGTAGCTCTTAACTCGGCCAACAAAAATGCTGAATATATTAAGCCGGAAAAATTTCATCTTCATGCTCAAAACCCCAAAAAAGTCGAAAAAATTACCACTTTTTTCACCGATTTTTTCCGTTTTTTGACTACAGCTTTTACCAAATTTTACCAAACAATCAAGGGAAGAAATGTAGCCTATAAAATTATGAACAACTTTCCAGTACATAATAAAAACAAAATCAAAAATATCAACAACTTCTACTCCAAAGTCCAACATGTAACAACAACTTGACAAACATTAGTATATACATTTACTTTGTTCTTTCGTTAAAAAAAATAACAACAACGATTGTTGTTTCGTATATAAAAAATTAAAATAAAAAAAAAATTACAAAAATGTTTGTCAAGGAGTGGTCGTTTATAGGCTACATTTCTTTCCTTGATTGTTTGGTAAAATTTTCAATAGTTCAAGAGCTGTAGTCGAAAAACGGAAAAAATCGGTGAAAAAAGTGGTAATTTTTTCGACATTTTTGGGGTTTTGAGCATGAAGATGAAATTTTTCCGACTTAATATATTCAGCATTTTTGTTGGCCGAGTCAAGAGCTACAACTTTGCTGAAGACTGCAAAAAAAATTCACAGCATTTTTCGAGCTATGGCCATGCGAAAAATAGAAGAAAATTGCAAAAAAGTGCTCAAAATCGAATTTGGCGAACAAACTATAGAGGCGCATAAAAAACGAACGGCAACCAATCTAGCAAAATCCAGAAATTACTTTTCTCCTCTCATCGAGTACTTTCGGCTGGGATAAGTGTTTTTTTGTTTGGAATTTTTGTGTTGCACTGTGTAATAGAAAGTAATCAAAAAATAATTTGACTACTTTCAAAGATTACTTTTGATTGTTTTTAATTATTTTTTTTTTATTTTGCGAAATTATGGCAATACTGTCACAAATACATTTTTCTACATGAAATTCTATCAGTATTTAATGGTAGTTGCTCATTAAGTGAGGAATCAGAACCGGCCCTAAAAAAAGTCTGTGTTAATTCACGAAAAATAATTTTCAAAGAAGAATTTTACACAGAAGTAGAAAAGAAGTTAGTTTTAAAGTTTTTAAATGAAAGCATACCATGTATTTATAATTTTTATTGTTAGATTTCCGATAAGCCAACTTGTGCTAAGTGCGTTCATCGAGTGATAAGAGGGAGCGGAGAAGTGACATTAAAGTTCATCAAACATTTGCAAGTCAAGCATAGTGAACTTTTTAAAACATACAAAAATTATAAAACAGGTAGCCCTTTTGGCGGTAACACGCAATCTGAGTTCGATGTTCAACTGTTACATGCAATGATTGATTGTTCATTGCCCCTTTCCATTCTGGAAAAGAAATCCTTTATAGATCTTTATCAAAGTACAGGTATGAAGGTGATGTGCAGGCAAACAGCGGCTAAGAAATTGGAAACAAAATATACCATCATGATGAAAAATGTACAAGAAAGCATGGTTTGTTCTAAATATTTTTGTACCACAAAAGATGTTTGGTCTGGAAATCACATAAGCTTCCTCGGATATACGTGTCATTGGCTTACAGACATTTTCGAACGCAAATCGGCAGCTTTGGCATGTAGAAGAATTTGTGGAGCACACACCGCGAAATATATTGCGCAGATGATTACTGAAATCAATACTGTCTTTGGTTTCAACAGCTCAAACATTGTTTTGACCATTACGGAGAACGGTTCAAATTCTGTAAAAGCGTTCAGAGATTACGGTGTGGGAAATGACTTTTTCGAAAATGAAATTAATGACCAAATTCCAGCCTTTGATAATGAAAGGTTGTTGCCTACACATTATAGATGTTGCAGCCATATTCCGAATTTGCTTGCTTCAAAAATAATCTAAAATAATCAAAATAGTCCTTGGAAGTAGTCAATTATTTGTTTGATTACTTTTGATTATTTTTGATTATTTTCTCGTAATCTTAATTAATCTTGATTATTTGTAATCATAATTAATTAACAATTATGTAATCAATACCATTCTTTTTAAAATGTAATCTAATTGATTACTAATCGTAATCCATGTAACTAAATCTGATTCTAACTAAATATATGAAATTTTTTTTAACTCTGGATTTAAATATGGATTTTAATTGACATTTTCTGAATTTCAAATAGAAATTAAAAATTTTCTAAAATTGTAGTATCAATATTTTTTTATATCTAACTTAATTTTGCTACTATATCAAATTTAAGTTTGTTACTAATAAGATGTTGATGGAATAATTCATCTGCTTTCACTCACTATCTTTCAAAATGATGGCATGATAATTTTTGTTTTCCTGTGGTTAAACGATAATAGTTTTTATAACTTATATATAAGGATGTTATATCCTGCAATATTCCACTTCCCTGGCACAATGCTAAAGTAATTGTTAACGATATGCAAACTTTCATTTAGACTCTTATGGTAGGATTTTTTTTAACATTTAAAAAAATTATTTAAAAAGTAGTAATTGATATTCAGATTATATCAAGTGAAAAGAAAATTTCTTAGCAATTGAAATGTTATTTGAAGTTTAGAATGAATCAATTTAAATCAGAAAACATCAGTGGAAATTTATAATAACTCAAATGAAACTCAGAAAACTTTAATTTAATCTAATCAGAAAATGTATTAGGAATTTTATATGGTGTTTTTTTATATTTCAATTGATATTTTCTTATTTTAATTTTCTTTTCAGTTTATGTAGTTTTGATTCCAATTTTCCAAATTTTAATTAATATGTTGCGCGTTAAAACTTTTTCTCTACTTGTTTTCTGAATTTCAAAAAATATTTCCTAATTTTCAATTTATCATTTCTAAAATTCAATTGACATTTTCTGAATTTAAATTTTTGGTTTCTGAATTTAAAATAATATTTTCTGAATTTAATTGATTTCTTCTCAATTTCAAACGGAAATTTTTAACATCAAATGATGTTTTCTCAAATCGGAATTCAAAGCTTCAATTATATTTTCTGAAAGCCAATTTTAAAAACTCTTTTTTAACGAATCAAATATTTAAATTTTAAGAGTAATATTTTTATTTATACAAGTTTGATATAATTTTTATTAAAAAATAAAAAGTTATGTTTTTTTTATCGACCTTTACTCCCCCTTTTACATCCCCTGTTTTCTTTATAAACGAAACAAAAAATGAAAAGTAGGAAAAAAACGTGTATTGAATATCCACCAGAGATGGACCTTGCACATAACAAAACAAGTTTTCAATTTATTTTTTGATCAATGGTTATAATCTTTAACTTCAAGCTCATATATTAGTTCTCATGTAGTGAGTAAACTAGTTTATATGAATGTTTGATGTTTGGCATGGGATTGTTACCGCTTTCAAAACGTGTTCTGATGATGGGAACCTAGAAAATTCCCGAAATAGATCTATCAACACATTCCTGAAAGAGTCAAATAATAAATTTGAAAACAAAAAGCTCTATAGATTATTTGTTAGGACAATATCATAATAAAGAAATATGGAGTATTTCCTCGAACTTGAAAATTTTTATATTAAAGAAAATCGAACTTAACTTTTTCTCTTAAAAATTTTAATATTTCTCGAATAATTGCTTTTATTACTTTTTCAATAATATTAATTAAATAAACGAAATGTTAATGATTTAATGAAGATTTTATCAATTTAATAATACTTAACACAATATCAAATGTGTAAATTGTGTATAAATTAAATTAAGTCAACCGATCACATAAAATGAAAAATTTATTATGCGATAATTTGCAAACAAATATTTTAATTCAAATTTAAATTATGGAAATTACTTTTAATAGAGAAATTAAATTAACAACCAAATACCCAGCAAAAGAAGAAAGTGCTTCTTGTATAGCTTCTTTTCTTGCATTACTTAACTACTCCCTAGGGAATATAGTAGAATTAGTTAGTTCCGGCTGTAAAGTCAAGACAAAGGTAAATTTATTTCCCAAATTTGTATAGACTTACTTATTCTTCGGAAGGTTGGCTTATCTGAAGCTAGTGTTATACATTTTTTATAGAGATATTTCCAAACTAGGAATAGAAATATTATTGAATTTTGTATTAATTATATTCATAAGAATTCTTTTTTGTCATCTTAAAATGTAAAGGATTTAAAACAACGAAGTAATACATACATTTCTGACACCATAGTAAATTAAGGTTAGAGACTTTTGTGTGAGGGGCCATAACATTGGCTAGGAATCGAGCCTTCAACCTTTGCATTCATAAACTATCAAACTATCATTTAGTATACCTAAGCACTAAAGAGCAACACAAACATATTCGTTTATACATCATCACTTTAGTAAATGCTTCTACGAACCTGACAATACCGTAATTATCTTATCTACTGCACACGACAACAGATAAAATGTTACCGAGCGCTAGCATTGTACACGACAACAATAAAACGAAGTTCTGTTAGGTTGGTGTTTGGTCGATTGATATTTGTTTTTTAAGTTCATTTCAAAATTTTAATATTTGTTAGGAATTGAACCCACAAGCCCATAATTTATTTTATATATATTTTTTGTACAAGTTTTTCTAAATAATAATTTTATTCTTTTATTCCAGGTAAATATAAACCATGAAAAATACATTCTGTTAAAAAGAGAGTAAGTATTTTATTTCTTAAATCAAAATAAACATATTTGGAGGTAATTTTTATTCTTTCTTCTAGTACTATTTCACTTTTATTAAATTAGTTATAATTATACCTCGTTTCTTACAAAAATTATCATATCCGGTAAATTAGCCTTATCCAGGGAACACATATTTACGGATTGTTTTAAATTTAAAAAATGTATATTAAATATAAATGACTTCCCTATGCCCTACGGTATCCTGAGTTATGAATAAAAATGTGAACAAATTTAACTCAGAAACATGAAAGAGTACCACACAGGGATTTGATGACGGTATAGAGAGAATAAGTTTTTGTAATTAACATATATTTTTTTAAATTAAAAAAAAAACTAGTTTTTGAAATACAGCGGCTTAAACAACGGATTTTAAAAAAAATGCATTTTACCGTCAATAAGTGAATTATTTTTGTGAACGAGTAAAACCACGATTTAAAAACTTTTAAAATGACTATTGTAGGTTCAACCGTTAAAATGATATGGGCAATTATGTGAAACTGCTTTTGCAAAACTTTTATTTTTATTGTTTTGAATAAATTATATTTTTTAAGCTACAAAGGCATAGTGGAATAAATTATGATTAACATATATTTTTTTGAAAATTAAAAAAAACAGTTTTTTGAAATACAGCCGTTTAAAACCGAGGATTTTGAAAGAAAAGCGCTTTACCTTCAAAAAATTATCTTTTGGCTTATTTAATTTAAAGCCCGATAACAGTGGCTTTAAAATAAGCTATCAATGATCAATCAATGATATCAATCAATGTTAAATTTACGATTTTTTTTCATACATATTTTGAAACGCAATATTTCCACAACCGTTAGAGCTAACAACCCAAAGCTTGTACGTACGGTGACATATTTATATGACACTTACCTTCCATATCAGGTTTGGTTAAAATTGAAGGAGGTAGAGGTTGAAAATTGGATACTTTTTGATGGTTTTATATGGATTGAGTCACATACTTTTTTATCGATTAGCAATATATTTATTTTCAAAAATTTCAGAAAAATTTCAAGTTAAAAATTAAGATCATATTATCTTAAAATATGGCCCTTTTATGTTTTTTATATATTTTAATTCGAAAGAGGACATATTTCTCTATAGATACTGATAAATTCAGAGAGCCCTTAATTTTGTTTTCGGGAAATATACTTTGAATTTTACTTTCTTTATAAGAATTTAACGCCCTAATCGGGAAGCCCGCCTGAAGGTGGGGTTTTTAAAATTGGCCATAAGTGCGCCAAATGCGTGACTTAAAATAAGAATTTAAGCTAAAGACAAATTTATAAAATACTTTGTGAAGTAATGTGTTATGTGCATGGCACGGTTTGAAAGCGAGAAAGCGTTAGAGTGGAAATTTCGTAAAACTATAAAAAACGAATTTTGAAATGAACACAATTTTCAATAAGCTTGAAAACATATTTATGTTGACGGAAAACGGTTGATACTAAACACAAAGTAAGATTAAAGCATATACTTTAAAAAAAGCTCTAGTGTTCTTATAAGGACATACAGGATACCTGTTAAAGGACATCGTCTTAACTTGAAAACGCATAGATGGATTTTGTGAAATTTCTTAGAAAAATTATATTAAGTAGTATTAGCAGAGCTTTTAAGTTTAATCAATAGACGTTGAATTAAAATGAGTTTTAGCTCAATTAAGCATTTTTCAAAAACAAAACATTTCTAAAATAAAATTTGTCAAATGCATATTAATTAAAAATTAATTGTGACTGTCTATTTGACGTTAAAGTAACACTGTGCGCCCCTGGCTCGTGGGTTCGTGCGGGGTCGTGGGTTCGATTCCCACCAGAGGCACTGGTCTGTTTTAACTAGTGCTCGGTTAGGGTAATAGTATATAATTTGTAATTATATGATTATTAATTAATAAAAAAAAAAACAAATAACACTGTGTTAAAATACATAATAAAATTTGCCCTGTGGCGATGTCTCAACTTAAAACGCAAGAGTTGTCATCACTGAACGAAAAAACCATTCGTCAACCTGGTAACATTGTGAAATAGAGACGGGAGAGATTAGAAAATTAAACAATAATCTAAAAACAGAATATTTGTGTTTCTTAGTGTTGTCACTTCTGAGTATAATATACAATAACAGAAAAGCTAATAGGAAAGAAAACTGTCATTTAGCTGCATTACGTATTGTTACGTTTGTAATGTAAGAAGAGCGCAAGTTTGATTCTTACAGCCACAGGTTGTTGAAAAATTTATCATTTAGAGACAATCTGACAATCGGGACGCTGTATTTCCTCTATTCTACACTCAGCGAACTTCTGCTTTTAAAATATGTAGTTGTTTGGGTTGTAATACAGTTTCTTTATTTTTAATGTAAATGTCAGTCATTTGTAGAATAAATTGAATTTTTTACTAACCTTGTTGTTCATTTAAAAAAACAAACCACAATAAATGACTGTTTTATGATTTTACATTAATTTTTTACAGTAGTTTTTTGTTATTTAAAAAATAAAACAAATAAATGTTTGTTTATTTTTTACTTATATGTGGTTCGTTTTTATTAAAATTGTTAGTCATTTTTTGAACATTAAAAAACAAATGACAATGTTAGTTGAATTTACTGAAATGTAAGTCGTTCTTTCTTTAAGTGAAATTTCATTTGTTTTTAACTATATTTGCAGTGGTCTTTACCATCATAGTATTCTAAGTGTATCATGTTTTACAAATTCCGCGAAATCGGTTGACCCTACCACACATCTTCCTTGTTAGACAAAAGGCCAAACTAGGAATATTTTTGAAAATCTCTAAATTGGCTTCCATTGTGGCGGCAATATCTCTTAGAAGAAAAAAAGGAGAACAATAAAACAATAAGACCCACTTTTCGCCTATGTTGGAAAAATGCAACGCTTTGTAATTTTTATGGCTTTTGAACACACTACTCAATGTTGCTAACCATGCTTAACGCGCTTTAACTAACTACATTCATGTATATAATACAAGCAGTGATTTAAAAGAATGTAATCAACAAGTGCACCAGTGATTTATCACAACAAAAATTATATTTCAAACAAATGATGGGTATTCGCCAAAATTTCTTCATTAATTAGAAACATGATTCAAAGCTAAGGCTTCAATTTTTTTTTTCCTTTATGGGATATAGTTTTTTAAAAAATAATGTAAATCACTTATTTTTTTCAGTGAATACATTCTTCTACATTCTGTATATTATTTAACAAATATAACTTTAATTCTGGCTGAGCTTTGTACGACTTTTTGTATCTGTCTGTTTGTCTGTCCATCCATTTGTAAGTACAAATTGATACTATAACTTCTTCTTCTTCTACAAGTGTTTAAAGGATGTTTAAGTAATTTTTTTTTTGCGTTTCTTCTTCTTCTTCTGCTGTATGATGTGTCTGTCTGTATGGTTATTGTGTTGTTGCAAATGAATTATTGTGTGTATTGAATGTGTGCACTCGTACGTATGAGAGTTTGTTAAAATTGTGTGGCAAATAAAGAGGGCCGCCAAAAATGTTACTTTTAAACAAAAGCTTCGATGGTGAGCGCCATCTCGTTTAATCTGCCTTTTAATGGGCGTGGCTATAGTATTTTATATACGATGATCAAAGACGGCCGACACTTTGTACTTATGCCGCTTTTTACGGCTGCAATGCTTTAATGTTGCCAACCCTACTAATGATAATGATGATGCCAATGCTGCAACAGAGCATGATGATGAGGAACTCTGTCTCTTAATAAATTAAAGACTTAAGATATTGTTGTTGTAAGAATTAGGAGATTCCCAAACACCTCAAAAAGCACACTGGGTCAGAAGATTCGATATATTGGTCAATGTTACTGTCATATAAATTATATACCCAAGAACTAACGAAGATTCTGCTAACAATTTGACAAATGTCATCTTTTTTAAGGGGTCTGATTCTTTTTTTCTTTTTTTTCAAAAATGTCCAAGGGAACGAAGACTTTAAAGTTTTGGCAGTGGGTTTGAAAACAAGTTCAGTTAAAATTTCACAAATTAGTTACCAAATAGTAATAGACTTTCTACTTCAAAATAGCAAATGGTAAATCAACAAAAGTACAAACAAGAAGCTTATTACAAGCTAGGCAATACGTATTACTCCTCTCCTATGGAACACTGTGATGAACAAACTTCTCAACCCACAAGTCCGACATTGTGCTAACGATCTTAGATATCGTCATTTTCGAAACAATTAGCTTTTAGAAGAAAAATCGAAAAGTAAAAACAATCTAAAAGAGTTTGACCTACCTTAATTGGACTTACTTTCCAAAGAAGAACCAAAAAGTTTGATCTCACTAAATAGAAGGAAGCCTACATTCAATATTAAAAGGAAGCCACAAACCTGGGTGTCATTCTAAAGAGCAACCAAAAAAGAACAATCTGGAGGAGTTTGGTCTTCCTATCTCGGATGGAACCACTATTGAACTCTTAAAAGAAGTCATAAATCTGTAAATCATCCATAACTCTAAACTTTCTGGAAAAGGAAAACCAAGCTACAATAACAATATTAGCTGAGTCTCAGAGAAACTCAAAACTATATTCGTAAACTTACAACTTACTCGATTGTAATGGATGGCGCTCCCTTTTCATTGGAGCCATGTAAAAAAAAAATCTCAACTCACTGGATAAAACGACAACATACTCTTATGGCGATGACGTTATCTTACTAAGCAAGGAAGGATTTTATCAACTGAATGATGGGCGAAGCAGAATGGTCTAGCAGTCAAACACGCTGGAGAACTTTAATCTTTAATACAATTTATTTTAAACTGTTATGTGCTTGCTTGTAAGCGAGCTGAGTTGGAAAATAAATATTCCTTAAAGAATAAGGAAGTGAAGAAAGCTTGTAGAAATGACAAAAGAACATTTACCGATGAACTTGCAGCCCAGGCAAACGAGGCCGCTGCTAAAAATGATACTAAAACAGTTTATGAGATAACGAGAAGACTTGCTGGTAAACATAAGCCACCTGACCGCCCCATCAAATCTAAAGACGGAACTCTTTTAACTAACGTAGACGATCAAATAATTCGATGGCAGATGCACTTCGAAGAAACCCTTAACAATATCCCACCACAGCCTGTATACTCCAATAATAGTTCAACTCAATACCAGCCCTCCAACTCTGGAAGAAATTGAAATGGCTATTGGAAAACTCAAAAACAACAAATCACCTGGATTCGACCGTATTCCACCTGAAATTATCAAGTGCTGCCCACGTAAAATATCCCAGCTATTTCATCCACTTTTTGAAGAAATATGGAGCGAAGAGAAATTACCGGATGACTGGCTTCAAGGTGTTCTTATAAAAATACCAAAAAAAGGGGACCTTTCTCAATGTAAGAATTATAGGGGAATCTCACTTCTTTCAATACCATCCAAAATACTTACGAAAATTCTTCTCAATAGAATAAGTGACACGATAGAAAATAAATTACGTAAGGAACAAGCAGGTTTCCGGGCTAACAGGTCATGTGTTGACCATATAAACACAATAAGAATTATCGTTGAACAAGCAGAAGAGTGGCAGAGTAATATATTTATCACCTTTATTGACTACACTACCGCATTTGACAATATTTTCCGTTGCAAAATATGGGATCTCTTACAGAACACTGGTATTCCAACCAAACTAATCAACCTAATAAGAGCTCAGTATGATGGCTTTCAATGTAGAGTTTTGCATAATAATCGGCTCTCAGAACCATTCCTACCGAAATCAGGTGTGAGGCAGGGATGTCTATTGTCCCCACTACTTTTCCTGCTTGTTATAGACAAGGTTTTGGATGACACACTTGCTAATCATCGACGTGGCATCCAATGGACTTTGACCGGTCATCTCGAGAACTTAGACTATGCTGACGATATATGTTTTTTGTCCACCAAACATTCGGATATGCAATCAAAACTCAATGATCTTGTTTTCCACTCTGCAAATGTTGGTCTGAAAATGAATACTGGAAAAACGAAAGCAATGAAAATAAGAGCCACAAACAGCAACCCTTTTTCATCGGCAACGAACCGGTTGAATTTATTGATAAATTCTGCTATCTGGGAAGCATGGTCTCATCGGAGGAAAGTGCTAAATCAGACATCGAACACAGAATTGGAAAGGCAAATATTGCGTTCTTTCAGCTGCGGAACATTTGGAAATCCAATATTATATTGGTCAAAACTAAGATAAATATTTTCAAGTCAAACGTTCTATCAGTTTTGCTTTACAGCTGCGAAACCTGGCTGACAACAGTAGCACTGAACTGCAAACTGCAGGCCTTTACAAACCGTTGCTTGCGTTATATACTAAAAATTTGGTGGCCAAACGTCATAAGCAATGAAGAATTGTATAGAAAATGCCAATCTGATCCCATTCCCATTATTATAAAGAGAAGAAAATGGAAATGGATCGGTCACACGCTTAGGAAGAACCCTGATGAAATAAGCCGTCAAGCACTAGATTGGAACCCACAAGGCAACAGAAGAAGAGGTCGGCCAAAGACCACCTGGAAAAGAAGCTTGCTCAAAGATATTGAACACAGCGGAAGAAGCTGGAACGAGTTAAAACTACTAGCGAATGACAGAATATCTTGGAGAAATTTTGTAGAGGCCCTATGCTCCACAGGGAGTTAAGTGGAAATGAAGAAGAAGAAGAAGATGTGCTTGCTATACCTTGTTTAAATGAGGAAATATAGGAGCCCGGATGCCAAGATATTATATGGATTAAAGGGGATACATGACATCTAAGTACTAGATTTCACCGATCAAAGATTTCCTTCAATCTTTTGAGTTTGGAATACTTACTAAACATAAAAATTCCAAATTAGTATTAAAACAATGAAAACTTTCGTAAAATATACAAATTTTCTTTTATTTTATGAACGTTTTTGTAACATTGCATTATTTCGTAATTTTGTGCATAGATTATTATCGGTCTAGGTAAGATTGGGTCGAAAGGGGAGCTGGAAATGAGGTCGAAAGACTTCTTAGTGAATTTGGACTTTCAGTTTCTACACCCAGAGAAAAACAGGAAAAGTTTCATAAGTTTTCGTCCAATGTTACAATTTCGTCAATATTTATGAAGCATTTTGTTTATGAAATTATAACAAGAATTATAACTACCATAACATGGTCTCTATGAGCTTTTTTCTACACAAAAATTATGAAATCCTTACAAATAGAAATTAAACTTCATATATATTGTGAAGCATTTCATAAATATGATAAAATTGATATCGTTTTTTATGAAATGTTTTATAAATGGAGGAGCTTTAATTACCTCCTCTAACAAATTTCCAAATTTTATTATGGTTTCGGGGGTCCGCCACAGGAATTTTGCCTTGCAAGTAATATTTGTAATTTTTTAACTTTTAACCCACGCTTATGATATCGCCCAACTTCGACGGTGTATTGAGTTAGTACAAGGAAGTTGGAGAAAGAGTGTGGTTAAATTAAAACATTACCTAAAATAGAAGTGGGAGCAATGTCAGTGGGGAGTTCGGATGGTACGTCTGCATAATGAATATTATCTGAAATGCAATCTATTAACCAAATTTGATACCCGAATGTTAATGAAGATCTTTTATATATTTACCATAAAGAAATGTTAAATTTTTAAGATTTTATGTTCGAAAAACTGCATTGAAACACGCAAAACTGGAATGCAAATTTGTGAAAAAACTGAGTATGTCATTAAAATCAGCGTGTCCGAAATATTTATGATCAATGGTCGGTACAACTGTTTAATTTTACAAATTTATTTTAAGATGATATTTCATCATGCTCGCCATCACCTTCGAGAGCGCAGAACAAATTGCCCGTTTAAGGATTTGCTATACATTGGAAACCTACCAACAAGAAGGAAATATTTCCGTACGGTACGATATGCTAAATATGGCCAATGGACGCGATTGCGACAAAGAACACTGTTTCAACGACAGTATGCCATCTAAACCTCCTGACTTATTTACTATGAGATTCGCAAGAACCCATATTAACGTTGCGATCTCGAGAGAATATTTTTGGCATAATATGGAATTATAAATATGGACCAATTTACACCAATTTAAAACAATATAGAAACTCTAAAGCCCAATTTTGTTGGGTTATTCTCACATTTGATTACAAGATTAAGATAAACGCGGAGACGAAATGATGGGCATCGCTTGGTCTGTCAAAAAAAATCTTAAGGTCATGTGTTAAAAATTATTCGATTTTGATTTTCAGTAAAATCTCTGGTCCATTGTGCAGTAAAATATGTAAGGTTGGTTTTAAGTGTGAATAAGTTTGTCTGTTTAGGGAAACAGAGGAAAAAATCTTTATGAACACACACAAAAGGATCAAAGCTTGATAATAAAACAGGCAACATATTTTTAAAAAAGAGTCAATATGTATTCATTAATTTCGAATAAGCCTGGTTGTAAAATTCATACAAACAACGACATCAGATGAGGTTGAGGCTAAAGCTGATGTGTGGCAATATTTGATTTTTTTTTTATTGCAAAGAACAGCCATCCATCCATCTACTCGTAAACTACAATTTGATGTGTTCTTTTCTTTCATTCTTTTCAATCAACATTGATCATGTCGTGACTTGAAACATTTCATCATCATCATCATCTTCATCATTATCATCATTGTCGTTCTTGTCCTCGTCAAAATCATCATTTGTTTGTGTTGTTGTGCGGTGTGGTACCACATTTAACCAACATTACAACTTGAGGCAATTGATTTAAAAAACATCATAAAATTAAGTTAATTACCATTTTGTTAAAGTACAAATAAAACATACAACAATTTGTGTTCATTTGATCTTATTACTAGCAGAGACTGAGAGACATACAGAATTAAACAATATTTTCTAAAGTTAATTGTCTCAAAATAAACTACAATTGTGTTGTTTTTATGACTGCGCTATCAAAACCGATCAACCTTTTTGACTCATTAAATACCCCTTAAGCTTTAATTTCATTTTTATAACATTTGATTAAAAATTTACTTGATTATACAGTGTATGAGTCACATTTTTTTTATTTTGTTTTGTAACGCTTAAAGCATTTCAATAAAAGTACGAGTTTGCGCATGCGCATTTTAGTGGCCCCTTAAGCCATGCACATCTTTTAAGTGACAACACTTGTTATTATTTTTTGCAAAAAAAAATAAATTCAATTCATTTTGCATACGTTTAAATAAAGTAGATTCTTTCGATTGACCAACCGACCATATTACAAGTCAGATATTTGAAGGAGTTAAGTCGATTGTTAATTAATTCACTCGAAATTTAATTCGAGTAAAAACTTGTTGAACGTATTTCTGAAGAAAAATATATTTACAACTGATAATATTGGGTCATTATTCAGCAAATCGACACAGCAATCGCATTCATTTTTTTAAAATTTGCGGAAAATTTTGAGCAAGTATTCCCTAGGACCTTATTAGCATTTTAATTTCTAGTTTCTTAAATTCGTTGTTGTTCTCGTTCACGTCCGTATTTGGGTAAACAAATAATTAGGACACCCTGTGGCAATTCAATAAACAGTGTTGCACAAAAATAAAATTTGTTCGCGAAAATGATAATGAAATTAAAAATATGTAATTAATTCGCGAATATCAAACCATTCATTTTGCATTTTACTCAAAGTATCACTTACAGCATATAAAAATTTAAAGTTGGGAATCAGAGGGGTGTAAAAATAAACGGATATTTTCCGAAAGTATCTCTGATATTTAATATAAAAGTTTGTATATTCCCATAGTACCCTACGACAAATTTCAATATTTTGTGCAACGCACAAATATTGAAAATTTTTTTTAATTTCGTTATCCTTTTCGCAAAAAAAAATACTTTGTTGTGCTACACTGTTTAAAGAAGAGGATTTGATCTTTAAAATTACACCAAATTTTTAATTTTCTGTTGACTTGTTCAAAAGTTATGTCTAGGGCAACCAAAAATAAACTAGAGCTTGGTTTTTTCTTTGAACGAATAACACTATTTAGACCTGATATAAGTTCTGATCATTAAATTATGAACATTTTAAGCTATATATGTTAGAGCGTTTTCAGCTTATATTTTGATATTTGCTTATTTTGTGAATATTAGCTACTTTTTGACTTTATTTCGTTAAAAATTAAGCTTATTGTAGCTTTTTTTTTTTTTGAATAGATCTTTTTTGCAATTTTTTAGCAATCGTTATTTTGAAGTATTTTTTTACTTGAAAGTTGAAAATTTTATGTTCCATGTTGTTGGTTTATCAAACAATATTTTGATAAACCAATTTGAACTTTGAAACGTTGTAAAAACAGTTTCTATGTTGCACATTAGCTTGACTGACAAAGTTCCAAGGAACAAATTTTATTTGTTGTCACGATTTTAATAAGAACCCTGGTAGAAATTTCCAACCGTACCAAACAAATAGTACTGGCAAACCACTGATATTTTTGTAAAACCCACCGTGTTAAAAATTACCAAAGGTACAACTAATATTGCACTCGTAAAACAATATTTGGTTTGCAAAGCATGTGTTTTGCCAGTACCACCCTCAAAACTCATTGCCAATATTGTTTGTACCAATTAGAATCATTTTTTTTTTAATTTTTTTTCTTCCAACGCATCACAGACCGTCGCACAGTGGGGTTTTTTATACCAAAAGTGTGTATTAATTCGAGGTATCATTCCCTGTTTCTAATTTTAACTTTTTTCTTTCAAATTCACTTTAAGAAGTAAAACTAATATTATTATTTTTTAATATTATTTAGTACAAATTTTATTTATTTTCCATTAGTTAATTTTTTAAACCACACCTTTAATATTGCTAAAAATTGCAATATTTCCAAAAAAATTAAAAAAAAAAATATTTATTCACACATTTCTATTCCTTATCCGACTCTTTATCATCATCATCATCATCAATTATTATCATCAACATTATCACTAAAATTAGCATAGGTATCATTATCATCATTATTGGCATCTGCTTCACCATCGAGATTTGATTCAAATATTAACAATTGAATTGCTTCCATAGGCAAATTATGGGTTTTTTTTCTCTTTCAATTTTCTCATATTTGTTATTACTGGATCTGAAGTAACTAATAGTCTTTTAGATATATCTTCATTTGATTTTTCTGTAGAGCATTTTCGTGAAAAATGCACCCTAAAATTTTTGAAATCTTTGTTTCGACCTTCTTGTGCTTCTTCTGTCAACTATCCAATTGGTAGTAAAGCGTGGTTTATTATTTTTGGTCCATGGATTATAAATTTATGGATAGTTGGGGACATATAATACCAGGGATACAGTTGTACAAAATACCTTGCGGTATCAAGAGCGAAATCTCGAAATTCATTAGTGTTTATTTGAAAACCACTAGGAACGGTAATCATAATTGAATGTATTTGTCTTATCACTTTGCATCCAATTTTGTAATTTGCGCTGAAATGTCCGCGTTTTGAAAGAAGCGCCGAGCTGTGTTGCCGTCATTCGAATTTCCAAAGCCAGATTTCGGATGATCAATAATAAGACCTGTTTTATTTTTGAACTCCTCTTGAATACGTGCTTTATTTTTTGCAACAACTTGTTTTTCGATGTCCAATCTAGCTTGCCATTTCTTTATTGGTAGCTTAGATGCCACATTTCTTCTTTTAATCTGTTTTTATCTACTCTAATTTAATAATTAAATGCAAGCTCTCATGAAAACAGAAGCAATAATAACACTAATGTTGATTTTTTATATGTAGGTGCAACAATATATTTAAATTTTATTTTAAAATGTGCAAAAAAGTGCAGACAAAATTTTCATAAATATTTTCAAAAGCGTTATATTTTAAAAAAAAAAATGTTTTTTTTCTTAATTTGGCTTTATTTACAACTATTTATCGACATATTTCCCGAAATTCACTAATTTATAGGCTTACGCGTGAAAATTAATTAAAAATAATAACAAAAATTACACATAAAAACAAAGAACATAAATTAATATTACTAACCTGAGGTTGAAGGTTCCATTAAAATATTTTTAATTATCACTTTAGAAAACACTCAAAACTAATTTTTAAGACACCAAAAGTTAAAATTTATATTGCACGCGAGGAAAACGCCAAGTAACTCAAACTTTAAAATTGTATAATGTCATAATGGTAGTTGTCAAAAACAAAATTATTGCACTAGTGATGTGGAATGTTGTGTACTTTTACCGACTACCAAAATTCATTCGGTTCTCCTAAATTTAATTTTGCAAATAATTCCCATTTTTGGTATCAAAAAACACTACTGTGCGTCGCCGACGCTTTGCCAACACTGTGCCGATTGTATTTTTCTGCCTTTTTTTAATTTATTTAAATTTATCGGCTTTTTTTATATTTAAACTGCTTATTTTACTGTTTTTCGAACTTTTCTAAAGCGCTTAAAAAATTGATTTTAGAGCTGTTTTTTTTTTTTTTGTTTGACCCTGTGAAGAGAATGCAAATATTGTGTATTTCTTACACATTCGTTTAAAACTCCCAACTTTGAGCAGCGATTGAAGACGTAATTCGAAAAAAGAAAAAATACGTAAACTTCATATTTGCTACACTCAGGAAATTAAGAAGGTACAAATGACTAAAAATGACAGTGAAATGACTATAAATGTACTCAGAAAGGCGATGACTGTATTTGTGCTAAAAATTACAAACCATGTAGTAATTTTTAATTACTGATAAAAAAAACTACAATAGTAGTAAAAATGACTAACGAAACCATAAAAACGAGAAACAAAGCAATAAAAACAATGAACATAAAACGACTACATAAGTTGTAAAAAGTAGTGTCTTTAACAGTTATTTTTCGGTATTTAAACTTTTTTTTTATAAAAAAAAATATATATTTTTTTCTTTTAATTACAAAGCAAAGTGAAATTTCCAAACATAATCTTCTATTTATAAATAACTAACAAAAATTGACCGTTTACTGCAAAATTACTGTTTTGGGAGTTGTTTATTAAAATACTTAAGTAACTACTCAAAACAACTGCTACAGAAGTACAGTATTTTTGGTTAGTTATTTTCGTTCCGTTTTCCATTTTCTCATAGAAAGATGACTACAAAAACAGTTAAAACTACTATTACGGTTTACTACCCGAATGACCTACATGTAGTTACTGTAGAAAATGTAAATACCAAGTTCAGTGAAATTTGAAAGACCGTGATCTGAAAGGTGTGTCGAAAGTTTTTGAAAGCTAAACCCTTATTCGCATCCACTCTCCTATAAAAGAATAAATTCTTTTCAACTCATTTGTTGCTTCATTTTTTAGGCATGTGTACAAAAGGTTGTTTTTATGGGCATTGATAACATTTATTGTTATTGCTGTATTTTGACCAAAATTGCCAACAAATTGCTCATTCGTACAACTGAGCATAAACTAGAAGCTTAAAAGAATTCATTCTTTTTGGAATGACCTACATAAAATTTCAATTCAATGTTTTAATTCAAGGGGCGAATTCATCAATAAGAAAAAAGCTGGATTCAGTTCAAATTTATGACTTTAAAGTATTGAAATTAAGGAGATGCATTTTCTGAACAAGGAATTTAGTAATTCAATCTATTCATTAAATTTTTCTTGAAAATCATTCAATTGTGCATTTAATTTCCTAAAGGAAATACTTTCATATTAATTAATTCCTTCAGGATATTACAATAGAATGAATTCAAGAGAAAATCATTCAACAGGTAATGAATTCCTTAATCAAAAAGTGCAGTTATGAATAAATTAATTAAATTGATACGGAATCAGAAAAAAAAACATTTTTTTTTTCCAAAAATATTGATAAAAAAAATGGAATTCATTCTATTCCATTTTAGAGAATTATTTCTCAATATAAAAATTCAGTTAAACAAACTAATACGGGAATCAATTGCATTAAAGCTCTGACATGAACTTACATGGTTTTTGTCTTGTTAACTGTCACTTTTGAACATCAATTAAATATTTATTAACACTATGGTTTTACCGGTGGTAATATTGTTTAAAATTTAAATTTACACTGAAAAGAATTTTTTTAGCGTCCTAAGAAAAAATATCTATTGTGCTTAACCGATTTAAGTTACTTTGTCTGGAGACTGGAATGAAGATGCAGATGGTTTGTTTATTAGTCAAACTAGACATCTGTGAGTCCACAAACAAAGAATCATATAAAAAAACAACGATCACTTAAACCCTTCCCTGCCAAAACATTGTTTTTCTAATTCGATGCTGAATTTTGGTGGAGGAGGTTGGCGGGACAACTCGAATCCAAATCCGGTGAAAAATAAAATATTTTTGATTCGGTTAGTAGAAGATCGAGGATTAGTTAAATATTTCTTAATGTCAATTCTGAGTCTTTTTTATTGTTTTTTTTTAGATGGCTCATAATTGCTGAATGAACTTACCTTTAAAATACGAATAAATAAAGAAGGAATAATAACACGAACTGATACTTCGATGACTAACCCCGCATATCTCCGGATACGATTTGCCCCATGGAATATTAACACATTGCTTCAAATAGGAAAATTAGCCCAACTGACAGCGGCATGCAAAAGACTAATTTATTGCTGTTGTAGGAATAAGCGAAATGAGATGAAAATTGAGCGTTGATTTTACAAGATCAACGGGTGACCGTATATTATATTCTGGGCGCAAAGAATAAGACCCACACACCCACAGAGTAGGCATTTGCATAAGCAGAAAAATACGTAACTCTCTCATAACATGGTCGGAAGTTTCCGATCCCATTATAACGGCAAAAGCAGCGTTAGTAAAATTACAATTGTACAATGTTACTCTCCGACCAAGGTTTCGGACCTTCAAGCAAAGACAAGTTTTTATGATTAGTCTTAATGGGTGATTTAAATCAGCGCATTTTTTAACAGTGAGGGTTTTGAACACATTATCGGAAAACAGAGTCCGGATGTCAAAAACGAAAAAGGTGAACTTTGTTGGAAACATGCACAGAACATGATCTTGCGATTGCAGGCTCTCACTTCCCACACATAATACACCACAAAATAACTTGGCAATTCAGAGATCCATGTTATTCGACACAAAGCCAGATTGATCATTTCTGCATAACAATAAAATGCCTTAAAATCTTGCAGGATGTCAGAGAACTTCGCAGTGCAGATCACTATCTTTTGATACGCACAGAGAAAAATTCAAACGATATCCAGCTGAAAATCGGTTACTACGATTAATATCGGTTGGAACAACTTAATGTTGGTGTTCACAACATAAACCGGTTAAAACAACAAAATTTTAGTTGCAACACCCAAAGTATTTAGAAATCATTTCGGAATATGATTGTACTAACCGAATTTATTGGTTGTGGCAACCAACATACAGTTTTCAATTCGGTTAGCATAACGCAGTATATTTTTTTTAAGGAATTTTTCACTAAGGGTAATTATGACACCAAGAGCATCTTAGGGTTAATTTAGTTTACAATATTTTTTTAGTGGATTATATATATATTATTTGATTTTATAGAACCCCCTAATGGGTATTAAAATGTTTGTGTTTTTCGTGTACTTCAATGCTGCGTACAAATAAACCGGAAATTTCAGACATGTTTTCATATAAAAAACCTATAATATTGATCCCACCCTTTAAATCTTAAACGTGAGATCTTATTTTTTCTCCTCAATGCAGGCTTGCTAGATAATTTCATTGTTATCCCCAAACAAACCAAAAAATATTCCCGAAAAATCGCCAATCCGAAAAAAGGTTCAACAAAGTAGTGTATTTCAAAATCGTTATTTAATTTGTCCGCATTTACTAGGCTTGTCAGACACTTTCCATCGATATCAAATCATCTAATATACCCAAATTCAAGAATATAATTTTTTAGTTGAATCAGAGCTTAAATTCGTTGTTAATGCAGCCCAAATTTACTTTGGCTTTTAAAATTGGCTTATAATTAATAGAAATATCATTGCAAACAACACCATTTTCAATTGTATTTCGAAAATTATACTTTGTATTTCAGAAATTATCAATTGTATTTCAAAAATTATTTATTGTATTTCAGAAATTGTCAATTGTATTCCAGAATGGGGATGGGGTCTTTCATAGAGGTGCACTTGTGCGGAAAGCTTTCTGTCTGCCATCCACTTGGGGATGGCAAGAAGCAATTCCTCTATCGAATTTCCCAAGCAGCTCACAACTTCCGGTCTTATGCCCTTGGTTTCAAGCAGGGATACCTACCGGTGTTAAGATATGTCTTGACACCGGTAGGTATCTTTGCTTGAAATTACGGGCGTTAGAGCAAGTATCCCCTGGAAATGTTGTCCAGACACCCGTCTGGCGGCAGCTAAAGTGAGAAGGCATGCAGTTGAGTGCCCGAATGGCATACTAACAACATGCGTCTCGGGTTAGTAGGTGTGAAACACTGAAACTTAACTATCTCATTAGCCGTCTTTTGGCTAACCTGCCTAGAGGTTGTTGGCAGCCCCAACACTAGGATCGGTCAAGGTGGCCCAATCAGTCGCTTTAAACTAAATTAAGATTATTAATGAAACCACAACAAATATATATAACCAACGGATTAGTGGCCCTTTGTTCCCAATAGGAACCACAGGACATAATATATATATATATATATATTCCAGAAATGTTTACAAGTTTTTATTTCCGAATTACAATTGATAATATCTGAATACAATTGACAATTTCTGAAATACAATTGGCAATTTCTGAAAAGCAACTGATATATTTTCATACAATTGATAGTTTCTGAATTTAATTTTAAATCTGAAATACAATTGATAATTGAAAATGGTGTAGTTCTGAAAATCAGTCAAATTCATAACTATTGTTCATACACTTTTTCTAACTTTTAACTTTTATATTTTTATTACGTCTGTTAAAAACGCCATTAAATTTAAAGGACTTTCAATTTCATATGTTTTTTAATTAAAACAATTCAGATAAATAAAAATATTGGGTCTATAATTTTTTTTAGTATTTAGATTATTCATGTTTTTTCTACAGTTAATATGACGATTTCAGAATAACCAAATTTTTATTTAATACATACAAAAATAATCTAAATTGAATTATTGATGGGTAAAAACCAAGCGAATTTTGGATAAATTTCATGGAGTCGTAAGCTAGCCTGTATGTTTGAAGGGAGTTTTCGAAAAAATGCCACTGTACACAGAAAAAATTATGGGCCAAAAATATATAATTAATCGATTGTTTAAATATCAATGGCAATTTAAACAATTTTTTTAATTGATTCAATTAAAAAATTTATTGAATTTTCTAATATATCCATACAGTGTTGACAACATGTAAACAAAATTTTTAAAAATTTGGCAAACTATTTTTTATTCGTGTACGCACGAAAACTTAATTTAGTTTCGTGTTTTATCTATGGTAATAAAAGTGCACATGTGGATTTAATAAACCTTATCGAAAAAGGACAATTAAACTATTATTTTTGTAAATAATAAAATTTTCAATAAGTATAAGTGTCATTAAACTATCATTTTAAAGTTGTGTGTGATTTTGTAAGAAAGCAATTCAATTACAAAAAAAAGTTCAAGACAAGACAAGCAAAACAAAAATTTTTGTCTTTACTTTTATTTGTTTTCTTACAATACATTTTTATATTAAAAAGCTTTAATTTTATTATAAATAAAATGTCAATTTAATTTACAAACCTACATTTCCTTTCTTATTTAATGGGGGGCATATAACAAAAATAAAAAATACGATTTTTCAATACTACCATTGTTTTCTTCTCAAGTTTTAATCAATTTAACTAAACTTTTTAATTGAGGTTGTAAAGAAAAACAATAACTCCTTTAATTTTTTTTTTTTTTTTTTTTTTTTTTTTAAAGAGAAAAAATCAGGAAATTCTTCCTATTAATTAATGTGTGGAAAGGGGATAGTGGAGAGGTGAAAGGTGGTGAAAGATGAAGGGCTTCAAACATGGCAACACTGTTATTGCGCGAGATGATAAGTCTTAGAACAGTTGTTGCTCGCCACCTGATGTAGAGTTGGCGAATTTATTGAAGCTTTTTGTTTCATAGCCCCGATTCATTATTTTACTTCGGTGGGGTTAAGTGCTATGGGAACACCGAAGGTGGGTGTAGCGATACATATAAGTGATAGAAAACTCATACATATTATTTTTCTAAATTGATGTTGTCGTCACCGGGAATCGAACCCGGGACCATCCGTGTAACAGTCCAACGCGCTAACCATTACACCACAACGCCCACTAATATTATTATTATTTTAATTGAAAGAGTTTTAATAAACTATCTGCAAATTTTTTTAGTTAATACTATCATTTCAGTGGTAGGTGCAAAATCAATTAAAATATTAATTGATTCAATAACATTTTTAATTCAAACCCGTTTTTAGTTTTTTCTGTGTAATGACTCAGAAAATTAAATAGGTTTTAACATTTTGTGAATATGAATAGAAATTTTGTTTTTTCATTTTTAAGTCACAAAATATGTATTTTTTGGATGAACAACCTTCATACAAAAA
Organism: Delia radicum; assembly: GCA_021234595.1. NCBI lineage: Eukaryota > Metazoa > Arthropoda > Insecta > Diptera > Anthomyiidae > Delia > Delia radicum. The sequence continues at coordinate 310,661,257 of CM037851.1, read as the reverse complement.
TTTAAGCTTTTAGTAATAATAGCTCATTTTTGATTAATTTAATCGTAAAGTTATTCGCTTAAATCTATATGACATTTTATCAGGGGTTTTCTATAAAATTGTTTAATTAAACTTTAAATTTTTTATATAGAAACCCTAGTAAAGTTGCTTGGCAAAAGCAGGCCTCGCACACACTCATAGAAAGAAGTTAGTAGAAAAATTAGTAAAGCCGTTAGTAATTCAACTTTGCAAATTTTTAATTAATTTTTAGTTCAAATTGAGATTTTAGTTAAAAATGTTGCTATTTTGACTTGAAATACGAAATGTTTGACTATTTTTTTTTTGTTTTGCTGAATTTACAAAAGTCTAAAAATATTATTTTAATTATCAAAACCAGCAGAGATCGTTTAAATACGATATTTGAATTTCAGTACTTGTGTATAAAATAGACAAGTGAAGTGAACACGTCCTATTAGAAAACTGCTAAGAAACATTTATGCAAATGCTTTTATTATGAACTAATAAATAACAAAATTATAAAAAAACATTCAAGAGTTTTATATAAAAAAATTTAAAAAGAAAAGTATTTTTTGTTCTGAATTGAAGGAAGTGGTTTTTGTGTTTATAACATAATTTGTAATGTTTAAAAAAATGAAGAAAAATAATTTTAAAAATATTTTTCTTTTAACAATGAATAGATATTGAAAGACTTGGAAAGATCAGTTATATCTTTGATATATGACAATCCGTACACCGCGGCGCGCCGGATGCAAAAGGAACAAAGGAAATAATAAAGCCAAATAAAAGACCGATACAACTCTGTTTTTTATTTATCTTATTAATACAGATATGTATTGTTTTGGTCTTATTATTTATAATAAACATTTTCACGAATAGATGGCGCTTAGTTTTGTTGCAAACAACTAAAAATTTAACTCAAATCTAGTAGAAGTTACTGCTTTTTCTGCTGTTTTTGTTTTACTACTATTTAGCAAAGATATGCAGCTAATTTTACTGCTTTTTTCTGCAACGTAATTTTTAACTAATTTTAGGTAACTTTTTCTACTATTTCACACACTAATTTGTATGAGTGCAGGTTTTAACTTGACTGATTTTATGTTAAATCAGTATTCAATTAAAATATTTGTTAAAAATTTGTAATATACCCAAAAATCGGCTGTACGCAATTAAAAATTTCTGTCCCCATGACCAACAAAAATTACGCAAATTTGGTGAACAAACCCAAGTCTGGCAAGCCTGTCTATATCGCATATCAGAGTTTGATTAAGTTAGGAAAAAAACCCGACTCTTCTTGTGAGTCGAAATCTGGATAAATTGTTTGGAATGGATCATATCTTCAGAAATAAATTACGAAATTACTATTTTATTATGTTGGTCAAATTGTAATATCTGCAGTATTTTTGATCCGCATTTCGAAATATACGGTTTATTTTGGGAACGCCGCCACTCAAACTTGTTCTGTTCTGTAAATAAAGTACACTCAGGGAACTTCTGCTTTAAAAATATGTAGTTGTTTTATTTTTAATGTAAATGTCAGTTATTTATAGAACAAATAAAATTTTTTGCTAACCTTGTAGTTCACTTAAAAAAAACAAACCACATCAGATGGCTGTTTTATGACTTTACATTCATTTTTTACATTCGTTTTTTGTTATTTAAAAAAATAAATGCTTGTTTATTTTTTACTAACATATGTGGTTAATTTTTACTACAATTGTGGTTCATTTTTTGAACATTAAAAAACAAATGACAATGTTAGTTGAATTTACTGAAATGTAAGTCGTTCTTTCTTTAAGTGAAATTTCATTTGTTGTTAACTACATTTGCAGTGGTCTTTACCTACATAGTATTCTAAGTGTATTTTTATCTTAAAATAAACGCGCGGTGAGGTGAGTTTACATTTTCTAAATGCGTTTTGGGGCCTGATCGAAATAATGACAATTGTATAAATATCATCAATTTGTTCCATATATAAAATTTCTTTCAGTATATTTTGTTTTCCTTTTGTCCCTCTAACTTATCAGGTGTTGGTGATCAGTTGTAAAACATGATCGGTAATAAGCATTTTGATATTTTATCTGGACGAACGAAGTGTCAAAAAAACAACAGTTAATTGCTGACACAAAAGACTGTAAATTAGTTGAATAATGCGCCACCAAAAACATTGGGCAAGACAATGAATGCAAAACAACAAAACTTAATGCAACTCAAAAACCAAGTAGTAAATGAAATGATAAATTAAACGTGAATAAAACTGAAGAATTCGGATGGATGAAAAAGAGATGGATGGATGTTTTTAAAGCAACGTATCGTCACATAAAATGCAAAACGACGTAACAACAAAAAAAATTTCAATCGCGTTTTTGATTGATTGTGATGCACTAGACTAAATTACATGTCCCTTCAAATGTTTGAACGTATACGTCAATAACTACCGATTTTATGAACGAACAACTAGTGCATGAATTTCAAAAACAAAAAGCCCTAAACTAAGAATACTATGTAGGTAAAGACCACTGCAATTGTAGTTGAAAACAAATGAAATTTCAGCTAAAGGAATGACGACTTACATTACAGTAAATTCAACTAACATTGTCATTTGTTTTTTAATGTTCAAAAAATGACTAACAATTGTTGTAAAAATGAACCACATGTTAGTAAAAATAAACAAACTTTTATTTTTTTGAATAACAAAAAACAACTGTAAAAACTGAATGTATAATCATGAATGATGTGAGTTGTGTTTTTAAATGAACTACAAGGTTAGTAAATATTTTAATTTGTTCTACAAATTACTGACATTTACATTAAAAATAAGGAAACTGTAGTACAACCCAAACAACTACATATTTAAAAGCAGAAGTTCCCTGAGTGTACACACAAAAAAATAAAAATTCATTTCAATTACGAAAACCACCGATTCAATAACTTTAATTGCTGAAATTCCGCAAACAACGAAAATTTGCTAATTCAATTAGAAATTGATAGCTCTGTAATTGAATTATTTTTCAATTAAATAATAACTCTTTTGATTAAAAAGTGATTAATAAGGTACACGCAGATAAATAAAGTGCCAACCGAATTTAAAAGTGTATTTTAATGGTAACAACTAATAAATTCAGTTAGTACAATGGTATTTACTATAGATTTCTGAATATTTTGTGTGTTGCTACCAAATTCAGTTGAATTAACCGAGCTTTGTTGTGAAAACTGATGTTCAATCGTATCAACCGACTCAAATTTTTAATACCCGAATATGAGTCGAAGTAACCGAATTTCAGTTGGCAAATAGCTATATTTTTCTCTGTGTGTATCAATACCTTCCCAAAAACCAAAAAAAACATTTTTTTGTTGTCATACCAAATGTTTTTTTTTTATAGAAGTGTTGTTGCCATACCAAATGTTTTTTAACAGCTTGCATTTTATAACATTGAATTTATGAAATTCTCATTTAGTTAGCAGATTTATTTATACTTATGTGAAGAATTCCACTCAGAAATGTCTTTTTTCTTTCTATTGAAGCGTGGGGGTTATGGCAACATTTTTTCTTTACAGAAATTATCCCTTTTGCTAAAATCAGAGTATTTTTTTTTTTTATTTTGTTTAAAACAATTTTTAATTTATTTTTGCATTTTGTATCTGTTTAAAAAAAGTTTTAAATCTTTATTAAACGAAATAAAACTGTAAAAACTACATTATCAATTTTATGATAATGTTTTAGAATAAAAAAATATTAAGAGTTCAATAACTGAAACTAAATTATTCAACTTAATTAAGTAAAAAACCTAATAAGAATTAATATCTAATTTAATTGAAATGAATTTAAAATGAATTACGAATACCACTAAACATAAACATTTATAAAAAACCACTACATAAGTATTACAAAAAACAACAACAATGTGTTAATGTATGCATATGAGCGATGATATCAAAAAATGTCACGCAAGTTCCGAATTTGAGCAAATATTTAATTGATTCAATTAATTTTTAATTGACAGCATTTAAAATTTTCAACAAACCATTTTAATTGAAAATTGTAGGGAAATATTTGTGTCTGTGTAACAACAACAATAAATAATAATAATAACGAACGTGTTTTTTATATAACCCAACTGGGTTGGCTTCACACTCAGTATAATTGATGCCAGTGCCTTCTCATCATCGGAGTCCCACTTCTCCCTGGCCGCATCATCAGCTGCAGATTCACGTTTCAATGTACCACAAACCATTCGCCATAAACCGCTGTGTATAAGAACACTTTTCAACTTTCATAGTTGGCGTCATCCAACTTTTCAATTTGGAATACGTTGCTCATTTTCCTTTTTTTTTCAAAACTTTAATATTTATACGCCTTTACTTTATGATTATGCCTACTGGGCCCATAACCTGTTTTTATTCAATGAATTTTATTAATTATAAAGTTTAAATATTAAAACGCGTCTTTGCGCTACAAAGTTTTTAAAAAGGAATGAAAATGAAAAGGAATTTCATAATACAATATGGCTGACGAAACAGCCAAAAGAAAAACGTAGAAACATACAAGTTGCATGGTTGCCATCTATCTTCAACAAAACGTGTATAAAAAAGTATTTTTTTTAAATAATTAAGAGGGAACTGCTTTTTTACACGTCAATTTTGGTTTGAAAAACTACTAATATTCCTGAAAAAAATCACAATTTTGAGTTATATTCCATTTCAATGTAGTTAGGTATTTTTCTTTCAGAAAAAAACCTAGCCGAAAAAGCGCAACAATCATAACTCGAGGAATATTAAAAAACAATCCTTCAGAAATAAGTCTGTCAATTTTTGTTTGGAAATATAGTAATATCGCCCAAAAAAAATTACAATTTTGAGCTACATCCCATGTGTTCAGTGCAATACTGTTGCGTATTTTTGTTTCAGAAAAAAACATGCTGAAAAGGCGTAACAAAACTAGAAGAATATTCATAAAAAATTAAAAATCCTTCAGAAATAAGCGTATAGCATTTTAAGCAAGAGAAGAAACGTTGTCCTTGAAATCTGAAATATTCTTAATTGTAAAAAAAATTGTAAATTGTTAATTGTATACTTCTTCTGTAAATAAAATAAAAAGTGTTGTTACGCCCTTTTGCATTTTAGGTAACGATGTCCTTTAAATCTAAAATATTTTTAATTGTACAACGTTTTCTGCTTCTCCTGTAAAAACAAACTAAAAAGTGTTGTTGCATCCTTTTGCATTTTAGGTGACGATATGAATGTTAAGTTGGACAACTGTAAAACAATAAATACTTGCACCTAAAAAAACACTTAAAAAAAGGATGTTCAAATGTAACACCTTGGTATTCTAGCGGTTTTTTTCTTAAACAAGTCAAAAGTGAATGTGTGAGTGGATATTCATATCGGGGGTATATTTTAAATTAATGGTCATAATAAATGTTTACAAGATGTATAAAATGTTAACTGAATACTGACTGACTGACTGAACTCAAAAGTCTTTCAAAAAGAGCTAAACTAAATCGAGTCGAACATAACCGCATATAGTCATCAAATGAACGCATGTCTTTTGGTTATTTTTTCGTTTTTTTTTTTTTTAAAATATGAATAATAAATTAGTTTGAAATGGTGTTTTTTTTTTTAAACTTTTCTTTCAATGCATACATACCAAGAAGGCTCAAAATAACGAATAAATTTGTTAAGATGCATAAGCGGGTGTAGTTCTTTTGTGTTGCTGAACAAAAATGCAAACAGAAGTCGAAATAGTGGTTGGTGGTCTCACCCCGAAAATGAAAAAAAATTAAACTTAAATAATAACGACGATACGATACGTTCAAATACTTTAATTTATAACCTTCTAATTAAAATTTTAGCGACAAAACCGCAACAGCACCAAATAAGAAAAAACAACTCCAATAAAGACGAGGACAACAACAACAATGACGATTTTTAAGCCTTTAAAGAGGATATTAACAAAATATGAAGTTTATAATTTCTGCCTCATTTGTTTAGTGATATGCGGTATGCCTAAATGATTGCCAAAGGGAAGGAATGCTAATCAAATCGATTCCAAATGTTATAAATTTTTTTATTTTTTTGCCTAAAAGGGTCAAGATAAATTCTACACACACAGAGAAAAATTTTTCTAGTTACTAACTGAAATTTGGTTACTACGACTCAGATTCAGTTATTATGAATTTCAGACGGTTGGCACAACTTAAAATTAGTTTCACAAAAAAGTTCGGTTAGTTCAACTAAATTTTAGTTGCAACAAACAAAATATTGAGAAATCTAATATAAGGTGGCGCAAAAGTAATCCTCCTATCAGAAAATGTTATACATAATAAATACATAATAAAAAAAAAACATCAGAAGGTTATTTTTGCGCCACCTTATATAAGCATTGTTGTACTAATTGAATTTATATGTTGTAACTACTAATATACACTTTCATTCTCTGTGTGGCACTTTATTTCTCTGTGTGCACAGAAAAAATATATCCCTACTTTTTTCAATTGAATCGGTTTGTTGACAATTTTAAAAGCTTTCAATTAAAGATTAATTGAATCAATTAAATATTTGCTCAAATTCGGAACTTGTTTGACATTTTTTTATATTTATGTAAAGGGTGTTTTTTATAGTGGCATAGAACTTTGAAATGGAATAAAACAAAGATGATTTTTTTAAATTGACATGAAATTTACTTTATTCGAAATTTTATTTTAATTTAAATATGACTTCTGGCATATGACCGCCACAGCTGGCTCAGACGTAGTCTATTCTAGAGGTCCAATTTTCGATTAATTTTGCGAACATTTGTGGCCGTATATTGTCATTAACGCGGCGAATGTTGTCCTCCAAGTGGTCAATCGTTTCGGGCTTATCGGCGTAGACTAACGACTTCACATATCCCCACAGAAAATAGTCCAGCGGCGTTAAATTGCACGATCTTGGAGGTCAATGCACGGGTCCGAAACGTGAAACTATGCGGTTACCAAACGTTTCCTTCAATAAATCAATTGTGGCAGGAGCTGTGTGAGTCTTGTTGAAACCACAGCTTCTGCACATCATGGTTGTTCAATTGAAGAACAAAAAAGTCAGTAATCATATCTCTATAGCGGTCCTCATTGACTGTAACGTTCTGACCAGCATCGTTTTTAAAGAAGTCCGGACCAATGATTTCACCAGCTTATAAAGCACACCAAACAGTCAGATTTTCCTGATGTAACGTAGTCTCAATATACACTTGAGGATTATCATCACTCCAAACACGGCAGTTTTGTTTATTGACGTATCCATTTAACCAAAGGCGAAGTTCATCGCTAAACAAAATTCGCAAAATTCGTGCACGATATGTATTTCGAACAGAACCACGATTTCCTAAATAAATTTGCACAATTTGGAAGCGTTATTCAGGTGTCAGTCTACTCAAGTTGAAATTCCAAACAAAACTAAACATAAATCACTGGACATCTGACAAAATGGCCGCCAGTCAAAAAAGTGCTGCCAACTTAAAGTTATATACCTTTATAAAAAACATCCTTTAGTTGGTTTTTATAAATGTTATGTTTAGTGGTAGTAGTAATAAATATTTTAAATTGATTTCAATTAGATTAGATATTAATTTTTCTTATGTTTATTGCTGTATTAAGTTAAATAATTTCGTTTCAGTTGCTTAAATCTGAATATTTATTTATTCAAAAATATTATCATAAAATTGATAATGTAATTTTTTAAGTTTAATTTCGTTTAATAAGTTTAATTTCGTTTTTTTGAACAGAAAATAATTTAATTAAAAATTATTTTAAACAAAAAAAAAAATCTCTTATTTCAACAAAACGTCTAATTTCTGCAAAGAAAATATACCAAAAAAAAAAGGTCCATAATGTTTGGTCGTAGAAGGATTAAGTTGGGATCGATTTTTTAAATAATGTTTCACTAAGACCTGCTACATTATCTCAAAATAGCCAATGTTTAAGGCTTAACCATAGTTAGGGATGTTAAATTAATATGGAAATGTCTGTGGTTTAAGTTAAACTTCGGTTATTTTTAGAAAAGTTACTCGCCCTAATAATATATTCCGTGATTATTTTAGGCATTTGAGGCTTTTGAAAATTTTTTATTTTTATAATCTGATAAGGCAAATTCCTGAAAAAAATGCCAAAAAAAAATGGATTACATTTGTAGCCGTTTTTAAAGTTTCGATGTTTTTATAATTGTTTTTAATTGTTATTTGGCAACTTTAGATACACAAATTTGTATACCTGATTGCTAGAAGGAAATGCATATAGTGATTTTCCGGTCCGGGATTCCCAAAACCAAAATTTTAAGTTAATGCATTCCCGGGAATCGTGGAATTTAAAAAAATATATTTGAAATAAAGAATTTTAATAATGCCTTGAGTTATACACTGCGTCACAAAACTATAAGTACGCATTAATTTCACTAAATTTCGTAAGATAAAAAAAAGTAAAAGATTTTAGTACAGTGTTATATTGACGTCATATAGACAGTTGCAATTAATTTTTAATTAATATGCATTTGACATATAGAGACGGAGGAGATTAGAAAAATAAACAAAAATCTAGAAATATAATATTTGTGTTGTTAGTGTTGGTCACTTCTGAGTATAATATACAATAACAGAAAAAGCTAATAGGAAAGAAAACTGCCATTTAGCTGCATTAGATGCGAGGCCATACTTGGGTGTGATCGCTAAACGGTCATAACTTGGTATTGTTACGTTTGTAATGTAAAAATAGCGCAGGTTTGATTCTTACAGCCGCTGGTTGTTGAAAAATTTATCATATAGAGACAATCTGACAATTATAAGACACAAATAATAATACAATTTAAATAGAAAATCACTGATGAGCCTGTCCATAAAAAGGCAGAAACTAGTCTAGTCTGATTTAAAAATGAATAGTGTTTATAATTTTTAGAGAAAAACGTTTATTCTTCTTCTTAACATCAACATTTGTAAAAGATTTTAATCGGCATAAAAATATTTAACAAAAAAAATTCCTTTTTATTTTATTTGAGCAATTAAAAACATGATAACAAAATCAATTAGTGTTTAATAACTATAAATACACTTAACTTAATATATCAAAATTTACAAAAATTTAAGAAAAATATTTTAAACCGGCAGTTTTAATAATGCGTGAGGCCTCCTTTTTTGGAATCAACTCGAATATTCACTCACAAAACACTTTCGGTTGTCTTAACAGAGTTTCATACAACCGAACTGGTTCGGTTGTTGCAACCTCGTAAATTCGGTTGTCATAACTGAATTCAGTTGCTGTAACCCAATTAAGGGTAGGGACAACTAAATACGGTTGTGCCAACTGAATTCAGTTCGGACAACCGAAAAAACGAGGTTGCAGAAACCGTATCAATTCGGTTGCATTAAATTTTAGGATTTTTATGAAAGTGTTCGATCAGACATGCTGTCTACCAGATTTATTCAAAGTTCTTTCGTTATGAAGGGTCCGCCAAATAACTTTTTTTTTGAACTCCTGAACCAATTGGACTTTGTATGGCGTCATACCAAGGTCTTTATGCAAAATTCGTCTCAATGATGTCTCCGAAATGTTCAATTGTTGAGAACGACGGTGAATTGATGTTGATGGCGCTTCACGCACACTTTCTGCCACAGCAGCAATATTCTCGGGTGTACGCACTGTTTTTGGCTTTTCACGCTTTGGTTTATCGATGAGGATGCCAGTTTATTTCACTTTTTCACAAGATAACGAACATACGGACCATATTCTTGCAGCGGAAGGATAAAACTAATTATCTGTCAAATAAGACATAAGCTAAGTGTTACCATTCACGAAATAAGCACTAGTTGAAAAAAAAACGTTAGATGGCGGACCCTTTAGATCTCTACGCATCAATAACTGCTTCTTTCAGAAGAAAACCGCTTTCATATTGACGGTGGTTCTGCGTAAACTCGACGGGTTAACACTGGTACAGTGAAATAACTCCCAAATGAAATAAGTCCCAATGGAAAAAATGAAATAAGTCCCAAAAAATTTTCCATGTAAATTGGGACTTATTTCATTACGAAGTAAGTCCCAATGCGTTGGGACTTATTTCATAATTTTTGTTGGGAGTTAATTCATTATGAAATAACTCCCAAATAAAATAAGTCCCAACAGTTTTTTTGTTGGGAGTTATTTCATTTGGGAGTTACCATTGGCACTTATTTCATCGCAGTTGGGACTTATTTCATTTTAATTGCAAACGCAATTTTACGATTGGGAGTTTATTTCATTTTTGTTGGGAGTTATTCATTTCTCTTAAAATTGCATTTTAGTAAATTCTGATGGTTTTGTAACGGTTCTTAAAACTGCCTTAAAACAAGTAGTTTCAAAGCAATCAGGTATTTCACTTAATAAAACAGTGTAAGCATCAGTTCTTGTTTGAATTTTGTTTAGTGAAGATCGGTGTAAAAGTGATAAAAAAAAAATGACAACTCTCGCCTTTATTTTGTATTTTTTGATTCTTTTGTTACACTGTTCAGTTTTTCTGCGTGGCGGCCTGCGGCCGATCTTAGGGGTTTTCTCCTCCATAGGACGCGGCAGGTGGCTTCGCTGAATACAGTTTTCCTGCGCCCGTCTCATTATCTTCCCTAGTGTGACGCGCGCAGGGAAACTTTATTCAGCGAAGCCACCTGCCGCGTCCCATGGAGGAGAAAACCCCTAAGAGCGGCCGCAGGCCGCCACGCAGAAAAACTTTATAAAGCAAAGATTTTCAATATTGTTGCAGTTAAATTTTTTGTTGAATTATTAATGTTCTATTAATTTTTGTTAATATGAAATTTTTTTATAATTGTTCAATAAAATATAAGAAGAATAAGAATAAGAAATTTAATTGCTTCATTTAAAAAAAATTTAAGTGAAATAAGGCCTTTACGGCTTTATTTCACTTTCAAAGTGCAATAAAGCCTTTTTGCAAATAAAGGCCTTATTTCTCAATTGAAAGTGAAATAAAGCCTTAAAGGCCTTATTTCGTAAGGCATTATTGCACTCCACCATATTATGTATATGCTTACATATACTTATGAAATAAAAAAGTGTTCTCTAAAAGAAAAACAAAACAAACAAAAATTGGGAGTTAATTCATTTTTGTTGGGACTTATTTCATTGGGAGTTAATTCATTTTTTTTTGGGATTTATTTTTAAATTTTGAAATAACTCCCAAAAATTGGGACTTATTTCATTTCTCTCATTGGGAGATATTTCATTTTTTTTACATTGGGTGTTATTTCATTTTTAATGGGACTTATTTCATTGGGAGTTATTTCATTGGGACTTATTTCATTTGGGAGTTATTTCACTGTACCGTTAACACTCCCCCAATATTCTCAATGGAGTTTTGATCCGGAGAACATGCGGGACATTCTATCACTCTTATGTTTTTGGATGATAGCCATTCCATTGTCTGACGACTTACATGTACTGAGGCATTGTCTTCTTGGAAAATAAATTCTTCTTCGTTGCTATTTTCAATAATTTTTTTTGCTTTTTTTCTGTTTCGTAGAGTTATGTTTTTGAGTTTACCCTCGTACCATTTTGATACAAATCAAAAATTTAAAAATCTGGCTACGTTAGGGACTAATTTTTGGCCTGGATGGCTTTTGTATTACAATATGGATTTTTAAATAAAATAAATAAATAAATAATTAATTTATTCGTGTACGAAAAAAAATAAAAAATATTTTCTCAGAGTACCCAACGGAGAAACAAGCCGACCCTAAATTTTCGGCGGCGGCCGCTCAACCGCTTTAGCTACGGCGGCGGCTGCGTTTAGGTTAAAAACCCGGGCGGCGACTGAATTGTCGGCTTAAAATGCTGTTTTTTAACTGTTGTTATCTTGACGATTTTTAGATAAAAGCCAGTGATATATCGCTATATTTTTCATCAGATCTGATAAAAAAAAAAAACATTTCCAAGCATATGTACAAGTTATTAATTATAAAGATTTAATTAAATTGGATTGGCTAATTGTTAATAAAACAAATAAAAGTTCATATAAATAAAAATTCATTAAATTTATTTAAAGAAAAAAAGAGATTATAATTAAAAATTGTTTTAGATTAATATAATACATTTAATGCATGTCAAAGCAACCAATGGGTTTTCAGCATTTTTCCCAAATTTAACTACAATTGGTATGAACGTTACCTTTTACAAAACAAATACTTTTACAAAGCTTAAGAGTTTTGTTCCTTCTAGTTCTCGAAATGTAATGTATTAAAAATCAAAGATTTTCAGAAAAATCGGCGAATTTTCCCTTACATTATGCATGCATCTTTAGAAGTATTTGAGGTATATGCATACCTAAGCCATCATATGAAAGGTATACAATGCACCTTATAATTGTATGCAATGTGATTTTTATTTTCAAAAGGTAAAAGTTAATTTTTAAGTTTAAAAATTTGGAAAGCTATATTTTAAAAATGCGACATAAAATAAAAATCTAATTTTTTTGCATTTTTTCTTTATTTTTATTTTTTTTTTTTTCTTTCTGTGAATTTTTGTTATTTTTTACACGTTTTGCAACCAAACACGCCTGATTAAAATGGTAACAAAATTGGTCTATTACGCTCTAATCAAAAAATTGGCGGCGCAATTAAAAATTCGGCGGCTGCCGCTTTAGCCGGCTCACATTTTAAGCCAATGCAAGCCGAATAAAACGGCGACGGCTGAAAATTTTTGCGCCAATCGGCTTGTTTCTCTGGTACCCAGTTCTCCACGATGTCATTAAAAAGAGGGTCTATAATGAAATGGTTACCAGGGTTGCCATGGTAATCCAAATTCTAAATTATGATTTTTAGAGTAATATTTGATATTGTGTTTTTCAATCGCAAAAAAAAAATTTTTATAATTAATTAAATATTGTGGTTTTTATTGATTTCCAAAGCTAGTAAACCCTTTAAAAGTAATGTAGAAGACAATAGGTGTTTTTTTTAATCTACGGCCTTATTTGCGGTTTTATTATGTTTCATCAAAAAAATGTTTTTTTTAACTAAACAAAAGGGAATTGTATTTTTTTTTTGCTGAAATTACATCATATTCGCTAACATAATGTAAATGAAAAAGTGTAAATTTTGTTAAAATGTAAATACAGGAATTAAATTAAGCTAAATCCGAAATGGATTTATTAAATTCAAGATTTATGAAAACAAATCGGAAGATAGACGTAGCTGTCTCTGCTAATTTTTAATGCTAAATTTTGACATAAACCATTGTTTAAATTGAAATTTATTCTACAAATAACTGTTTTTCACTTAAAAATAAAGATATTGTATTACAACTCAAACAACTACAATTATTTACAGCAGAAGTTCCCTGAGTGTAGCTTTCATGTATGTTGTTTTAATTGCACTTGCAATTTATTTTACCTGCCTCCCTTCTCTGGATGTGTTTAATAAAATCCTTTTGAAATGCACTATATTTTAAACAAATTAACAATATCTGGCCAAAAAAAAAAATATAAAACTATTTATAAAAACTGTTAGTTACCCAGCAAAACCACACATTACCAAATCATGGGTAAAGTAATGTATCGCCATAGGGCTTCATGCGTTACTTTACACGTTACTTCACTGATGAATTTTACAGGCGATGAGCCTCAAAGTAACTTATTACCTTGTAGGGGGTAAAGTAACTGGTTACTTATATGGTTACATGGTGGAAAAAGAAATTTTTTTTTTACAGATATCTTTTTTAATTAAATCAATAACTTTTTTTTATTACATAAATAACGTGGTCATGCTGGGACTCGAACCTGGGGTCTCTGGTATTTAACATTTAGTTAGGCGAGAACTCTACCAACTGAGCTACCGATACATACAATATTTTATTGTTTAAAATGTAAATGAGTTGTTGTGCTTCGTGTTTCGTTTGTGATATCAAAAATATACATCTTACCAGCATGCTTACAAACAATCACAAAGTAATGTGTCTATAAATAGATTTTCAAAAATATATATTAATAATTACTTTACGTTTATAATTCATGCATAATGTAATTGATGATCGGCAATTCATTATTTTATGTTTTGAAGTAATGTAAAATGTAATGAGGTCTCATTACAAGGTAATTCATGAGTGTTTCAATTATCGGTAACTCATTACTTTTTGTTGGAAAATAATGATACAGGTAAAGAGTACACAATACAAGGTAATGCATTACTTTATCGCACCCATTACCAAAGTTTTGCTGGGTACCGTATTCATATTAAATTCACCTTTTTCAAACATTATTATTAAGTACTACATACTGTAGTACTTAATAATAGACAACGATGATATCAAGAACTAAACATGACAATATACTCAATTTGATTTTTTTTTATCGTATAATAGGACAAAGGACATCCTACTTGTAACAGCAATAGTTTAACATGAAATTGCTATTAAGCTCGTACTTTAAGCACAATATTTTCAAATTTTTACTAAAATTTTATTTATATATTAGCTAGGTTGATACTAGTATTTCGATATGGCTAAAGATCTCATCAGAACCCGATGTTTTAGAAAAGCCATAGCCTCCATAATAGGCAGAGCTTTAACAAAAACGTATCCTAACCTATCATCAATTTTGCTCCATTATTGTCTTTCAAATAATCAAACAAATAAGCATCATGACGTTACTAAACTTTGATGACCAAAAATGTTTCTATTTATATAAAAAAAATTTAGTTTTTACTCTGGGTCAAGTAATATTTTTTACAGTTTTATTAGTTTTTTGTTATTTTTAATTTATAACGAGCTTTATAAAGCATAAACATATTAGCTATGTTGATGCTAGTATTTCGATCTGGCTAAAGATCTTTTTAGAACCCGAAGTTTTAGAAAAGCCATAGCCTCCATAATAGGCAGAGCGTTAACAAAAATGTTATTTGTGCACCCTGGTAGGTTAAAGATCTTATCAGAACCCGAAGTTTTAGAAAAGCCAGAGCCTCCATAAATGGCAGAGCGTTAACAAAAATGTTATTTGGGCGCCCCGGTAGGCTAGTTGGTAGCGTGCTGGCTTATCAGTGCGGGGGTCGTGGGTTCGATTCCCACCAGAGGCACTGGTCTGTTTTCGCTACAACGCGCCGAAAGCCATAGTAGCTAGTGCTGGGTTAGGGTAATAGTAATTAATTTGTAATTATATAATTATTAATTAATAAAAAAATAAAAAAAATAAAAAAAATGTTTTATATATATAATAAAAATTTGTTAACGAGCTGCTCTATAATAACAGCTCTATTACATTTTTCAAATGAGACTTTTCATTTTGATTATTTTTCTGGCAATCCTCTTTAGTTTAAGCAGCTGGTTTCACTTTAACTTGCGAGCTTTGGCTCACTCGCGACTTCTTTCCATCCCTGGTAAAAACTCAAAAAACATTTGTTTAAATATAATTATTTAGAAAAATACAAAAAAGTTTTGTACATTTTTAATGTTTTGTAAAATAACAATTGTTTTGTATTTTGTGTCAAAAATAATTTACGAAATCGTGTTTATACACTTATAATAACCCATGCTAAAAATACGAAAAAAAAAATTACAAAACAACGAAGACTTTTGTAAAATGCACAAATTTTCGTTTATTTTACAAAATGTTTGGTTATTTTGCCTTTTTTGTATTTTTACGCATGGATTATTATTAGTGTAATAATGGGTGTTTTGGAGTGTATTAACTTTTTGAAATTAGCTCTATACGAAAATTTTGTAATATTACAAATTGTACGGAAAAAAAGGTATGAAAAACAAATTTGTATTTGTAGGCATCCAATATACCCATGCACTCGTAATAATCAATGCTAAACATACGAAAAAAAAAAATGTCGAAACAACGAAATCTTTTGTAAAATGGACAAATTTTCGTTAATTTTACAAAATTTTGGTTGATTTTGACATTTTTTTGTATTCTTACACATGGATTATTAACAGTGTAATAATGGGTGTTTTATATAAAACCTGTAGAATTTTCATTAATGCTTTGTAGTTATCCTTCCATTTATTAACGCACTAAAAATATTTACTTTTTTTTTTGTTTAAAACTGTGCATGACTTTGTGCCTGATGTGTTTTCTGTGGTGAATTTTATGAAGTTAATTTAGAATAAATTACGTTGTCCATTTATAAAGAACTACCGCTAAACAAAAAGAAATCTCAGACTTTAAAACAAGCGGCTGTTCAGCTCTCTCTTGATCTTCAACTATACTCCAACATAGAAACTTTGTTGTGGTTTGAAGTTTTTTTTTTTTTTGGTTATTGTCTGATTTTATTATGACCAAAAAAAAAAACACTTTAAAGGTATGGTTGCAACGGATCAAGTTAATATTTTCGCTTACCTTTGTTTTCAAAGCAAGCACTCAGCACAACCCTATGGGGAATGGGACCGGTTCTGCGTGTGCCATAGGATCGGTCCCTTCGTGCCAGAGACCAGTCCTCTGCTAAACCCTACCCTATGTAAACAACTGGCAACTTTAACATTGGCTTGTCATAGGAGGGGGTCATTTGTCCTGCTTTAAACCACATAGTGGCATGCCACAGGACTAACCAAAGATGGGCAAACCACAAGACTGTCGCAAAAGGGCCATTTCGTATAAAATAAACGAAAACTAAACAACTTCCAATGGGTAAAATTCTGGCCAACTGCCTTTTCTTGTTAATAAGCATTCTGGTTAAGTGGTATGTCCTCCCTTTACCAGTCACAGGATTGGTAATTTTAGGATAATTGACACTGATTAACCCACTTCAGTATTAAATTATACAAGTCCTGTGATAAGTCCTTCTTTAACCAGTCACTTTTAGGATAATTGGGGAGTCATAGAGAAACAACTACAATGTGTTAACCTTAAACGTGTGAAACCAGCCACCAAAACCATTTAGCTTTAAGGTTTACAATGTGTGGTTGGTTGTGTGAAGTTGAGTGAATCTTGGTTGGTTTCATTCAATGTTTAAATCTGTGATTCCTCATCTTCGGCTTAAATACAACAACAGAGGCTACAGGATTAAAATTAGTTTTTGATTATGCTTTCGAGCTTCTGGAAAACGCAATTTGTGTATGGAAACATCAGCGTCGTTGTCTTTGTTGTTGCTGTTTAATATTTAAAGGTATTTATGATTTGATGCCGCTTTTTATTGAAGTTTTTTTTTTGGGTTTTTATTTTATGAAGCCTTTTTTTGGGGGGATCTTCAAATATTCTTAATATTATAACTTTCATAAATGCGAATATGAATGAGCGTGGTGTGTGTGAGAATATGAAATCCGAAAAGCGGTATCCTTTTTTGGTGGCTAAGTAATTAACCCTTTTAGCTAATTTTATATTGTTTGACTCAATTTAGCCCAGGGCCACTTAGTCGGTCACCAACAAAACAAAATTACTTTCATTGATGAAGGTCGTTTTTACTATAATAATTTGTTAATATATAAAGATTTTTTTTTATAAACACTATGATAAGGAAGTATACATTTTTTTATCGCTTCTTAAAACAAAAGGCAGGAAAACATTAAGATAACAGATTCAAGCTGTTAACAGAATTTATTAACCATCGAATATTTCGATTGTTTAGAGAGAAATTTTCGCTGGTGTCGGATTTCGTTTATTAAGGTCCTTGCGGTTCGAAAATTGCTATTTTAGTTAAGAAATCAGTACAATTTCAAAAAATTTATAGAAATAGAAAAACTTTTAACGAATCCCTTATATGGAACAGACAACTAGTCAATGTTATCAATAACGAGGGAAGTATCCTGAGGTGGACCATCGAACCTCAATAGAATTTTGTATGTTATAGAGGGGACAAAAGTAAGAAATTAAGAAACATTCCTGCCCAATCTAATTTTAAAAGAGTAAAAACGGGTTTGATATTTTTTCAAAACTTTTTTGTTTGATATTTAAAAATACCTCTTATTTGATACTCAATGCAAACAATAAATTACAACTACGATATAAGCCTTTAGTTTACAAACATAAATTTTAGTTTAATTAAATTTAAACAATTTATTTTGTCTTTAATTTAATTAATAAACAATTTCTTTGACAAGCCAGAATCAATACAATATTTGAGTTTTTTCTGTCAAAAAATTATATGCACTATATACATTGTTGGCGTCTTTTTGTTTTATGTATGAAAAACATATAAAAAAATCTTTGACATTTGATTTTTTTATATGTATGTTTTTAACTAGTTGTACTTTTCAGTGTAATTTTCCTTTGTAAATATATCAATCTGGTTGTTGTACACACTATTAATGTGCTTATCAACTCAATTTTGGTAGCAAAATAAATTAGTAAAATATTAGTTAAGTGATAAAAAGGTGTAACTAAAATTTCAGCTGAAAACACAAGTACAGCAAAGAATTTGCTTATTTGATTTACAAGACGTTTAACTAATTTTTCTACTAACCTAATTTTTCGAGTGCATATATTTTTTGTCAGTTTATATCGGGTGTTTTTTATAGAGTGACACAAGTTTAAATCATTATAAAACAAGGAAATATATTTTTAATATCAATGAAACGGGCTTTATTGGAAAGAAAATTTTATGAAAATGTTTAAATATGATTTCTGCCATGTGGCCACCACGGCTGGCGCATAGAAGGCGCAATCTGGAGCACCAATTTTCAACAACTTTTCGCAGCATTTGCGGCCGTATTTTGCCGAAAACTCTTCGAATATTGATTTCCAGGTGTTCAATTGTTTGTGGTTTATCGAAGTAGACTAATGACTAACATAACCCCAAAGAAAATAATCCAATGGGGTTAAATCACACGATTTATTGTTCTTCGAATTAGCCGCTCTGAAGGACGATTATGTACGCCATAAAATGGAAGAAGTGCACGATGAGTTTGATGAATAGAACAATTATTTTGATTAAAAATTTTAACAATTTGCACGCTTTGCTCTGGTGTTAGTCGATTTATAATGAAATTTCAAAGCAAACTAAACAAAAAGTAACTATCAGCTGTGACACTATAAAAAACACGCTTTATTTGGTCATTGGTGATTTGGAATTTTTTGTGTAAGTTTCAAGCTATCTGATAGATATCTCGCAGGTGCAATATTAACTGCGAGATCTATTTAGGAACTCACACCGGCCAGGAAAAGTGGCTTCACTGGAAGCCATAATTTATGTTTACAACAATTCAATCGGTGATCCCGCAACACTTAACCCCACCGAAGTAAAATAATGAATCAGGGCTATGAAACAAAAAAGCTTCAATAAATTAGCCAACTCTACATCAGGTGGCGAGCAATACCTGTTCTAAGACTTATCTCACGCAATTACAGTGTTGCCATGATTGAAGCCCTTCATCCGTCACCACCTTTCATCACTCCGCTATCTACTTTCCACAGAACGCAACACATTAATTAATAGGAAGAATTTCCTGAGTGTTGCTTATCTTTTCAAAAAAAAAAAAAAAATCCTATTGGTTACAGCGGTTTTGGCCGTTTTAATCTACTTAAGACGCATTTTAAAAATCAAAATTTCCATCATTGGCTTAGACCTTTTCGACCCTTAGAAATTAATAATAAATAACTTTGGGAAATGTTAAATGCATAACAAGAAGTGTTATCGTTAGATAAGAATTTAATAAAGATCCTTAGAGCGCAGAATAGGGCACGTTCTCCTCCCGTAACCCTGCTGTACCCTATGGGAAATTCAGACGAACTTCTTTTATATGCAACGGCGTTGTCATAGGAGGGAGAAATTGATTCCGTATAACATGTCACTGGTCTTAATTTGGATACGTCACAGAACATTGCTAAAAAACACAATTCGTTGACATGTCCTAAAATGTGTCATTGCATAAACCTAGGGCGTGTTACAGAAACATTCCAAATGGCATAGTTCGATGACATGTCCAAGGTCCGGTATGACAACGCCATGAAAAAGTGGAAATTCCGTCCCATATAAAGGAATCGTTATAGTGGCAGTTCATCTAAATTTCTTATAGGGTACACGCAGAAAACAGAATCTGTCGTGGCTAACGTATTTTTTGCCAATTGAATTTTCGGTTGCTGTAACCGAATTGTTCGGTTGATCGAAACATTTTCATTCGATTGAAACAAAAAAAAAATAAAAAATGATGACACTCAAATAGAATTTCGATTGCCTCACACAATTTCGGTGATAACTACCGATAAATTCGTTAGCTACAACAAAACCATTCGATTGACCACAAATACGTTTGCTACTGCCGCAGTAGTTTACTTGGCACACCGAGTCTGTTTTCTGGGTGTAGTTTTAAAAAAATGTTTAAATTAAAGTAAAACTATACTTTTTAATTATACCGTAAAAAATCACTATAGGATTATAATAACATCTTTAAATAACATACTTTAAATACATTCATAAAATGTTTTGAAATCTTCCGAAACTTCTTAAAATTCTTTCTTTACACCAAAAAGAATTAAGCCTAATAAAAATCAATTTCTAAACCAAACTTCACTCTATAAATCAACATCTTTTCAATGATTATCTCGTTCATAAATTCCGACACATGAAAGGAAATCTCCAAACTGAAATCTTTCACGAAAAAGATTTTTATCTTAAACATCAACAAATTTATTGTTTCCAAAGTATTTCAGTGATTGGTAACAAATTTATTTTTAATACTTTATCAATAACAACAATAGCCGCTGCAGCAACAACAAAACCGATTTTTATAGAGTAGAAAAAAGGTTTATTTCGATCACACATAAAAAACGAAGTATTTTATTCAACACGCCGATCTTGTTTCAAAGTGATTTGTGTTTTGACGCTTCCTTCTTAACTTAAAAAGGGAATCATTTAATTTGGTTTTTATTTTATTTTTTGTTATAAAGCAGCCATTATTATTAAGAGTATCGTATTATTGAGGAAGAAAAAAATATGTAGTTATATATTTAATTGAATCGTTTTTTAATAGCCATCCATTTATACATTGTACAATACAACAATTCCAATCAAATTCACATTTTTAAAGTGATCAGTGTTCACTCAGCTTAATTAACATAATTGACTTCTGCTTTTTGTTATGCGATTGGTGTGGTTGATACAGTCAGGTCCAATATGAGAAAACAATCAGAGTGTATATCCCAGTCATGAGAATAAAATTTTTCAATCAAGTCAAATTAAAGAAACTAGTTTGAAAATGCAAACAAAAGCTACTTGTTCACTTAACGATTATCAATTAATTGATTTTGATTGATGCTTTTGATTTATTAATGTTTCGACTGATTTTAACTAAACGAGAACTACGAAACATTTAAAACGAAACATTTGACAAATTTGAAAAACAAATTTTGATATGTTTACATGTGCGCATTTTATTAAATCCAATGAAACTGTTGACCATGAATGTACGATATATTAATTACATTATGGTCTGCGAAAAACAATCGTATTTTGGACTTGAACTCAGTTTGGCGAAATCTTAGTCTAGGAGTGTCTAAATTTGAATAGACACTCCTTGTCTTAGAATTCATTTCACTTCCACTTAATCAGTGCTCTTGACAATAAGTCTTCTTTCTATAGTTATCAACCACACGAACTTCACCCAATTTAAAAGAAGGCCTTATAGTTAGCATCCCCAAAAAAGGAAACCTGTCGGAATGTCAGAATTTTAGAACAATCCACAGAACTTCGCACATCGCTTTACCTGGTATTTATCGACTTTGAAAAAGCTTTCGATACCATAGATCAAAACGCTATATGGGGCGCTCTTGCCTGCAAAGGGGTTTCTCCTAAAATCAGTAGCCTTACTCAGTCTTTATACTGTGATGTTAAATGCCGTGTTGTCCAGAATAATGCTCTGAGTAGCAGTTTTTAATGTCGTGGCTGGAGTCCGCCAGGGCTGTGTTATCACCCTTGCTTTTTAACATCGTTCTAGATGTTATAATTCGCAATGCTACTAGAGTAAATAGAGGTATCAGCTGGGGTCTCAACCAACAACTCAAGAGCCTTGAGTACGCAGACGATATCTGCCTACTTTCCTACAGCTATGAATATATGAAATCGAAGCTAAAGTGCCTCGTAACAGAGGCAGCAAAAGCTGGCCTGAAAATAAACATTGGCAAGAGTAAAGTAATGGGCTGCAATACCGTGAACAGTAACAAATTTAGCATAGGAAATATTAAATTGGAAGAGGTCACGTCATTTTGCTACCTGGGTAGCATTTTAACAAATACAGGTGGTTCCAGCAAGGATGCTGCGTATCGACAACGTGGGCGTTGTGGTGTAATGGTTAGCGCGTTGGACTTTTACACAGAAGGTCCCGGGTTCGATCCCCGGTGCCGGCAACATCAAATTAATATGTATGAGTTTTTTCTATCCCTCATACGTATCGCAACGTCCACCTTCGGTGTTCCCATAGCAATTAACCCCACCGAAGTAAAATAATGAATCAGGGCTATGAACCAAAAAGCTTCAATAAGTTCGCCAACTCTACATCAAGTGGCGAGCAACAACTGTTCTAAGATTTATCATCTCGCGCAATTACAGTGTTGCCATATCTGAAGCCCTTCATCTTTCCCCACCTTTCATCTCTATACTATCCCTTTCCAAAGAAAGCAACACTCTAAAAATATAGGAAGTATTTCCTGAGTGTTGCCTCTCTTTTTTTAAAAAAAAAAAAAAAAAGCAAACCAAACCAAACCAAACCAAACAATCGGTACCCTCCGGTCGATATGGAAATCTTCTGAATTATCCACGTACACTAAGATAAGCATCTTAAACTCCTGTGTCAAATCTGTGCTTCTTTATGCATGCGAGGCGTGGAACACAACAGAACACGAGATAAACTCCCTACAAGTGTTTTTTAATCGATGCCTCCGAAGAATCCTAAATGTTTTTTAGCCTAACACCATATCCAATGCAGAACTTTGAAGACAAGCAAACCAGCGGGCAATCCAAATTGAAATAATAAATCGCAAATGGCGTTGGATTGGTCACACGCTGCGCAGACCTCCAGGTGACGTTGCTAAAATCGCCATTGATTGGAACCCACAGGGTAGGACGAGAAGAGTAGGCAGACCGTCTCACACATGGCGCCGTCAACTGAATATAGAAGTCATATCTACTGATCTAAGTTGGGGAGAAGTGAAGAGAATATCATCCAACCGGTCCGAATGGAATAAATTCGTTGTGCTCCCTTGTTCCCAATAGGAACCACAAGGACATAATATATATATATATTAGAGTTAGTTTTGAAAAATAGATTTTTGGATATTATCACTTTTTAGAAGGTTTTTGTATCAATAAAAATAATGGCGTATTTTTTTTTTTTAATTTTAACTCCTTCCCGTGCCTATAGGCAACTCAATCGCGGATTTTGGGTCCCTTTTCCCATACAACAAAAACGGCTAAATATATGTCAAATCTGACTTCAGTATTCGATTCTACGGGAAAACTTAGGCCCATAAGCTTTTTTTTAGTTTTTGGAATGCACCAGAATGCATAATTAGAGTGGTCCAAAAAAATAATTTTGTAAATAAAAAATTAAAATATAATTTTTGTCAATATACAATGAAAAAAACACTTACATCTGAGAAAAATGGTCCAAAAATTTTAATTTTGTAGTTACCCGTTCAAAAGTTATTAAAGTTTAAAAACTTAATTTTTCTTTATATATACAATGAAAAAGTACTCCTAGCTGAGAAAATTGTGCAAACATTTTTATTTTATAGCAACCGTTCAAAAGTTCTATAATAAATATAATTATATATATAATAAATGCTATATAAAAAAGATTTTATAGAAGAGGGAGAAGAAGTGGTTAATAATGTTGTTGATGCAGCTAACAAGTTGGCATATTTTGATTCCGCTTTTAGTAAGTCACCGTTTGATTTTATTACTCTTCAAAGTTTAAAAACTCTGGTTAATTTTGGAATTAACATATCCTTTATGCTTTATAACGCTGTTGAGTGGCCAGCCCAGAAAGGTTTTCGTAATGCAATCGAACAAGCTAAAAATATACAATCAACAAGTATTTACACCGAACAACTTGTTGGTAATATTTCGCGCCTGAACAACTCGTGTTTAGTTAAAAATAAAGATAATTTAAATTGTTTAGCTTTATCTGCTGTGGAAAGAAATAGAATTAATTAGAATTGTTGTTAAATAGAAATTACAAAACCAATAAATTATTTGTATTCACTAAAAAATTAAATTTTTAAACTTTAATAATCTTTTGAACGGGTAACTACAAAATTAAAATTTTGGACCATTTTTGTCAGATGTAAGTATTTTTTCATTGTATATTAACAAAATATACGTTGTGGTGTAACAAAATATACGTTGTGGTGTAGTGGTTAGCGCGTTGGGCTTTTACACAGAAGGTCCCGGGTTCGATCACCGGTGCCGGCAACATCAAATTAATATGTATGAGTTATTTCTATCCCTCATACGTATCGCAATGTCCACCTTCGGTGTTCCCATAGCAATTAACCCCACCGAAGTAAAATAATGAATCAGGGCTATGAACCAAAAAGCTTCAATAAGTTCGCCAACTCTCCACCAGGTGGCGAGCAACAACTGTTCTAAGACTTATCATCTCGCGCAATTACAGTGTTGCCATGTCTGAAGCCCTTCATCTTTCCCCATCTTTCATCTCTATACTATCCCTTTCCAAAGAAAGCAATACACTAAATATAGGAAGTATTTCCTGAGTGTTGCCTCTCTTTTAAAAAAAAAAAAAAAAAAATTTTAATTTTTTTTTAAAAAATTATTTTTTTGGACCACTCTTATTATGCATTCTGGTGCATTCCAAAAACTAAAAAAAAAGCTTATGGGCCTAAGTTTTCCCGTAGAATCGAATACTGAAGTCAGAGTTGACATATATTTAGCCGTTTTTGTTGTATGGGAAAAGGGACCCAAAATCCGCGATTTTAGTGGCCTATAGGCACGGGAAGGAGTTGGAATTAGAAAAAAAAATACGCCATTATTTTTATTGATACAAAAACCTTCTAAAAAGTGATAATATCCAGAAATCAAAATCAAAAAAAATTTTTAAAAACGAACTCTAATATATATATATATATATATATATATATATATATATATATATATATGTATGCACAGCGCATAGTCTAGAGACATGTATTCGTTCCCCCGCATAGTTTAGGGACATTTGCTTACTTTGGGGACTGTCCCCAAAATTTTCGCGCCTTTTCATACATCTAGCGTATAAGATGAGGACAATTTTGTCTATACACCGCATATTTCGGCGACAATCTTGGGCGTGTCCCTAAACTATGCGCTGTGCATACATATATATATATATATATATATATATGGCCAAAATTGTCGCCGGAATATGCGGTGTATAGAAAAAATTGTCCTCATCTTAAACGCTAGATGTATGAAAAGGCGCGAAAATTTTGTGGACAGTCCCCAAAGTAAGGAAATGTCCCTAAACTATGCGGGGGAACGAATAAATGTCTCTGGACTATGCGCTGTGCATACATATATATATATATATATATATATATATATATATATATATATATATGTATGCACAGCGCATAGTTTAGAGACATTTATTCATTCCCCCGCATAGTTTAGGGCCATTTGCTTACTTTGGGGACTGTCCCTAAAATTTTCGCGCCTTTTCATACATCTAGCGTTTAAGATGAGGACAATTTTTTCTATACACCGCATATTCCGGCGACAATTTTGGCCATGTCCCTAAAGTATGCGCTACGCATACATATATATATATATAAAAGAACGGATTAAAAAGTAAAGTTACCTATAAAAGTCGCTCCACCCAGAATATTAGCCCAAGCAAATGATACGTTAAAAGATCTAAGTACTGTTAAAGGCATCGTGCAATATATTCTTGTAGCACTTGAGCTAATTAGCCATATTGAAGAAAAGTATTCTTCCCAAGCCAAAAGCTTAAACAGCAAGAGTTCATTAAAATTTTTGATAGTGTAGTTTCGGCGTTTGATATTATCCAGGGTCTTTGGTTGAAATACACTCAGGGAAAAGAGTTTCATTAAAAAAATCTTTGGTATGGTAACAACACTTTATCTACTTGTTTTTATTTTTTTTTTTTTGAGAAGATATAAGATATTGATTAATTTTTTAGTTATTATTTAGTTGAAAAATAATTCAATTAAAGAACTATCCATTTGTAATTGAATAAGCAATTTTCGTTGTTGGCGGAATTTTAGTTTTTGAATCGGTGGTTTTTGTGATTGATATCTGTGCCAAGGTTATTACCCTGCCACAAAACTGCTTGTTTTGAATTCGCTAAAAGGAGTTTACAAACCATATGTAGGAAGGTAAGTCAATAATCACTGTTGTTAGTAGGACTGTTTAAACATAAATTTAAACCACGATATTTCTAAAAAAAAAATTTCGGAGGCGGATCCTTAATGGGTTTGGGCGCTTTTTGTACCGACGGAACACAAAAAATAAAAATCCATTTCAATTACGAAAATCATAGATTCAATAACTTTAATTGCTGAAATTCCGCCAACAACGAAAATTGATAATTCAGTTAGAAATTTATAGCTAATTAATTGAATTATTTTTCAATTAAATAATAACTCATTTGATTAAAAAGTGATCAAATCGTATACCTTCCCAAAAACCAAAAAACATTTGCTGCCATTCCAAATGTTGTTGCCATACCAAATGTTTTTTAACAGCTTGAATTTTATAACATTGAATTTAAACCGGCATGAAATTCTCGTTTAGTTAGCAGATTTATTTATACTTATGTGAACCATTCACACCAGCGCTGCCAACTTTGACGATTTGTCTCCATTTTGACGATTTTTGAAGTGAAATATGACAAAATGACGATTTACAAAATTGATTGTATTTAAAATGACGATTTTTAAAAATTTGCAATTTTTGTCGAATTTTTAAATTTTTTTCTAATAATTACTGAAAAATAATTTTCAAGCTTCTTTTCATTTAAAACATCATAAGAAACGTGATAAAATGATCTCAAATCAAGCAAAAATTATTTATTTACCAATTTAAAAATCAACTATATATAATTTTCAAAATTTATTTAAATTTTATTTAAAACATAACAAATACCAAAGGGATTTTGTATATACATATTTCAGGAAGGAAAATCTAAAAGTGTTAATTTTTTCATAATTCAAGTAATTTTAACTTCAAAATCACTGATATAAAATTGATTTTCCACGTTTTTTATTGAATGTAATTTTTTTATAAAACCAAATATCGAAAAACAAATATAAAAATGTATATTTCGTCATAGAATTTTGGAGTTTTTAAAATAGGTCAGTGATTTTAAAATTCTATTCCGCGTAATGAGTATTGGGAGATGTGTTCCTAAGACGTGGATGCGTTTGTGAAAGAGCTAAAAGTAAAGGGCATTAAAATGGTTTAATAATTACAAATAATGTAAATAAAACAAAGTTTTACAGTAAACTTTTTTTATTGAAATATGAGGTGTTTTGAGAATGACGATTTTTTTACGATTTCTCATTCTCAAAATGACGATATTGAAGATTTTTTCAACCAAATTTGACGATTTTTGAACTAATTGGGTTGGCAGCACTGCCTTAGAACATGTGATTCGTCAGACGATGGAATTTCTATTATCAAAAAATAGAAAAGTATAGCTCTCCTGATCAAAGTCCCATTGAAAATATTTGGGGAGTATTAACTCGTGGAGTTTACGCAGAAAACCGTCAATATGAAGGCGTTTTTAAGCTAAAATAAGCAGTTATGGATGCGTGGAGATCTATAACAGAAGAATTTCAAATAAATCTTATCGACAGTATATCTGATCGAATTTTCTTAAATTTTTGTAAATTTTGATATATTAATTCATTCGTTATTGCTTTTTATATAGTAAAGTAAAAAATAAAAGAATTGTTTTTTTGTTAAATATTATTAAGTTTGCATTGGTTTTACATTAATGCCGGTTAAGGCTCCATTAGTTTGTTCGTGTCGTAAAGTATGGCGGTAGCTGTTTAATTTTGCTTGTTGATAAGCACACACAACTCTTTAGTTTAGAAGTAGATTTGACGTAATAAATTCTATTGAAAATAGATTTCTATCTAATGTTACCTCATTTCTTCGCACTTTACTTCCAAACTAATTTGGACTTTAGCCCATGCTACTTTTTTTAACTTACAAAATTTAGTGAAATTAATCAACCCAATTCTCAATAACACTTCCGAGAGAATTTTTTCCCTATTCCTTGTTCCCCTATTCTTAATAAAATCTGACCGGGAATTTTTTTCACTTTTCCCTTTTCCCTTATTCTAAACGAATGGGAAACTCTTCCCCCGGAAAAAAGGAGGTATTATGAATGTCAATAAAAGGGAGAATTGTGATAGCATTTGTATGAATTATTCAATTATTCAATTAATATTATTCAATTCTCTCTCCCTTATTATTCTTTTCCCCGCCTGTTTAGAATAGTAGGATTTTTTTCTCGAGAAAATAGAATCCGCAGAGGAAAAAATCCGAGGGAATATACATAATAGGGCTGAATATGTAATTATAGTTTTGCAACGCAGTGTATGAAAGACGAACTCTCTATTAAAACGAACTGTTTCTGACAGTACCAAAAATAAAATTTCATATAATTTCTCATTTTTAATACAGATTTCCGAAAAGTTTGGAATCTTTACTAAAATTTTATTTGATAGTTAATGGCTACAATCGATATTGTTTTCTTAATTAATTGTATTTGACTATAAGTTTAATTAAGTAATCAAAAAATTCTCAAATTTCCATAATTACCCTAATTACCCTCCAAAAACAAAAATAAAACAAACAAACCTTACATATAAACTATTATCATGATAACTAAATCAAGATAAAACACGTACTATACACTCAAAAATTTACACACCTAAAAAAAAAGAAAGAAAAAAGGGCTAAGTCCTTGCAA
This sequence comes from Delia radicum, assembly GCA_021234595.1. Taxonomy (NCBI): domain Eukaryota; kingdom Metazoa; phylum Arthropoda; class Insecta; order Diptera; family Anthomyiidae; genus Delia; species Delia radicum. Next base: position 310,632,395 of record CM037851.1, on the reverse strand, counting down.
AAGTTAATACCATTAACATTTGGCTCTTCAAACAAACCAAAGAAAAGACTCAATTAGTAATGGCCTTTATGTAAGAACAAAAAACCGTACATATGTATATTAGGATGTCCCTTAAAAACGATTTGTCGATTTTCTTTCATTACTCCCCCCCAAATAAAAAAAAATCGATTTTTTAGCACCCGTCGATTTTTTTCCAAAATGGACTATTTTTGAAAAAAGTATGTTTTTATTAAAAATTTAAACATTTTTAAAATTAAAATTTTTATAGCATTTATTCCTTTAATAAACTCAAATTAGTTAGATATAGAACTCTGAATTCATCGGCTATTATTAACCCACTTTAGCTTGGAATCAAAAACAACTCCCAGAATTTATAAAAATGCAAAAACGTGTTTTTTTAAATTAATTTTATAGATTTTTTCAAATACCTTATTTGGAAATGTTGATTGCTTTTTTATAATATAATTGCTGAAATTAAGGAAAAAAAATAAATTGATAAAATGATAACTCAAAAAATTTATTATTTTGATAAAAATTCTAGGGTTAATGTATTCACTTTTGACCAAAAAAAAATACCCATTAAGAATAGAATAATTTCTGTCAGATTTGCATTAAATTTTGATATATGATAAAGGGTACTAAGCTAACGAACAAGCGTAATTCTATATCGAACCAATCTTACTTTTAAGGGTTGAAAATGTGGGGTTCGAAATGGCACCAGATATGGTAAATCGTTAAATAGGTCTTTAAAATAGTTTTAATTTAATACACGTTTTGGGGACATTTTTGGTCTCACCTTTTTCATCCTTAAAAATAAGAATGATAATATAAAGAACTCAATGTGTTCGTTAGTTTAGTACCATTTATACAAATTTAACCAAAATCTCAAAGAAGTCTTTTTGGTATAAGTTTAAAACAATAACCCTATATGTATCAAATTAGATAAAATATTTACTTTCATCGAGTGGAAATTTTTTTTTAAATCAATTTAAGTGTTTTACACTAGTGGAGTCATTATATAAATTACGTTTTATTGGACTTTTTTGTCCCCACGCCACTAAGGGTTAAAGATGTTGTAGAAAAAAGTAAATATAATTAAAGTCTAGTCAAATTATTATGATATTTTTTCGAAAAACTATACAAATTCTTATGAAAACATTAAAATTTTGATAAATTTTTTACAAAATTATCAATTTTCATTAAATATCGGGGCAAGATTGTAATTTTTTTCAATTTATTTTTTATTTAATTATAACTATTATGTTATAAAAATAACAATCGACATCTCCAAATAAGGCAAAAAAAAACACATATTGTTGGATTTTCATCAAATTTCTGTGTTATTTTTGATTCCAGGCTAAAATGTGTTAATGATAGCCGATGAAGTTAGAATTCCATATCTGAACAATTAATTTTGTGTATATTAACCAGACTTGGGCGACGTCACTTGTGAAATCATTCACTTGTGAAATTTTTCTATATCATTGAAAATTTCAGACCTACGCTCACGCTTCTGGGCTTAAACGCTTCCTTGGAAAATTTTCAGTTTGGTCAATACCAGACATGGGACATAATACCAATATCTGTGTATTTAATTACAAGCCAATTACTTTTTTATGTTCAATTACATGTAATTGGTTGTAATTGAGTAATTTCCCTGTAATTAAATACTCAGATGTTGTTACTAATCCCCATGTTTGGTATTAACATTTTTACAAACTTTCAAAGGAAGCGATTAAGCTCACAAGTGTGAGCGTAGGTCTGATAGTATTAATGATATGGAAAAATTTCAGAAATTAACGATTGTGAAATGTAATTGACGTCGCCCAAGTCTGATATTAACCCTAGAACACTAACGATAATGTTAATACTTTATCCCTCTAACTGGCAAACGATGTTTTGCAACGAAATTCATACCATGCGCTCCACTCGAAAAACAAATAATAAGTTCTTCAACATAATTGTTTATCGTTACCTAATTTAGGCGATATGAGACAAAATATTTTAGGATGCATTTTTAAAACTAAAGCATATAAAAGAAAAGTTTTGAACAAAAAATATTTCTCTTACCAATTTATACCCACGCTCGAAAAACTAGTTTTTTTCTGCTCCTATTTAAGAATATATCGCTAATTTCCCTCTTTTTGGAAAAAGCGAAATTAGCCGAAAAAGTATCTAAACTTCAATTTATATTTTTCAAACTTCAACGCTTTGCTATTAGTACTTAATGTCTTCTTTCTACAAAATTTCTTTAAAATCCGTCTATTAGTTTCTAAGTTTAGACGATGTCCTTTAGAGGAATCCTGATAAAATCCTGTCAGTCCTTGGACTAAAGTAAGGACTTATTTTTAAAGATAAAGCTTCAATCTTACTTATATTTTATTATAAAGAGTTTTTTGTGAACTTAAATTAGTTTTTTATATTTTTGAAAACTATGTTTTTTCAAAAATAAATGAGCGTTTATACTAATATTAATTTCTAAGTATAAACCGCTCATTTGACGCATTTGTGGTATATTTTATGAAGGCAGCCTTACCTATTAGAGGGTTAACACTAATCATCTATATGTGAACCATCAACATATCTAATCAAGTTTAATATTTGGTTCCGTTTACAACAAGAAAACACCGAGAGTTAAGAGTGATCGTTAAAAATAAAAGAACACTGTGTGCAAAAATTTAAGTGTTGTTAGTCGAATCGACTAACATTAGTATTCTCGGGTTATAGGAATAAATGAAATATAAAATAAATTTTTTAAAAATTTTCAATTTTGAAAGTTTTTAATAAAATTACTCTTTTTTAAAAAATGTGTAATTTTTATCCCGAAAAAATCGATTTCTTCCATTTAGAACCATTTGTAATAAGATTGCCAAATCTCTTTTAAAGGGACACCCTAATATAGATATATCGTAAAAATAATGTATTTCCGTTGAATGCCCGAGTAAAAAGAGTTATGTAGTACTTTATATTATTTAATACAAATACACTCAGAATATTCTTACAGTAACTACACTCAAAGAAAATGCTTCATCAGATTTATGAAGTTATTCATAAATATGATGACACTTTTTCATTAATTTTCGTCTAATGTAAAGCTTCATAAACATGATGAAGCTGTTTCATAAAAATTCGAATTGATGACAAGCTTCATCATATTTATGAAATGTTTAGATTAAATAGGATGTAGCTTGTATTGTAATTAAACGAAAAAAATATATTTTTCATTAAAAAATATTTTTAAAATACCCAAAAAAAATAACTGTTAAAAGCAGTAGTTTTTAAAACTATTGTATTCGTTGTATGTTCATTGTTTTTATTATTTTTTGCGCGTTTTTTGTTTTATCAGTAGTTAAAAATCACTACGTGGTTAGTAATTTTTATGAAAAATACAGTCATCGTTGTTTTGACTACATTTGTAGTCATTTTAACTGTAATTTTTAGTAATTTCTACCTTCTTAATTTCCACTTTCATAAAAACGACTAACGAAGCGGTCAAAAACAAATAAATGTCTGCATAAACCATAAAAACGAGAAACAACACAATAAAAACAATAAAAATAAAACGACTACACAAGTTGTAAAAATTACTGTTTTTACAGTTATTTTTTCGATATTTTAAAAATTCTTTTAATAAAGAAAAAAATATATTTTTGTCTTTTAATAAAATTTGTTTAATAAAATTTTATAAAATTTTGTATTTCCTACATCGTATTTAAAATGCATAAAGGATAGCCGCACATTAAGAAAGCCTAGCTAAAGCATTACAAGAATTGCTTTAGAATGGAACCCTCCAGGTAGCTAATGGCAAAGAACTATTAATTCGGAACTCAAAACAGCGAACACAACATTTGACGAAATAAATAGTATATGTAATAATAAAATATTTTGAAATATTATTGTAGAAGGCCCATGTAGAATAAATAAGGGAAAAAAAATTAAAAATATATGAACTTTTGTTCGATACGATTTGAAACTTTTAAATTACCATTCATGCATTATTCCTCATAAATTTCAAATCAAATGTGTTATCTTAATTTTATTTAAAAAAAAAAATAGTTTTAAAATTGCAATTTTATTTTAACTTTTCTCACTTTTAAAACGCAAATCTCACCTTCAGTGAAAATTTTAAAATAATGTTTTATGCAAAATGATTTAAAGTTCTAATTCATTTATAATTTTTTAAATTTACATATTATATTTATAAAAGTTCAATTTTATATATTATGATATTAATTTGTATAATAATATTTGGTAAAATTTCGGATTCAAATGTATATAATTTGAAGAAATTTAATCGAATATGATCAACGTAGATAGAATTGCATTCACCATTTTTCGGATTAAATTGTAACTGATGAGTTATTGGGCCCTATCTAATAAGACATGGTACCATATAATTTTTTTTTTTATTCGGGTGTATAATAGAGTTTTATATACAAAAGAACTATTTAACTAAACAAGGTTTTCATTAACAATAAATTATATTTAAACCTAAAGTAGAATACATAATAAACGTACTCTTATAGCTTTAGTACGATAAAAGTTTAAAAATACCGAATATAAAATGAAGTGGTAAATATCCTTCTTACCTTGCCATTGTTAAACTGACGATATACTAAAGTACCGAGTACTATTGTACACTGTGGAGCGAAAGTGACCCATTGTTTCAAAATTTAAACTCCAGATGTATTTATTCTCAAATTCTTTTTGCAAAACCCAAAACTCAAACCCCTTCCACGGGCGCGCGGCAGCCAAAAACGTTGGGCCCGGTAGAAGCTACCGATTTTCAAGCAGTCTTTTTTTTTTGTCTTGTAGATTACTAACAAATTAAGTCCCTAAAGTGGAGAAATGTTTAAACTTCTGCCAGTTTTCTTAAAATAAAAAATTTAGATTATTTTGTTTTATCGCCTCCAACATATGCGATGAGTTTATATATAAGTTTGTCATTCCGTTTTTAACGCATCGCAATGTGGCTCGAAAACAACATAGAGTACATATATCTTTTTCATCCTTATTGAATTTTTAGCCGATTTAGCAATGTCCGTCTGTCTGTTGAAATGGCGATCACGGCGCGAAAAGGCAAGGGAAACTAATTTTTATCTAAATTATTGAGCATCTTTCTCAAACGTTTCGTATTTAAAATGAGCAAAATCGACCCAGCGCACACTGGTCGAAATCATTGATCTAGCGGCGCTTAAGTCAAAAATTAAATCTTTAAAATCGTTTAATGTTTTGCATTGTATCGATTACCGATACTTTTCTGAGAAACTCTGCGTTTTTACTTTTATTTTGCTTTCAATATTCGCTCAGCTGTTAGCTGTCAAACATAAAGTTTGCTGCAGCAAGTGCATTTTAGGAATTTGGCGCCTAATTACTCAGTGCGTGTTTCTTGTCACCTTTAAGTCAATTGTTTATCAATTTTGAGCCTAAAAGTTGTAATTGAAAGACAAAGGTATGTATTAACTAAAAAATAAATGTTTGTGACCTGTGTGTATCTAGTTTAGTAGTAGTGAATTGTAGAAGTTGGAATTTGTGATAGGGCGTTTAAAGTGTTTTATACTATTGTTTCATGGAGTGCAACTTTTGGCGTTCGATCGTGTTCGGTCCAATTCTTTTTTTGTTTATTAATTTGGATTATTGTTGTTGTGAATCGTCCAATATGGCATGCCAGTTCGCGCAATGTATTTGGTTAATTAATTTTTAGGCACAATGAATGTTTCCAAACGCACACTTTTCTTAATTTGGCACAATGAAAACATCCCAACTAGAAAATTTTCGGCTGTGGAGGACCACGTATTTAACAATATAATAGACAAAACAAAGTATGCTGAGGAACAGTGCCAAGAAATAAAAAGAAAGTTGCGGAGCTTTATAAGCAAATTAGTTGAGAAGTGGAAGAGTTGCCACAGAACATTATCTTATTTTGAAGAACGTAACAAAGAATGGTTGGACAGTGAAATAATATTAGTTGAGCCGATAAGTACCACTTCTTTTGGACGACCTGCAAAGGATTTCACAGAATGTACCTCTAAAACCCAAGTCAAAAAAGTTTCACAGCTTGTAAATAAAACTTCTTCCCATGAACTTATGGTAGCGACGCGCGTAAGTTTACACAAAGCAGGAAAGAGAAAAGCTTCAGATGTGGTGTCCATGGTACATTCTGATACCGAGGTCGCAGCAAAAATTCAAAAAACCATTACTTCTACGGAAAAAAAATCTATTCCATACAGCCCTGATGAAGCTTTAGCTCTTTACGTGGACGGGGATTTCACAAAACACTCGTATAAATTAATGCAATCTGGTGCAAAAATATGAAACTCAAACATATATCCAACATATGATGCATTGTTATTAGCAAAAAAGAAGTGCTATACCGTCGGAGTCCAAATAACCGACACATCTGCTGAAGTGCCCCTACAGACCTTGGTTGATCATACTGTTACAAGGATGGTTGAATCACAGAAGGAAATTTTCGTCAACCTCAATGAAGACATCATTACTGCTATATACAAGTGGGGATGTGATGGCAGCAGTGGACATTCCACTTACAGGCAAAGCTTTTCTGACCCTGAATCGAACAGAAATGATGAAGCTTTATTTGCAGTGTGCATTGTGCCACTACAAGTCAAAATGGAAGCGTTATTCTATGGGAGAATTCTCGGCCTTCTTCTACTCGGTTTTGTAAACCAATTAAATTGATTTATGAAAAAGAAACTTCTAACTTAGTCAGAACTGAAATTGAAAGAGTAAAACAGCAAATATCTGAAATTATTCCAACACAGTTTGAGTCGTTTCAAATTCATCACCAATTTCACCTGACAATGATCGATGGAAAAGTTTTTAGTGTGATTGCAGAATCCTCGTCACAAACATGTGGCATTTGTGGAGCAACACCAAAAGTTATGAATGACTTAAATTCTATTAAAAATCTACCACCTAATACTAATATGTATGAGTATGGCTTGTCAACATTACATGCTTGGATAAGATGTTTTGAATGCATTTTACATATTGCATATAGATTGCCAATTCAAAAGTGGCAAGTTCGTAGCACTGATAAATCAGTTGTACAACAAACTAAGCTGGATATACAAGAAAAGTTAAGAAATGAGATGTGTTTACTAGTTGATATACCTAAACCTGGTTCGGGAAATACCAATAGCGGAAATACAGCTAGACGTTTTTTCCAACAACCAAAATTGGCTGCACTTTTAACTGGAATCAGTGAGGAACTAATCAGTAGATTTAGTGTTATTTTACGAACTATGGCTTGTGGGTATAAAGTTAATACACATGCTTTCAAAATATATTCCTTTGAAACAGCGCAAATATTTGTAGAAAAATACCCATGGTTCTATATGCCATCTTCCGTTCACAAAATTTTAATCCACGGTGCTGACATCATAAATAATGTCTCGCTCCCAATTGGCATGATGTCAGAAGAAGCACAGGAAGCCCGAAATAAAGATTTAAGGAATTTTAGAGAGCACCACACACGCAAAAATTCAAGAAAAAACACAATGGAGGATTTAATTCACTCACTTCTTTTCTCTTCTGATCCTCTCATATCCTCGCTCTCCAAACAACCATCTAGCTACTGCCGAAATAATATAGAAATAGGCAGTGATGTACTAAATTTGCTTTCAGAGCCAATTATACAAGATGACGCTGTTGGTTCTGATGATTCTGAATAAAAACTCGTATATTTGCCTTAAGCCTATTATTTCCAACATAACTGTACCAATATATACATATGTCGTTTTATTAACACTGAAATAAGCACTGAAATAAATAAAAATTGTTTAAAGTTTAATATAACAGAAAAAAAATTTTAAAAAATAAATAAATTAATGTTTAAAAAAAAAATGATTTTAATATTAATGTTTAATATATTTTTAGCCCAAAAGAATGTGAAACATTAAATATATTAACTTTATAATGTTTTCCTGAATGAAATAAAAAATGTCGTAAATATGAAAATAATTTAAACTTTCACAAAAAAAAAAAATATTAATATATTTTTAAAATTTTTTTTTTTTTGTTTAACATTGTAGCTTAATCTATTTTTAACTAAAAAAAATATTACACAAGCAAAAAAAAAAATTCCCTAAGCGCTATTAATTAAACGCCGCTAAATGAGCCTTTTCGACCACTGTGCAGCGGTTCAAAAGTTATGAGGGAAAATCTGAAGGTGCCTCAAAATTTTCCGTACAAATTGGTGTATAATATGGTATACTAGTACAATAATACACAAAACAAAATATACATTATATTCATATTATATCAGACGCTAAGAGGTGAATAGTATTACAACTTCACATCAAATTTTTATTTCACCTCAAAATTTATTCAAAAACAGTTTTTTACCTCAAAAATTTTATTTCACCACAAAAATATTTGTTTACATCCAGAAAGGTTTCTCACCTCACAAAAATTTTGTCCACCTCATAAATGGTTTTTTTTATTATTTTTTTGTTTTTGTTTCATTTGTAACATATACACGGTGAAGGGTATAAAAAACTAATAAGCCCAATTTTAATGCATATATTACCTGTTTTTTTTTAATTTTTGAGTTTACCTTTGTGCCATTTTAAAGCAAATCAAAAACTTTAAAATCCGGCTAATTTAGAGATTAAAAAATTTATCGGTGTTAAAAAAAATTAAAATTTTTTTTCTCAGATGAGTTTTCGAGGCTCCACGATGGCACCCGATTTTGCCTTTAAAAAAATGGTCTATATTGAAAAGGCCACCAGGGTTGCCATTCCTTTATTTTAGTTTATAATTTTTTAGATATTGTGGTTTATATTGATGTCTAAAGAGAGTAATGGTACGTTACCACTGAAGGTGTTTCAAAACAAAACATGTTTTCCCATACATTTGTTTCACCAATACACATTTTTTGCTGAAAACACGTAAGTGGATACGTAGCATACACCACTTACGTGAAAAAAACTAAAAACGGGTTTCAATTAAAAAATTTATTGAAACAACTAATATTTTAATTGATTTTGCAGCTATCACGGCAATGATACTATCAATTAAACTTTTTATTAAAATTAAGAAGGAAAAAAAGTTATAAATAACTTATACAAAAAAAAAAATATCATACTCACAAAAAAGTGTGTGATCTATACGTTGGTATGTGTGTTTTTTGCAATGCTGAGTCTATTTGTGTGTGTGCTTGTTTTGTTTGTTAACTTCAAATGTATTTGGTATTTTATACTGAAAATTTTCTATTTATGCATACAGTGTATGAAAAAATAATATGATAATTGCGTCTAAAATAAAATATATATTGATATATTTAAAAGTCAATTAAATCTGTGTACCCATACATATTTAACTTACATATTTGTTTTTTAGAGGAGATCAAAAAACGTTCAAAGAAATTTTAACAATATTGTTAATAAAGCTGATAGTTTTAATCGTAGAACCAAAAATGTGAAGAAATGTAGCTCGATGTAGTGCTTCATAATCACTCAACTCCTCTTTAATTTTTGACAGGGCAACCAAAAATCACGAAAGAAAACTGTATTCGAATTTTGCTATTTTTCATCGTAGAAGACAAAAATTTTGTGTAGTTTTTAATATTTTTTGATTGCGTTGCATATGAATAAAAAGCTACATAACAATATATGAAAATAAACTTAATGATTCACATAAAAAAAAATCTGATGAGAAAACAAGAATTTTGTTATCCTTTTGCTATGGGAGACTGTCTGAAATTTACGAAATAACAAACAAAACGTATATGATTTTAGTGTAATTTAAAAAATATGAAAATTCAAATGCATATTGCATATATAAGAAAATTTATCAAAACACACATTTTTGAGTATTGAGAGGTAAGCTTTAAATATTTATGCTTTGTGTAGCACATCAATGGAAAGCTATATAAATTGATTTAGAAATAAATCGAATGCTGTATAAAAAAAATAAGTTGGTGGAAATAAAACGGTTTTTTGGCAATTTTTGTATGGGAGCATGTCTCAAATTCACAGAGCGAAAATTAACATGTATATACTCATAAAAATATATAAAGTTTGATATGCATATTGCCTATATTTTGTTCACAGAGCTCTTAGAAAACCACTAAAATTGGTACTTCAGGAAAAACGCGAAAAAATCCGAACTAGCCCGAATATCAAAAAAATAAAAATACTTGTCCACTTAATCTTAATAACAATTTACATATATACAACAAAAACGAGAAATTTTCGAAATATGTTTCCACCTTAGGAATTATTTCGAAGATTACCGAATTATTTTAAAATTACCGAAAACTTGCAAAACACGAAAAATGTGGTATTTTTTGACTACACTTTTTAACCCCTAACCCATCAATATGGCACTTAAGAAAAACCCGGTCGATCTTAGATTTGTTTTCTTTATAACATATCCGAATTTCATTATACCAGTTGCGATACTTTCCTTGTTAAATAATTCTAGAAACGAAACAAAATATGACATATACAACCGTTCTATTGCAATAACAAAAAGGAAACATAAAAAATTACCTAAGATGTGTGTCCTTCTCTTTCGCTTTATTCTGTCTACTTGAACGTATATTTGTTTGCAATTTTAAATTTGCCAATTTGAACACACTACAATAATAATTATTATAAACATTTAGTTTACAAATGCACATTTAATCTTTATTAAATTTAAATATTTTAATTTGTCTTTAATTTAATTTATAGTCAATTACTTTCAAAAGCTAGTGGCAATACAAAATTTAAGTTGTTTTAATAAACAATTTTGTTTTATATATGAAAAACAGATACAAAAATCTTCCATGGTTAATTTTTCATTTGCCTTACAAGAGTTGTACTTTCTTAGTATTATTTTCCTCTTCTCTACTATATCCTGACATACAGCGACATCTGATTCATTTTGCGTATATTTCTCAAATTGGTTGTCGTCCACACTATTGCTGTGCTTCTCAGCACAATGTTTTTAGCAAAATAAATTCGTAAAACATTAGTTCAACAGTTAAGTGCTGAATAAGTTTAACTAAAATTTTACCTGAAAACCTGTTAGCAAAAAATTTGCTGAAAAATAATATACTTGATTTACAAGCCGTTTTACTAACTTTTCTGCTAACTAATTTTTGAAGTGGAAATAAAATAATTTTAACTTTTTTACTGAAAACCTGTCATGTTTTCAGTAGTTTCGATCAAATTGACAATAAAATAGTATTATTAGCATACATTTCGCTTTTATGTAAATAAATTTTGGCAAATTTTTGTGTAGAAATGCATTTTAAGAATATAATTTTAAAAAATTTTTTTCTGATCAGCTGAAATGCATAATTTAGTAAACTTCCCTACGAAAAATTAACCTAATTTTCAAATATACATGGTTATTAAATAGCAAAACAGTTCTTAGTTCTATAATAAAAGTACAGTTTTAAAATTATCGGCTCTTGGTGCAAAAGTAAGCCAATGACCATCTCCTATACAATTTGAGATTGCAGGAGATATAGGCGGTTCAAAAGTTTGGACTTCTATGATTATGTAGGGGATCATACTTTTAAACCTAATGGGTTTCGGTTTTCCAAAAATATTTGGAGAATAAATACATCTTGAGTGTTTGTTTTTAATACATTGGCTTACTTTTGCTCCACAATGTAAGGTCTATATGTAAGTAGCGGGTGTTTGTAATAATCATGATTAGTTATGCAGATGATGACATTATTTTTTTGTTGTTGGTCTTTGTTTTGCATGATAGAAGATCTATTGTTAATAATCATTTAGAATTTTGCGTGTTCCTTTTCTAGTGTGAAAAATGTGTTAAGCAGATGACAGTTAAATTATGACATGATCATCAAAGAAGGTGACATTAGTTATGAATGACAACTATACAGTAGTACGCGTCCCAATAGTCAAGGGTAATTAGGAACGAAATGTTTTAAATAAACCTAAGATTGTAGAGGAAAGCCTTTTTTTGGTTTTTTTTTTTGTAACCTGGTGAAACTTTTACAGTTATGTGCACACAGGAATCTTCGACTCCGAATAAATAAATAATGCATCACCATTCAAAAAACTTAGTTTTTTCAAGATTTCAAAAGTCATTTACTTAACTTCTGTTGCTTCGTTTCTTGTCTTTGTAGAAAATAAAAGTTTTTTACAATTAGATTTTAATCAGGGACCGAAAATAACAGTTATTTTCAAAGCAACTAGAAGTAAATGTCGGAAAACTGTTTCAAGTATACCATTTTGATCCTTATGAACTAGTCTATAATAAAATGCATTGCTTTTTAAAATTTTGATTTTTATTTTTTTGAGCAAAAGTAAAAATTATTTTTTGATTTTTATTTTTTCGAGCAAAAATAAAAATTATTTTTTGATTTTTAATTTTTTGAGCAAAAATAAAAGTTATTTTTTGATTTTTATTTTTTCGGGCAGAAGTAAAAGTTAATTTTTTGATTTTTATTTTTTTGAGCAACAATAAAATTTATTTTTTGATTTTTATTGTTTCGAGCAAAAATAAAAGTTATTTTTGATATATATTTCAATTTCTTGAATTGAAATTCCATAAGTTATAAATTTTTATTTTTATAACGAATAAATAACAAATAACGTAGTTATATTTGTATGAACGAAATATATAAATTTTATGGTTGCCTTTTGTAATATTTTCGAGTTTTATAAACAGTAAAACTTATTTTTAAAATGACGATTTTTTTTGAAGAATTCTTGTTTTAAAAATGACGATTTTAGTTTCCAAAAATTTGCAGCACTGCTCGTAAAAATATAGATGTTTGTCTTGTAGTTAGATACTTAAAAAATGTATAATAATATATATTAATACAGTTATCACAAAAAATAACATTGCAAAATATTTGCTGTATATCTATCATCACTGAAAAATCATAATAACAAAAAAATCAAAAAATAACTTTTATTTTTGCCCAAAAAAATAAAAATCAAAAAATAACTTTTATTTTTGCTCGAAAAAATAAAAATCAAAAAATAACTGTTATCATCTGACTTTTATGAAAAAAGGAATAATTAGTACGGTCCCTGATTTTAATAATATTAAAAAAAACGACATTTTCAGTGAAAAATAAATAATTATATATTAAATTTATCAATAACAGTGCTATTTTCTATTGTATTGTTTTTAAACATGTCAACTTATTTCGTGGGGGGGGAGATCTATCCCCCTGCAACCCCTCCCCCCCCCCTCCACAGATACGTGCCTGTTGTACATTATTAATTTTATTTGAAACTAGTGTAAGAAACGCCTTGTAAAGTTTACTTTATTATTTTAATAATTTACAACATCGAAAAACAATATTAAAACATCTTCTTCGAAATTACAAAAAATCATACAGTGGCTCAAAAACGAAGTCATACACACATTGCCTGAAATTATTTTTAAAAAGTTTATGGTGAAATTATATTATTTTGTGAACAACGTTTGGTAGCAATATTTATTTCTTTATACAATTATATCAGAGAAATCAACGTTTTGTATATCCAACTCCTTATCTGACCCACTGTGTATGGCCTTTTGTATAAATTTGTAATTTTATTACTTTATATGTATGAATATTATAAATTTTAAATTAATCTTTTGAAATAATTTTATTGGAAAAACCATTTATATCTTTGTAACAAATCGATAAAGCGCATAAATATGTATTGGTTACACTCGTAAAATGGTGTAATTAATTATTTAGAAGGTGTGATTTTTAGCATGATTTCATTTTTGTCTGTAATCAACCCACACACTTAAATTTAGACGATCAAATCATTGACATCAATTTATTAACAATTTTATAGTTTTTGTTACAATCAAGCGTTGCATTTTTATTTTTTTTTTAAGTTTTTATTGATGGATCAATCAGATGGTTCATATTTTGAAACAGATTTACAACTAATTGTTATAAAATAATACAGATTAGACTGGAATTGTGTTAGAAAAGAAAGTTTTATATATGATATGATTGCTACAACAATACTATTAAATGTTTGCGACAACCATACTCCATTCTTGTCTACCTACATTGAGAGAATTCTCTGCATGATATTTATGTCTTTTTTGCAATAAAGTCGCACTGGAACTCGTCGACTATGAAAATATTCGGGCATGTGATGAAAAATTGTTGCTTTCAAATCGATCATTGTTGAAATTTAAATCTCAAATATTTTTGTATTGTTTTACATTTAAAATTTTGATTTTTGACATTTTAAATTTTGATTTTTAACCAAATCGATTGAAATCAAAATATATCGGTTTGCATCAACTGCCAGATTATTTTGTTAATAAGAAGTTTCATTCACTAAATGAAGATGTTTCATCACAAAACTGGTTTCATAAAATACATGAAGCTTTTCATTGATTTTAAGACATTTTTCGTTCACCGCATGAAGAAAAGTTTTATTAGTTACCTGAAAATGTTCATTATTTATCGTCCAATCAATTATCACATTGTGGTACTAAAATGATCACTATGTTATCATATTATCGTCCTGGAAATGTTTGTGATCCATGAATTATTTTAATATGATCCTTTTAGTATTCTTTCAACATTCTGTTGAAGCTGGCAAAATATTTATTTACACAGAAAAAAATTATTGTCAATTAAGTTTTTAATTAAAATTTGTTTGATTTCAAACTCATTTTCAATTAAAAGTTTAATTAAACACTAAAAGTTCTATTATTTTGTCAGCCACTTTAAATGTCGGTATGCTTTCATTGTCACCGCCCCTTTAATGGTTTGAAAAATTGAATCATTTAGTACTTTCATTGACTTTGTCTTAAAAGCAAAGACCAGAAACTTTTTATTTTTTTTGTTTTTATCAAAAATAATTATATTTATCAAAAGTATAAAAAAAAATATATATATTTATACAAAGAAAATAAAAACTATATACTTAAAAATATTCCTCATGATAACAATAATAAAACCTTTATGTTTATATTTTGTTCTTTCAAAAACAAAAAGAGTGTGGAGAGGGGGGGAAAGATACAAAAAAGAAAAATATTTCAAAATGCTTTTTTTTTTAATTTTCGTTTTAATTTAATTTTCTTTAACAATAAAAAAACAATCGTTACACAGAAAAAACTAAAAACGGGTTTCAGTTAAAAAATTAATTGAATCAATTAATATTTTAATTGATTTTGCACCTTTCACGGCAATGATAATATTAATTATAACTTCAAAATTCCTTTTTTTCTTTCTATTGAGACGTACACTCATAATAAAACTTGCATAATAATAATACATGCTTATTGTCAAAACTACAAAAAATTTCGTAAAATATACAAATTTTCGTTTACATTTTTGGCATTTTTTCGTAATTTTACGCATGGATTATTATCAGTGTATACGCAAAAAAAATTTAATTTTTTTTTTTTTCATTTCTTTTTTTGTTGAAATCAGAGTTTCTTTTTAAATAATTTTAAATTTATTTGTAGAATTTTTCTGTTTAAAACAATGATTACTTTTTTTTGACAAAATGTAAAGTCATTAATTACGTTATGAATTTAATGATAATGTTCGGTCATTTCTCCACTATGAGCGAAAATCAAAATTAAATGTAAATATTTTTGTTGGAATCTAATTGTCAAGGTTGCCAACTCTATGACGCAAAAAAATGCTAGATTTCAAAACTAAAATCGCTAGAAATCGCTTAATTCCCAAAAAACGCAAAAAGTTTATTATTTGTTCAAGTTTAATATCATTTTTATTAAAAATAAAAATTATGTTTTTTCGGTCTTTAATTGTGCAATGAAAATGAAAACTATTCAAGTTCGAGGCCATACACTATATTTCTTTATTATGATATTGTCCTAACAAATAATCTAAAGAGTTTTTGTTTTCAAATGTATTAATATGTGTTGATAGATCTATTTAGGGAATTTTCTAGGTTCTTATCATCAGAACACGTTTTGAAAGAAATGACAATCCCATGCAAAACATCAAACATTCATATAAACTAGTTTTCTCACTAAATGAGAACTAATATATGAGCTCGAGGTTAAAGATTATCACAATTGATCAAAAATAATTTGAAAACTTGTTTGTTATGTGCAAGGTCTACCTTTGGCAGATATGCAGTACACGTTTTTTGTTTTTTTCTCCTTTTTATTTCGTATTTAGCATGACAAATGCAACAAGATATAAGGTAGATTTATAATAAATTATATTTTTTTTAATGTAGGAAATTTATTTTCACCAAAAAAAAATTTTACAAAATTTGATATAAAATGAGAAAAAATTAGATTTTTGCTTTGAAATTTATACCACAGATGGATATTGCATAGGGAAGCTATTTGCAATCGGAAACTCATTTTGGCCAAATTTAAGTTGGCATATTTTGAATATAGGCTCTCGACATATTTCAACAAATAGTATTAGTGATAGGCGTGGTCAAATGCAAAGAAATCATTGATTTTCTTCAGACGCACAATTATTGTCTTTTTCGGAACAATTTCAAACAATTCAAGGTCAAATGCATTAGAAAGTAATATAGTATGGGCTACTTAATAGTGAAATTCAGTTTCGGAATTTATTATGAATATTTTGAAAAAAAAAAATGGTAGAATCGATTTTAAGGAACAAATGTTTGTTATTTTACTTTTCTGAAATAGTTTACAAAAATATCTATTTTAGGAGTTTCATTGGAACTAGAAATTTTGAAAATTAGAAATTATGGTCACATGTTACAAAAACCAAATATTTTAAATAACGTGGTTCGAGGTCTTTTCGATGTTGATGGGATCTGAAAATTTTGGCTATCGTCATAAAGGTAACAAGTATTCACACATGGAAAGAGAGATCATTGCGAATACCCCACAAATAGCAATGTAATTCAAGAACATCAATATAAAGTGTTAATGCCACCATTACATGGCTTGGCATTTTAGAAGTTTCTTGAAAACCGTTAAAAAAAGAAGTTAATGTAGTTTTGGCTAAGACTTTTCCTCGTCTCAGTGAAAGCAAAAGAGATAAGGTAAACCAGCAACACTTAATGAAATTTGTTGTTCAAATAGAGATCGTTTGCCTTACGTTCTTAGACCAATTTGTTTTTACAAGCAATTTACACTGTTCTTTGGGTGTATTGAGGACGGAAAATTGATTAAATTTTACTTAATTTTGTTCCTTTCAAGCGCTTTGAATAATCCAGACATAAGCAAATTGTTACAAATTCTGGCAATTTAAAAGATATCGAATTGACAGCTTGGCGCTAAATTAAAGAATTTACTGACTGTATGTTCTAGAACTTCCAGCTCTCATCAATTTCGAAAAAATCTATCGGTTCATAGTTTAAAGTTTATTTTATTTGTTACATTTTTTTTTTTTTTCAATAAATCTTTTAAAACAAATATTTTTTAATAAAAATAATTTATTAATAAATATATTATTAAAAATCGATTTTAATCTTTTGCAAAATATTTAGAATAAATTCCGAAAATAAATTCTACATACAATAGACTTTCCGATGCATTTCATCCAAAATTCTTGGGAATTGTTCACAAAAAGACAATAAATGTATATCTACCAAAATGTATGATTTTTTTTATATTTGACCACGCCTTTCTCGCCTACTATTTGTTGAAATATATTTTTCAACATAGGTAACAATAAGTACACACAACTTCATTTCAATAAATATATTTTTATTTTATATTGATTTTCGCTCATATTGGAAAAAATGGTCGAAAGTTTTCCAACTTCAAGAGGCCATAAATATGAAATTCGAACTAACTTCGAAGTAGTGTTTATCCAATAGTCAACTTTCATTTTGCATTGGAACTATTGAAGCTGACCGCGATGACCCAAAATTTGTGGCACAGTGTTATAAGCAGTTTTAAACAAAAATGTTCCGTGAGTGACAAAATTAAATAAAAAACTTTTTACTTTAGTAAACGTATAACATTACAATCACAATATTCAAAACGATTTCAGTTTTCAAGTAAAACTGTTTTTAAATTGGTTACACTTTTATATCCGTTACATTAGCCATCCTTGCTTATAACTATCACTGACTAAATCAATCAGTTTTTTTATGATTAGATAGCATGCCATAATTATTTCTGCTAAATTGATTTGAATAGCTCACATGTGAAATGTACAAAATACTAAATAAAAAAACACTTTCACACGCATATGTTAGATTTGAACTATATACACTGCGTTGCAAAACTATAATTACTCAGTAATTTTACTAAATTTTGTAAGTTAAAAAAAAGTAGAAGAGTTTAACCGGCATAAATGTAAAACCAATGGAAAATTAATAATATTTAATAAAAAGATAATTTATTTATATTTTATTTTACTATTTAAAAAGGAATAAGAAAATCAATTAGTGTTTCAAAACTATTAATACTCTTAAGTTAATATATCAAAATTTACAAAAATTTAAGAAAACTATTTTAGAGCAGCAGCTTTAACAATGCGTGAAGCCTCCTTTTTTTAAACAACTCGAAAATTCGATCAGATATACTGTCTACCAAATTTATTCGAAGTTCTTCCGATATAGATCTCCACGCATCAATAACTGCTTCTTTTAGATGAAACACGGATTACTACTCCCCTAATATTCTCAATAGGGTTTTGATCCGGAGTACATGCGGTCCATTCCAATACTTTAATATTTATAATGTAGCAATGTAGCAATGTAACAATTTTACAATATTTATGAAACATTTCATAAACAAAATTGATTATATTGACCACATCTTGGTTTCTATGAAATTTTTATACACAGAAATAATGAAATCATTGCTAATACAAAATATACTTCATATATTTACTCAAACATCTCATAAATATGATGAAATGGATTTAGCTTTTTATGAAAGGCCTTATAAATACTTGGAAACGTTACATTGGACGAAAATTTATGAAACATTTCATAGCGATGATGAAGCTTTTTCTTTGAATGTACTCAGAAGAATTCATTATGGTGCTTGGAAATGAAAAATCAACCATACCGTCGAAATTAAAAGCACCCCAAACTATTAAGTATCCGCCCCCGAAATTGATCGTGGTTCCTTACGTAGGTTTCTCCAATAGCTGTTAAGACTATCTGGACCGTGATGGGCTAGAACTTTTTCTCATCCGCAACAATCATATTTAAAAGAAATTTATGTTTAAGCAGTCCTACCAACAACAGCGATTATTGACTTACCTTTCTCCAATTGGTTTGTAAATTTCATTTACCAAATTCACGTCAAGCAGTTTTGTGGCGGGGGGCCTTGGTACAGAGTTCTTCTCTGGGAATCTTCTAAGAGCCTACTCAATAAGATTTGGAAACATTTACCTTACATTCATCGATTATCTGATTGAGACTATTCATTGAGTTGTTGGCACAGTTGATTATTTTACGCCCGTACCGATCAGAAAGCTTTCTTTCGAGCCGCCTGATTTATTTTCACCATTAGACTCGAATTATTTGCGAAATTTGTGAAAACCATATGTGAACGGTTTATTTTTCTAGCAATTTCTCGAAACCTTAAGCCACTTTTTAAATAGGCTGAAATTTTTCCTTTTTCAAAATCACTTAGATAGGAACCACTCGGCATTTTATTGCAAATTGATTAAAATTGCTTAGAAAACAAAAATTATTCTCTAATTTTTCTTTATTTACTATTCTTCTTTGCTTACCCTTGTATGCAATTATAGTTATGAAACACTAACAAAATATTATTACAAAATTTTTCTCTTAAATCAGTTAAGTAATCTCTTAAATTTTACACTGTAAGAGATCAGTTATCACACAGTAGAAAAATTCTGCATTAAATTAGCTTACAAAAATCGAATGATCTTGAACTTGAATAATCTTGCTCACATCATAATTTATGATAAAAGATCGAAAAATAAACTTTTGGTGTTAATTTTTTAAAATTTAAAAATAAAATGTTTAAAAATTGCAGAGTACGACAAAACTGACTTATGGCTCTAATGATATAGTCAGAAAGTGTTATTGTTTATTTAATAAACACTAAGCACACAGTGAATTATGACTAGAGATTATAGTCTTTACACAAACAATGTTTATTAGCTAAAAATGTTTTATTTTTGATTTGAATTAGTTAAATTCTTTCAATTTTGTTTTTTACTTCTCGTCAAGACAATGCGGGTAAAGCGTTGATATTTTTTCTTCAAAAATTATAATTTGGGTAAATCGTCTGACCCTTCTACATTGGTCCTCTGAAGATTTTCAGTCACGCGATTTGAAACATTCAAGGACCTGTCAGCAGATAAAGTTAGCGGATGAAGGCATTTTTAATTAATAAATAAACATTGCCCAGTTTTTTGTTTAACACTCTTAAAAACAGTTACAAGTTTTAAACAAATGTTTGTAACTTTTTTTTTAAATTTATTTTCATCGGGATAAACATTAATTGCATTTATAGTAATTAAATGTGCTAAAGTCCCAAAACTTATTTAACAAATTGTGAAAAGCAATCTGATGTAGGCGTGTCCCTATCCGGATTTCATTCCTGCCTAAGGAAATCTTCAGGGGACTTTGCTATTAGAATTTCTAGAGATATTTGTTATGTTAAATCACAAATTCAATGAGAATTTCTTGTCCTCGTCTAGGAGCGAGATTCAAAATTTAAAATATCAAAGAAAAAACAAAAACAACATTAGAAAAAATAGCATAAAAATAATTTGTAATTATAGTTATGCAACGCAGTGTATTATTATCTAAGTCGTTTTTTTTTTTAAATTTCTACAGAATCAAATCCAAATAGTCGTACCTACAACAATTGATCATCATAATACATATAAAACGATTTGATTTCATCAACACAAAAACAAAAAACAATTTAAAAGATTTGATTATGTTTTGTTGTATGTTTATAGACAATTTCAATGATTGTTTCTCGGCTCTAAATGAGTGTTTAACTATAAAAATTAAATAGAAACACAAAAAATAGCAGAATTTTTATGGTTTTTCAGTATAAACCGTATCGGTTGATGTTTGCCGATTAAATATATTTTGAAAAAAAGAGGAATGAATTCTTTTTCATTATTTCACTCCTTTGGTTTTTTGTTTAAACATATTTGTTTTTAGCATGTTTAAAGGTGATTTTTATTGTTTCTTCAAATTAATAATTAAATATAAATTTAATAATAAAAGATCAAATACAAAATATAAAAAAAATAAAACGGAAATTGTTTAATAAAACAGTTTAAGTTTACTGTTAATGTGTTAGAAATGTTTTGAAAATTGATAAATAAACGTTTGAACTAGATGCGATTTTATGATGGTTGGTTTCAAAGAACTGAGTTATGTTATGACCAACTGTTTTTGATCAAAAAGCGGGACTCGGAAGACAGTAAAGCGTAATTTGGTGTAAAAGCGGGAAAAGTGTTTTTCTTTTATCAAATTTGCAATTTTTTAGCTAAAAAAGGTTGAAGAAAGGCTTTAAGAAAATCAAAAACCGACAAATTAGCCCTTTGACAACGAATGGATATGTGTCCCAATTTCACTTTTTGTTATTTTAGCAAAACCTGCAGGACGATTTTAACAAAATCGATCAACAATACACATTTTGCATTTTTGTATTGAAAAATATAAATTTTGGGTTGTGGGGGGGGTTCCCAAACATATCATCGATCTATTTACTTAAATAGTGTATAGTGACGTATTCTAAGAATATTGACCGCGTAAATTATTTCGATAACAAGTCAGATTCTATATTCAATATCGAGTAAGCCAACAATACCCAGTAAAGACAATACTCCACTCAAAACTGTCTCATTATAATACTTCATATTTATTTATGAATTACATTTTCCTAAGTACAAGTCAGTACGATATTAACTAACATTTAGTTTAATATATCATTCGTTCCATGCATTACTAAATCATTCGTATAACGCAACTGAATAATGTTTTAGTAAATTTATGTGATATTAATGTGCGTGTTTGGCTAAAATTAATTTTAATTAATTGAATAATTTTGTGTTATGTTTAAATTAACATAAATTTTTAATGGTAAAGTTGAATATTTCATTTCCCAAATGATGTCGGCCAACATAGAAACACTGTTTAGACAAAAAGTTTACACATTTACAATAATGGTGAGTGAGTGAGTTAAAGTTGGTGGTAATCATGCAGTTTTTATGCGGCTATTTAACTGCATGCATGCTAACAATAGTTTGTGGATGCAAATAGTTATTTGAATTGTTGTTGAATATCATAAAATAGACATACAATTACGCCGAGTTTTAATTGAAATGATGTGTAAAAGATGAAGAAAACGTATTTCATTTAGCAATTAGAAAACATTTGAAAAAAAAAATGGAAGTTATTTTCGCATTTAAGCACAACTTAACAAAAATATGACAAGACAAATTTTTTAAGAGTAAAAATTTTGCATTGTTTGGGATTTTTGAAAAAAAGCTTTTAAGCAAAGCTTTTACAAAAGCTTTTACATGTAAGCTTTTACAAACAAAAAGTTTTCATGAAATAGATGAAACTATTTTATAAAAGCTTTTTCATAAAAAGAAACCAACGTTTATAAAAGTATTTATAAAAAACGATTTTATAAAAAGTCTTCATAAATACGTCTTTATTAAAAAAGCTTTTTTAAAAAGTGTTTATTAGCAAAGCTTTTTTAATAAAAACTTATTTTAAGAGCTTTTTTTATAAAATGATCTTTATAAAGATTTTTTTTTTTTAATTCTTCTTATTTTAAACGAGCTTAAGATCATTTATTTATTAATTATAATTATTTATTTCCAATATTTCGTCTCCACATTAGGTGACTTCTTCAGGGAACAACTATTACAATTTGATTGAAAAACTTGTTTTAATAATTAAAAACTTATATACATTAGGCATATAACTTTTGACATTTTTTGCAAATATCAAAATTTAACAGGCAAGGCTGAATAGTCCATGGAAAAATATGAATAATTGTGTTTTTACTTTTTCGCGATCGTAAAAAAAGGTTCCGCATCAAATTCGATGAAGTCTGGAATTAAGATTTTTTTGATGGCACTATTTTAAATAATTTTTCTGATTTTAGTTACTCTTTGTTTCAATACCTTAAAATAGAATTCATAACCTGAATGAAATGTTGACTTTATTATCTAGCGAGGTATTGAAATTTACATCTTGTTTATTTATACCTTTTATGCTTTTTCGATTGTGATTTACTGAATTTTTATTGTTATTGATAATTTCACATATGTATTTTTAAAACTTAAATGGAATGATATATGGTTTTCGGATCACTGTTTCCGTACAAATAACTTTTAATCATTAAAAAACTCTTTTATACCATTTAAGAAGGCTCAAGAATGTTTTTTACGGCACTGGGTGCCAGAACCGTATGTAATTAATAGACAGCAGCGCAGCAACTTATATGCAGAACGAGCTGTGAAAATAGTGCAAGACTTATTTCCGCTATGCAAATCAACGCGAACACTAAACTTAAAATTTATTTCTTGTAACACCGAGTTTGAACTTTTCTTTTATTAATATAGTTATAGAGAGTATGGTCTCGAACTTGAATAATTTTCATTTTCATTTTCATTGCACAATTAAAGGTCGAAACAAACATAATTTTTATTTTTTAATAAAAATTATATCAAAATTGTTATGTTGTTTTAAAATTGTTAAAAAAAAAAAAAATCTTTGAAGGTTTTAGAAATAGCATTCGGTGCGGAAGGTTTTTGTTTCAAACTGTCCTAAAATAACGTTTTTTATTATCAGTACAATATTCCCCATAGCGTAGTGCCTGTTAAATTTTTAGTCAAAAAAAAAAAAGTTATCTTAATCTTAACTAGAATATTGAAATACATTTATTATTGAACATCATAATAATTATCTTAGTTTCTATTAACTAAATGTCTGTAATTTTGTGCAATATTGTATGAAAAACCCTTTATAAAAGAGCTTTATAAAAACGAGTTTATAAAAACGCTTTTATAAAAATACTTGTTTTAATAAAAGTCTCTTAAAAAAAGTCTTTTATAACAAAGCTTTTATGAAAAAGCTTTTATAAAAAAGCGAATTTTATAATATAACTGTATGACAATTGTCATATTTTGTTGGAAAAGTGCTTAAAAAAAGATTTAATAAAAATATATAATTTTTTTAAATTTAAAAAAAAAACTAGATTTTTTGCTTTCAATTAATTAATACGAGGGCAGAACAATAAGTCCGTGAGTTTTTAAATGAAACACAGTTTTTTTTTGCAAAAAAAAATTTATTTTTCAACATAATCTCCTTTTAGCTCAATACGCTTGGACTACGTTTCTCCAATTTTTGTATCCCTTCCAAAAAATAGGATTTTTCGAGGTCCATAAAATAGGCATTTCTTGGCCATATGGGGTCGTTTCTTTAAGTCCTCGTTAAATCGGTCCAATAAGTTGGCATAATATTCGCCGTTTATTGTTTTTCCCTTTTGAAGGTAATCGATGTGGATTATCCCTCGTGCATCCCAAAAAAACTGTTGACATCACGTTATTGGCCACGATTACGTTTATGGTCAATTGAGGGCAACGCGGGCACCCATCTTGCAGACAGCTTTCTTAAACCCAACTGATCATTTAAAATCAAAACTACACTGCCATATGAAATATAGTGTCCGACCGAACAATTCGGCCAAAAAACTATATTTTGTCGGTTTTTTGATATCTAGAGGCAATGATGACAAATTTTGGTATTGGAAACATGTTTGTTGAACCGATTTAATTCGATTTTGTGTATAAAATTTAGAGAAAAGCCGAAGTTTAGCTATAAAGTTAAAAGTTCGGCCGCCGAACTATTTTCAATTTGGCCGAACTTTCTGAGGCCGAACAGTGAATTCATTGCTTAACAACAGACTTTTCTTCAAATTTGACACTCAAAATAGCATTTAATCAGCCAAATAAACATTTTTCCATCCGCCAAATTTGTCCATAATGCTTTAAAATACCGAATAAAGACCAAATGCATTTTCTGACCGAACTGTTCGGTCGGACACTAATGAAATGCCTATGGCATCAACAATCTAACACACTTTTACTCTTCGATCGGCCAACACCATATCGTGGATTTTTTTCGACATTTTCGGATGTATTGACCTCAATTGGCCGTCCAGAACGTTCAGCGTTATTTGTGCTTGTGCGACCACAACGAAAGTCAGTAAACCACTTTTTTACCATTGAAATCGATTGTGCAGAGTCCCCATAGTATTTATCAAGCTTTTCCTTGGTTTGATTGACTTTTTTTCGCAAAAAATAATGTTTAATGAGCACTCGAAATTCACTTTTTTCCATTTTTAAAAAAATCCATGAGGTTGTATGTTTTGAACAGCTGTTAAACGCAAAGTAAATGACGGAACTTGCTCAAAATTTGACAATAGTCTATTAACAGGTGGTACTTGATGGGAGCGGTGTTGAATTTCATATAACTACGAGGGAAGTTCGAAAAGCCACGGACTTATTGATCCGCCCTCGTACCAACAGCTTTTCATCTTATTCATTAAAAATGGCTTCTTTTTTTATATCAAATTCCTACATGTTCCCAAAAAAAGTGTGTCGTAAATTACCCTTAAGTTGCTGTTTTATTAAATCCAACAACCTTTCATTATATCAGACCCTGTCTATATTTATTGTTGTTATCCAAAAAAAAAAAAACCAACATAAAAGGTTACATTAGCAGTCATTTTGATATTGTGTCATCATTAACAACGGGAAAAAATATACAAAAATTCATCAAAATTAACAAAAAAAAGAACAAAAGCGCGTGAAAAAAATTTAAAAGAAATTGTATAAATGTTAATATAACATGAGTACAAGAGTAAATATTGTATAGGCATAAAAGCCAACAGCATAATTATCAGGGCAGCGACATTCATGCAAAATGTTTGTTTGTAGTTAGTAGTTAGTAGCCAAAAATCGAATTTGATCAAATACTTTCCCGAATCAAAGAATTTTCAAAAAAATGGCATCGATTTGTGGTTGCATATTTTGTCATAAATGTTACTTTGCTAAAAATGTATATTTTTGAATTTTTTTGTTGCATACTTTTGCACATTTACAATTTAGGCCCGATTACTGAATGTCAAGTTAAAATTTAACAAACAGTTAAATTAAAAATTTTTTGTGGAAAACAACAGCAAAAGTGTGAGTTTAAGTCCTAGTGAGTAGCTAACTGGGACAGTCTTAAAATGAGGCTTAATTGCATATTTTGGAAAATTTAAAATTTTAATTTAAATAATAAACAAAAGAAAGCTTCTTTCTAGTTGTCGTTTTTAGAATTTTATATTGGATTTTAGTTTAAATAATAAATCAACTTTTAAAAAGCTACAAAATTCATATTTTTTTTTTTTTAAATTATTTTATTATAGAGCAATTCCATATGAAAGCGATCACCTTTTGGACGACCCCTCTCCGATTTTAAAATAAATAGTCTCAATCGATTGCCCAGCAAAAAATAATGTACCTACATATTTTTTTTTTATAGTGACTGGTTTAGTGGTGGTGTGCACCACTGTCATGTGACAAAATTGAAGAATTCTTCATAAGGGACCTCATTGAAAGTTGTTTTATTTATTTGTATTGAATCAGGCTTTAATTGAAAAATAAAATTTTCCTAATTTTTCTCAGAAATTTACCTTTTTTCTCATGATAATTAAATTTTCCCATGAAAATTAAATTTTCCGATTTTCCACAGAAGCTCCTAAATTTTCCGGCTAATTTTATTTTTTTTTGGATTCCTCATAATTTTTGCTTTAAGAATCAGCAATAAAAAAATGGACCCGACTCCTTGTTTGGACAGGAGAAGAGCATTTAAGAGACCACCTTGTTCTCATTGTTTTTATATTTTTTATAATTGAATTATTTTTAATTATTTAACAAGAAAAGTTAGGAAAATTTTATTTTTCAATTAAAGCCTGATTCAATACCTTTCCAACGAGCTACCACTCGTTGCGATCGCTTTAGTAGTTTTTTTTTTTAAACAACTTTCAATGAGGTCCCTTATGAAGAATTCTTCAATTTTGTCACATGACAGTGGTGCACACCACCACTAAACCAGTCACTATAAAAAAAAAAAAATTATGTAGGTACATTATTTTTTGCTGGGCAATCGATTGAGACTATTTATTTTAAAATCGGAGAGCGGTCGTCCAAAAATTTGCCAATTTTGATCGTTTTGATATGGAATTGCTCTATATTTTTTTTTTTTTTTTGTTTTTGGTGCATATTTCGATTTAATTGCATATTTTAAGAGCATTTCTTGGATTTTTTTTTACTACATATGTATTTCAAGCGCATATTTTTGTTTTTTTTTTTTTTTTATTGCATGAAAGTCGCTGCCCTGATAATAACTAAAACATACTTTGTAGTTGTAGTAGTCGTGGTCGTGGTAAAAGGGAGGACATTTCCCAATACCAGTTAGTGGTAGTATGTTTTCATAATAAAAAGGCCCAGACACACACCAAATACAACTAAAAACAAACACGCAGCTGTTTGTACAAATAATGAAATATCACAACAACAACAACAACACCAACAACATTAACAAAAACGCACGCCATTATTGTCCAAAGGCATCGAAGCAACTAATGTTATCAATAAAACATGAAAACATAAAAAACCAACAATACAATTTAAAAGAACAGCCGAAAACATGAAAAACGACCTCAATGTTTATATTAAGTAAATAACAATTAAAGGGAGGGAAACAGAAAAGGGAAGCAACCAAACAAACAAAAACACCTAAAGATCTTCAATGTTTTTAAAATAACTTTGAAGATCTGAGGAATATTTATGCGAAATATTGGATATAACGTTATTATTTTTATATATTAATGGCTGGATAGACTAGGATTGGTCGCAACAAAAAGTCGACTTTTAGAATTTTCGAATTTTGTAAAAATTTTAAAAGTCGACTATTCAACTTTGACGTTTATTCAAAATTCGAATTTTCGACTCTTTTGAGAGTATGTTTGAAAATTTCTAATTCGAGAAAAAAAACTTATTTTTTCGATTGTTTTGATGTCAAATAATTGGCATCTTAACGCATAATCTACAGTGTTGCTCAAAACATTTGCAACTATGGCACCCGTTTGAAAAACACCATCATTTTAATGAAAATAAAAATATAGAAACGAAGATTAAAACGCTAAATTATTCTTTTTTAAATCAATGTTAAGGATTATGTAACATAATTACTTATCGACAACGATTTGTTGATAATCTACAAAATAATGTTACAATTCATATATAGGGTCCGCCATCTAACGTTTTTTTTTTCAACTAGTGCTTATTTCGTGAATGGTAACACTTAGCTCATGTCTGATTTGACACATAATTAGTTTTATCCTTCCGCTGAACGAATATGTTCCGTATGTTCGTTATCTTGTGAAAAAAGTGAAAGAAACTGGCATCCTCATCGATAAACCAAAGCGTGAAAAGCCAAAAACAGTGCGTACACCCGAGAATATTGCTGCTGTGGCAGAAAGTGTGCGTGAAGCGCCATCAACATCAATTCACCTTCGTTCTCAACAATTGAACATTTCGGAGACATCATTGAGACGAATTTTGTATAAAGACCTTGGTATGACGCCATACAAAGTCCAATTGGTTCCGGAGTTCAAAAAAAAAAAGTTATTTGGCGGACCCTTTATAACTCCCCAGCCAGAAATTGCCAATGGTCTGAAAAATCAAGCACTGGCAAAGCACAATTTGCTAATGATCCAACAAATAAAGTGCTGGCAAAGCACTGATTTACAACGCAATGCCAACGTTAGTAAAAAGTACTTTGCCAGTGCTTAATTAACAAAATTTACAACAGTAAAAAAAATAAAAGCTCTGGCACAGCTCTGGCTTTGAACGCTCTGCCAACGTTCGTAAAAAGTGATTTGCCAGTACTTGATTTACAAAATTTACAAGCGTAAAAATAAAAAAGCACTGGCACAGTACTGACTTAGAACGCTTTCCCAACATTGGCAAAAAGTGCATTGACAGTACTTATTTACAAAATTTACAACCGTTAACTTAATAAAAAAACAGTGGCACATCCCTTGTTCACAACAAGAGTGGAAAAATTCAAAACTAAATTGCAATTTATGATTTGAAGTTAAGAATATTAAGGTCTCCTATTATAGTTCGCACAAAGTATAGTTTTTGTACTAAAATTTTACTTAAGAAATTTATTTTCAAATTTCTTTCTTTAGCAAAATTGTAGTAAAAAATCGTGCTAACTTATCACAAAAATAACTTGATAAAAAAAAAATATTTAGTTATTTTCTAATTAACTTAGCTGAAGCAAGCCTATTGTTATTTCTATTCAACTTATCAAAATCTTTACTGAAGTGAATTACTAAGTAGGACTTTATTTGTCGTTTTTGGTTTTGGTACTGGCAAAGCGCTTATTGCCAGTGCTTTGCCAACGTTTTAAAAAAGAAACGGCTAACCCCTGTCCGGTAATATCATTTTGGGTTTGGCAACGTTTTAAAAAGGAACGGCCAAGCCCTGCCCGGTGTTATCATTTAGGGGTTGTCAAAGCACATAAATCTTCATATATCCAACGCTCTGCCAACGCTCATACCACCGTTGAAAGCACTGGGCCAATGCTTTGCCGTTCGTATTTTATTTATTTTTTTTAATTTAATTCATTTTATTGTAATTTTAAAGCCCATGCGGCCAATTAAGCAAAATTACAAAGACAACTTACTAGCTAATGTGCATAATAATAATAATATATTAAAAATACAAAAGAATATAAGAAACCCACTCAGCGATAGTTATTTTATCAATGAATAAAAGTATTTACTTCATATTATAAACTCTGTTAATATCTGAATTATAGGATCCTCATGCTCTATTTAAATAGACAATATTTACAAGTCGATGTTTTAATTAAAAAAAGTATTGAGAAATTATGAATCTGTGATTTGTGCTTGTTCATAAGCAATAAGACGACGCCTCTGTAAAGCATATGAATTAGAAAATGATTTAAGCGCTCTAGGCAGAGCGTTATATAATTTACCCACTCTTACAAAATATGCACGATCTAATATCGTAGTTAGCTTTGGTAGCAAAATCTGTTTATTCCTATTAGATCTACTAAATTTAAATCGATCTATAAAGCCGGAAGGATAACCGTTCTTAAATATTCTGTAGAAGAGAAGAAGATTACGAATCTTGATAAAACTATTAAAACTACATCCCAGAAAGTCTTGCACATAAGAAGATATATGATCACGGTTTCTTAGTGAATAAACATATCTAACAACACGATTGAAAAGTAACGATAATTTTTTCAAATTAAAGCCAGGGGTACCAGTATATACCTCAATACCATAAGTAAAGATAGGCATAACCATAGCATGGGCAATTTTTCTCCTAACTGCTAATGGAATATATAAATTAGTGCAATACAGCTTCCTTAAAACATAGTGAACTCTAGATGATATCGAATTAATTTGGTAAACAAACTTTAGTTCGCTATCAATAACCACACCCAAGTTATTTAAGTCTATGGATACAATATCCTTACAGACTAGCATATAAAAATTAAGATATTTAAAATAAATTATTTAACAAAATTTTAAATTGGGAGTGAGAAACACTTATGTCTAACTTATTACAATAAATATTAAATAATCTCATAGATCTATTTAGTGGTTCGTTTAATGCATATTCAGTTGAGTGTATATCAATATGAAAAAATTTACTTATATTTCTAAAACTTCTTGGTGGAACATATATTGAAATTAACTCTAATAGCTCAGGAGAATCAATAACACCACAAATAATACCACGTAAAAAAGTTAAACTAGCAATAATACGACGAGTTTCTAGAGTTTTTAAAGAAATAAACTCACACTTATCTGCGTAAGAAGGGCTAGAAAAAGAAGGAATGTTAAAATGATTCGGATAGTTAAAACATGGTAGGGCAAACTTGACAAACTTTCTTTGAATTCTTTCAATACGACCAATATGAAGAGCAGCATTAGGACTCCAAATAAATGAAGAATATTCCAATCTAGATCTAGATCTGGCTGGGTCTGCTCAAAACATTTGCAACATGACTTCGATAATTAATAAAATTTTAATTTTTTGATAGTAATTAATAGCGTAACCACGTCGTTTAATGACTTCTGCACATCTCCTTGGCATGGACTTCATTAAATTATCAATTATTTCTTTTGGAATGCTATTCCACTGCTCTTTTACGTCAACGTGAACAATATCAGGTTTTTTGAAAACTATTACAAATCTTTCGTTTTACGATCTCCAAAAGGTTTTCTATGGGATTAAGGTCAGGTGACTGGGCAGGCCAGTCAAGCACACATAATTTTTCATTGGCTATACATTGTTTAACCACCTTAGACGTGTGCTTGGGTTCATTGTCGTGTTGAAACACTCAAGCAAGCGGCATTTCCCAAGATGCATATGGCAAGATTACGCCAAACAAAATGTTTTTGTAATCATCTGACCTCATGATTCCATCGATTTTATGAATCGGTCCAGTGCCTTGACCGGAAAAACACCGCCAGACCATAATGTTGCCCCCACCATGTTTGACAATACGTTTTGTATATCTTGGATTAAGACCTTCCCTTTTTGGTCTTCGCACCAGACACCTGCCATCCGTTAAATTTTGATTCATCAGAAAATAGAACATTTTTTAAATCTTACGCACTTTTTGTAAAGCTTCTAGTCAAAATCTATTAGCAACGACACTTTTGTCAAAGACCTTTTATAATCTGGAGAATTTCAATGAGTCATCTTTTACAAATTTGTTTCAATCAGTCAGAATTTCTTTCGAAGATATTTTTAAAAAAATGCTTTTTTATTGTAAAAATAAAAAACAAAAATTTTAAAAGGCTTAAAAATCATTTTTTTCCATAGAGCTTTACAAACTTTTTTTGATCAAAATCTGTAAACAGCTTTTTACAAAAAATCTTCGAAACGCTTTATGAAAAATGTAGTAA
This sequence comes from Delia radicum, assembly GCA_021234595.1. Taxonomy (NCBI): domain Eukaryota; kingdom Metazoa; phylum Arthropoda; class Insecta; order Diptera; family Anthomyiidae; genus Delia; species Delia radicum. The sequence continues at coordinate 310,600,481 of CM037851.1, read as the reverse complement.
TGTAGTAAATACAATTTTTTTGTACTGTAATCGAACTTATTTTAAAACATTTTTAGTTATTTTTATTGCATTGGGTTATATTAGTCATTTTAACCAATTAATTAATAAAGTTTTCTGGCAACTTTTTTAAAAATGCTGTTTTTTTATTATGAAATTAATATTGTCGAAAAAAGATTTTTCCAAAAAAAAAATTTTTTTGAGCCGCTTAAACGAAAATCCATCGCCATCTATCGAATATACAAAGAATATATCATAGATGTGGCATCACTTACAACATATGGGAAAACAGTGGACATTAGAGTAAGGTAAGTTTCTAAAAATAGAACTGTTGTGTTGTTGGAGTTGTACTTCTGAGATTATATATACAAGAACAAAAACACCGTGTATTGAATAAAACTAGTTTTAATCACAACAAAACTCGACCTGACGATAGCTCAGAGGGCTAAAGCGTCCTGTCTAACGTGTAGTGCGAGTGCATGTGGCATAAGAAATCAGTTTATCTATACCACGGTCAGTGATTGCACAGAAAAATTTCATATAGACGCAATCGAACAAATAAAAAACCATAACAAATATTACATTATTCAAAAAAAAAAAATCAAAAAAACTGACGAAGGTTCGATACCAGAAACTGCGCAGTCTGATTCAGAAAAAATTTAAAATTTGCAATGTAGTTATGATTTTTAGAAAATACACTCATTCTTCTCTACCACGCCTTTCACAAGAAAATTGGTTAACTTGACGAATTTAAAATAACTGTTTATCACTGCAAGAAAATCAATGAAACTGAAGTTAAAGCTTCCTCAATTTAAATTTTTAATGAAAAATTTCGATCTGTACAGCAAAAAACTAACCGTCCCTTCAAAAGGAACACAATGCAATAATGGGTTAAAGGTAAATAACTTTTTTTGCCTTTTCTAAAGCGGATATCTTTGTTTTAACGTCATTATCAATAGATTCTACAGACATACTTTTTTTACAGCCCATTCTGTAACTTTCAGCTAGATGCAATTCCTCTAAAATCAGAAAAATGTATTCATTTTTATTAAGATCTAGTAGAATTAGTTCAAAATTAAAAAAAAAATCAATTTCCTAATATCTGCCTTTTACAATATGTCTTTAATTTCTCTTCCGTCTTGCCTTTTTCCAGATCCTGCCACTTTAAATATCTTTGCAACACGACCGAATCCGAAGAAGAAACGTAAAAGTCGTACGGCCTTTACAAATCATCAGATATTTGAATTGGAAAAGAGATTTCTATATCAAAAATATCTCTCACCAGCTGATAGAGATGAAATCGCAGGCGGTTTAGGACTTTCAAATGCTCAGGTTAGTCATAAAAAGTTGATTTTCATTACTAACAAAATCAAACAAAAAAATCTAATATAAAATATATATTTTCTTCCACATACCACCATGCTGCCACTGCTGTTATCTGTAGGTGATCACTTGGTTCCAAAATAGACGTGCCAAACTAAAGCGGGACATGGAGGAACTCAAAAAGGATGTAGAAAGTGTGAAACAATTGTCAGCTCATAAAAGTTTTTTAGAAAATGTTAATGATTTAAGTATTTTAAAGACAAGACCAGTCAGCCGATATCAACCCCCACCAACAACAACATCATCAACCCAGCAACAACATGCGGAAGTCCATTCAGCAGCGCTTACACATGGCAACCATACTACGGGAGTCAACACCCCAGCGTTTACAGGAGGACTTTCAGAGATCATTCAGCAGAAGAACACCGCCCCAACAACAACAACAACAGTCCAGCTGCCACATCATCACCCACACAACCACAACATTGCAGCAATCAACACGTGCAATGAAAGAAGAGAAGATTACAACAACAGCATTAATACAACCGGAAGTCAAACGGAATCTGGGCAACCTCAGCAATTACAACAACAGCAGCAGCAACAACAACCCCGTAACCTACAAATCAACAACAGTCGAGGATAAAAAGGATATAAAATTATTAAAAATGTTTACGTTAATTCATTACAGCCAAGAAAAGCAAAGAAATCCCTTATAAAGTAATTTGAAACCTTTTTTTTAGCGGAAGCGAAATTTATTTATATGTAAAATTAACTCAATTTAGTTTTTCTTGGTTTGTAACGTAATTTATATTGAAATTCCATCATGTATTAGTTGTAATTTATTTCAGTATCTGCCAAATATGTATAAAATCTTAACATACATACATATCAAGTTATGAATTATGTTCCACAGTGGGGTATTTGATAAAAAAAAAAATAATGGTAATAAATATATAACTTCTGAACTAATGACCCGATCGGTTTGAATCAAATTCGAAATTGTAAAATTTTATAAATGTGGACATTGCGCAGTGTCGTCAGTGGCCAAAAATAGAAGGAGTTGTCGGACGTAAGTGAAATTTGGTAGACAAGTATATATTGTTTAAACATATAAAAATATGAAATTTTGTCAAAATCACAGCAAGGACACGCCTACCTGTCATATATCCTAAAAGCTGACAATGCAATAAAAGCTACAGATATTATTGACATGTGACGAAAATTGGTATATTTCTTAGATAGAATTGTGTATAAAAATTTTTTAATATTTCCGAGCTCCAAAATGTCCTTGAACTAAACAATTACATAAAATCTATAAAAAATGGTTTTAATGTGACGAAAATATGTATATGTAGTAAACAATGCCATTCAAAATAAGTGTTCTGATTTTTATTAAATTCCAATCAATATATTCTGGAACCTAATTTTAAGGTATTTTTTGATAAAATTAATAAAACTTATTGGAAACCAGCGAAAATAGATATATATATTAGGGTGGATCGATTTAGCAATCGATATTGTGCCATCGATTTTTCGATAGCTTTCGGCATGAAGAAAAAAAATTCCATTACGACATGTCAAAAAAATCATTTTCGAGGCGACCAAATTTCAATTTTTTGACTTTTTTTCAACTTTTATTTCTAAGGTTTTTTTAGTAGGTAATGAAAAAACGGCTGATTTAATTTTTTTTTTAAATATTACCTTTCTAAGGTGAAATTGTACGCTTAAAACGATGGCGATAGCAGTTTTTCCAAGAAATGTTTTTCTCAATATTTTGGACGAGTTTTTTGTTGAAAAATATATATTTTTTTTCGCGTTAATTTTTAAGGTATTTAAAAAAAATCGCCGATTTAAAATTTTTTTTTTGAAAAAAAAAACAGTTTTTTTGGGTTTTTAGACGAGTTTCAAAATTTTGTTTGCTTCATAAAACTTAAAGTCCTTAAAATTTATTGATTGATTTATTAAAAGTAACCCAGTTCACGCAATACGAAAGCTTATTTCAAATATAATATGAATGTCACCATTTTCCAAATACTATTCTGAAAATTCAATTCCATTAGACGGCCCAAAAACCGTATGGAAAAAACTGCGAAAGTTTAAAAATCATAAAATGTTGGTTTCATTTGTAAACCACCATTCAACTTTTTACAAAGCAACGATATTGAAATAACTTTTTAAGTGTATGTATTTGGATCTAAAAGTCAAAAACCATGAGTAAAAAATAAAATGAATAAAACCAATTATTTTTTTTAATTTTTTGACTTTTTCATCAGGTGAAAAAATAAAATAAATATGGACATTTTTTTTTTAAATTTCGATTTTCATTAAATATTGTGTGGATTATTGTAGCACTACACTCAGGGAAAAAAGTTTCATCATAATGATGATATTATTTCATAATTTTATCATCAATTATTGAATTATTGAAATCTTCATAAATATGATGAAAAGTTTCATTAAAATTTGCGACAAAAGTACATACCCCTTCATCATTTCATAAAAAAGTTCCATAGACTTTGTGAAAATAAACTTCTGATTTTTAAATTCTGAAACATCAATTAAATATTATATGAGGTGTTCTTAATTTTAAATAAAATTTTTTATATATAATACACTTAGGGAAAAGGTCTCATCATATTAATGCAACTGTTTCATAAATCGTTTGTCATCAATTATTTATAATATTTATTTATGAAAAATATATATTACGGAAAGTTTTATTTTAATTTATGATAAATGTTTTATTAATCTTTATCATTTCATAAAAAGTTTCATTAACAGTGTGTTCATATTTTTGTTTGTTTTGCCTATCAATTGAAATTCAGAATTGCATTTGAAATTTAGAAATGATCAATAGAAATGAAGATTTTTCATTTGAAATTTAAAAATGTAATTCAGATTTTCTATTTAAAATTGAAAAGCTGTCATAAAATCAATTGAAAGTCAGAAATTCTAATCAGTTGAAGTGTTCTAAATTTAGCTTTTAATCTCAATTAATGTTTTTAAATTCAAAATGAAAGTTTTTAACTTAAAATTATTTTTGTTTGGTTTTTAATAAACATGAATATCAATTGATATTTTCTGAATTTCAATTTGAAATTTTGAGTTTTAATTGATATATTCTGCATTACAGTTGCAGAAATATTGCACTTAGAATACTATGTAGGTAAAGATCACTGTAAATGTAGTTAAAAACCAATGAAATTTCACTTAAAGAAAGGACGGCTTACATTTCAGTAAATTCAACTAACATTTGTCATTTGTTTTTAATGTTCAAAAAAGGAACCACAATTGTAGTAAAACTGAATCACATGTGTTACTAAAAAATAAACAAACATTTACTTTTTTATTTTTTTAAATAACAAAAAACGAATGTAAAATCATAAAACAGTCATTTGATGTGGTTTGTTTTTTTAAATGAACTACAAGGTTAGTAAAAAATTTAATTTGTTCAACATATGACTGGCATTTACATTAAAATAAGGAAACTGTTTTACAACCTAAACAACTACATATTTTTTAAGCAGAAGTTTCCTGAGTGTGGTTTTTAAAAACATTGTATATTGTATGATACCAAAGAAAATATTTCATGTCCAAAAAATTTGTGCATTTGCATCATCATATTTATAAAGCATCTTATAACATTTATGAAACATTCCATGAAAAGCTATGAAACTTCTTAATTTTTATGAAACATTTCATAAATATGTATAAAGAAGCTTGTCATCAATTTGAAGTTTTATGAAGCAGCTTCATCATATTTATGAAGTGTTACATTGAACGAAAATCAATGAAGTTTATCATCATATATATGAAGTTTTTCATAAATATTATGAAGCTTTTTCTTTGTGAATGGATCTAATAGGTATGAGCAGAGTTCGAAAATTTATGTACCACTAACATAACGTTGCTATCAAAAAAAACAATACAACGATCTCTATTGTTTCGTTCGTATTTATAAACACAACACAAGTGCTCAAATCGTTGTTTGTAATATAAATAACGGAACAAAACGAAAATGTTTCTTTCGTCAAACATTATTATTTCGTAGTGGTTATTTTTTAGTGTTCATTCAACTTAAACATTAAAACGTGTTTTTAACGTTGTGGTTGCCAAAACAAAGAAATGATTTTTCTACATGTTATCAATGTTTTTTTGCATTAGTTTTATGAAATTTCACTGGAACTCCTCCGTTGAATCTTTTTATTAAACTAATGCAATTATTCATAAAATTCAATGAAAATTTTTTTTCACATGTAATATGACATAAACACTAAGAACGGTTTACGAATAGTTTTGTTCCATTCCATAAACACAACAAAATCAAACTGTTTGAAATATTGGCCAAACAGAACAAAATCGTTTAGTTCGGTCTCTAATCGAAAACTAGTTTGTGAAAGTGTTTGTGTTCTGTTTACAAATCAAAATGAAAATAAAGAAATGTTCTGTTTATGTTTGCTGTGCACAACAAAATGATTGTGTTGAGTTTCAGCAAAAGCAAAACAGAACGATAGAAAAACGTTTGATTGTGTTTGAATTCGAACTCTGGTTATGAGGTACGAATTTGCGAAAAATCGGAAAGTTTAATCCTTGGTGACCTGCGATCAAAGATTCCGAATTTTAAATCACAACAAAAATATGGTTTGTGATACATAATTTTTAACTAACTAATTTTGGCCGAACACGATTTTTTTTTAATTTTTTAAATCGCACTAACGTTTTTTTGCATGCAGCAACTTGAATGGCGTTTTTCAATTTTTCTAGATTTTTTTTTTAACATTATTATTATACCACTAGATCAAAAGATTTTGTGGTGCAAATCTAGTTGCGAATGTATTTTATACGCCCCAAAAGACTTGTTAGGCACGATTTTTTTAAATATTACCACCTCTTTTACAATTTCATCCATGCCGAGCAAAAATGTTGTCTCTTCTAACTTGGCATTTTCATCGGTGAATTTAAGATTGGCTTGTCATAGGAAGGAAGTATTCCAAATGTGATGCATTAGAAGATTTCTGCTTGAACAACTTCTTTGGAAGTTATTTAGGCATAAACTATTCCTAGAAAGTTGTTTTGCAGCAAAATAAGAATGATTTTTTCCTGTGACAAGCCAATGTTAAATTCATCAATGAAAATGCTTAATTAGAATCATTCTTTAGCAGAACAGTTTTTTGTTGGGTACCTATCTGATTAGCAGTTTACAAGTTCTATATTTGTTACCATTATTTTCTTCAAATGACCCACTGTGTGTTGTCGTAGGTATTCCTTTTTGAGATGTATTTTATACATTGATGCAATAATGTATTTGTTCCTAATGATGTCTTAAATATTAAATTTCCTTATTAAAACAATTATAGAATTTATAACAATTTTTTGTGTTGTTCACATGTGATTTTTTTTTCTCCAATTTTATTTTTTTCTTTTCGTTATTTTTTTTTTCTTTTTGTTTCATTTCAGCTTTAAAATTAAATTTATTGTATAAAATTTCCAATGATTATCTTTTGTAAATAAATATTCTCTTAAATTAAGTATTAAATTAATTTATTTAAAGATTATTTTTAAATGTATTTAGTCAAAATAAAAATAAAAATAATGGAAAAAAACTATTCATCAAATAGAAAGGATTTTTTATGAATTCTGGGAATGTAGGAAAATACAAAGGTCTCACAGAGAAAATTTTAGTGGACGAAAAAAAAATTAAAGTTTCTAGTAAACTAATGAAACTTTTCTTCACGAATTGAATTACAAAATTTTTAAAATTAATGAAAAGATTCACAGTTTTTTTTTTTAAACTAGCTTTATAAGGAAACTTATTCATTGAGTGAATATACATATATATAAATTTTAATAAATAAAATGACATTATACATAAAATTTCATGAACACTTACATTAATTTAATGGCATTATGATATACGAGCTTAAAAGCCCGATACTTCGTTAACGATAGCTTTATATATCGGAATAAATTAGAATGGAAAATGATTACTTTTTTAAGGAATTTATTTCAACAAAATAGTTTATCTTCTTTAAGTGGATGTTTTTGTAATTTCAGGTTTCAGATTTCTACTGGAATTCCATACTTCATTAAAGGTGAAATTTCTTTCTTTTAACCCCCATTTATAGCAAGATTCTATTATAATATCGGATTAGAGCACTTAAATATATTACCGTATTAAGTTAGATCAAAATTTATCTCAAAATTGGGGATCCAGAAATATCCAATTTAAGATCGTAATAGATCCAAAAATATCCCGTGGGATTAATTTAGATCTACTTGGATCTGATTAAATACAAAATGATAAATTATTTATGGTGGATAGAATGAGATGTTTTGAGATTAAATTGGATTTACTTATATCATATAGTATATTTAATAAAATTATAAAAAAAACATGTAAGACAAATAGTTCAGACATATGCGCATTAGGGTGGCGTTATGTTATACGGACAATTTTTCCCCTAATTTTAATGAATTTCGAAATGGATAATATTGTGCCAGCTAGTGTTATATGATAAACATTTAAAGAACATCGGCTAACTATTTCTCGTGGCCCAAACAGGTCAAAGGTCAGAGTTTAGAAAATTCTATACTTTGAACAAGATTTGTTTTAGGATATTTTTTTCCCGTAGATTTGTAAGAAAATTGCTACACTTGTTCATTTAAGTGTATATATCTATAGTCAGAAAAAATACTAAAATTAACCTTTCTGTGTTCAGTTGGTAATAAAGTTTTATTTGTTTTATTATCGCAGGTAAAAATTTGTATATATGGATCCGTAAATGTTTAACGTATGTTTGTACATGTTCAGCATGCATATCCATACATGGATGCATAAATCTCCATACATGCTTCCATATATCTTCACACATGTGCATTAATGAAATTTGAGGTAATATCTACAGACATGCGCATTAGGGTGATAACTTTTTTTGGACAACATTCTCCCCATTGGTTTTCTAATGGCAAATATTGTATTAATGATAAAAAAAACTATTTCAGTTCAATTTGGTAAAAAAAAACCTTACGCACCGACAGCGATTTCTAAAATGCCTTTAATATATTTTTTTAAAATTTTTTTTAATAACAATTTTTTTAAAATATGGTTTATACATATGTAAGTATGTAAACAAATAATAACAATAAATGATTAAAAGTAGGTATTGTAAGATATAAACTTTAGGTTCAAAGTACGCAATGTTTTACAAAGCGGATATATATCTTGTACTATTTTTATTCCACGTTCCGTACAAATATTACTGCGTTGTTGATTTGGAATTCCACGTTCCGTACAAATATTACTGCGTTGTTGATTTGGAATTGTAGATGGTGTAGGTACCCAATGTCTGAGGAAACACTCGTGGGCTTTCGTAAAATTTATTAATGACTTGTTTAGCTGTTCAAAATCATTTTCGTGGAAACAGTGGTCCGAAAACCAGATTTGAAACCATGCATCACAAATGAAATCACATATAGGTTGTAAAAGTTTTTGGTAATGCTAAAATGGCAAATATTGCTCTCGAATTCCACCTTGCATTACTAACCGATGGTAACGTTTTAAAATTTATAAATGGGAATATTCCGTTGGTTATAAAATATTTATATGAAAGGCAAAGTTCATACAAAAACTGCATGTCATCTCTCCACTTAATTTTTTTGAATTCAAGTGCAACTTCACTTTGTTTATAAGACGCCTTTAGATTTTCGTAGTTATTTAATAAATCTGTAATGAACGGGTACGCAATGTTTGGAGATGAAGTTTTTCCATCCAGTAACTCATCCTTTACATGCCTTAATACCAAATATATGAAAATGACAAGAATTGCCATGAATTTTTATTAAAAATAAATAAAAAAAATTAAATAAAATATGTGAAAACAGACTTTACTATTGAAATCAGAATGCCTTAATTATATAAATGTGATGGTCAGACGTTGAGGCATCAAAAAAAGTTTTTTTTTTAACTTTGTTTGATTCAAAACTTTAACGCGTTTGGTGCGTAACCTTTTTTAACGATAGCGAAAAAATAAAAACGCAGTTCTTAATATTTGTCCATGCCCTACACGATTTTGTCTGGGGAGATTTGATATTTACAAAAAATGCAAAAGTTATTACCCTAATGAGCATACGTGTTCATGTGATTATACATGTAGATACATGTAAATATTACCTCAAATTTCGTTAAAGCACATATATGAAGATATATGGAAGCATGTATGGAGATTTATGTATCCATGAAGGGACAAACAAAAACTGTAATATCAACAAAATGTTTGCTATATTTAGCTTAAACTTAGTAGAATGCAAATATCACTATATTTTGTTAAAATCAATAGAAATTTTTCTAAAAATTTGTTGACTGATGATTTCAGAAAGGAACATAAAAAAATCCAAATAAGCTTTAAAAATTTCGTATTTTGTTATTTTTGGTCTACTAATACTAAGCAATAATTTTGCTGATTTTAGCAGATTATTTTGTTACATTCAATTAACTAAAATTTAGCTTAAATATAACTAAATATTAAATATAAATGTAAATCATACTTGGGATTTTTTCATAAGCATTGGAATTTCATTAGCATTAGTTAAATAATGCTAATGCCAAACAAATTTCATTACAATTTAATTTTAAAGAAATTGCATTAGCATTTGTCCTACTAATGCTAATGAAATCACGCCAATGCCTGAAAACATAATTACAATTGAGCAAAAAAGCATTTGTTAAAAAAAAAAATGGAGTGTAAATTGTAACACTGAATACGGGAAAAGAAATGGAACGAGAAACTAGCTTTCTACTATCCGATATCATATGTTTATGTTTGTATTATCACGTAAATAAGTAAAATAATGAAGTCACCCTGTGGCTGCTTAGTTTTGGAGATACTGGACATTTTAAAATATCGCCATTTTGTAAAATGGCTTGTAGCTTGAAAACTAAGCAAGATCTCGCAAAACGGACAAAATTTTTGCATACCTTAAAAAAAACACCTCCTTCCAACAACATAAATGTGTGCAGTGTTCCGTTCCAATCGTTCCCCGTTTCATTCCATATCGTTGCATTTGGACCAATGTTCCATTCTATTATCGGAGTGATTAAATTGGTTTTTTCACGTACTTTTTTGGGTAAACAAATATTTGAGACACCCTGTCGATTTTTCATAAAAAATTAATCTATGGGAATCTTTCCCAGACCTAGCATATTTGCATTCAGTCAATTGTAATTTGCTTTCTTTAATTTATTCATTACTAATGGTAATGGAATTTTAAATCACTAGCATTAATCAATGAAATTCATTACCATGAATTAAAAAAAAATGCTAATGAAAATACAGTAGAAACTCGATTCTTGTACGTAATGAAAACCGGGCTCGGTGCAAGTTTCGAGGTTGTCGCAAGTACCGAGTATTAAATTCCCATACAAAATAAAAGCACATACATCTGTTTAGAATCTAAGTTTAATATTTCAATTCAAAACACTTAAGTTCAACGCATTCGTATAACAGTAGATACATATTTGATTTGTAAATAAAGAAATTTAAAATTTTTGTTTTGTACAAAGTCGCTTGTTCAGTGCTTCACTGCTTCTTAGTCTCTGGAGCATCATAATATCGTCTAATGAAGCATTGTTTTGTTCCGCCCATTCTATGCAAATATTGAACGCTGATATATATAATACAAAAATGTTGCAAGTATCGAGTTCAAAATTTTCGGAGGTCGAAAGTACTGAGTGCGTAATGAAAAATATTCCTATGTTGCAAGAATCGAGGTGTGCAAGTATCAAGTATGTGCAAGAATCGAGTTACTACTGTAATTTCATTACAATTGATATCAATGAAATTGTAATGAAATCATCAATTAATTAGTCCATTCAATTAATTAGTCCATTTAATTAATTGGTCTCATGTATGATTTAAATATAATATAATAAATATATTTTGTGAATTTCAAATTTAAAAACCGTTAAAAGTATCGAGTATACAATTTGAAAAAAAAAATCGACTAGTAACGATTATTGAAAAGTAACCGTATTTGTCAGTACTAATTTACATGTATTTTAAGTACTGTATAATAAGTACTTGTTTTTATTTTTTACAGTTAAAACAATCCGCATATATTATACATGTGCTGACATCTTATGTTGGTAGTTATTACTGTTATTCGAGGTGTGTGTCTATGCTGAATGGTGTACAAAAGGAAATTTAATAATACTTATCGATAACAAAACTTGTTTCGCCATCACTAGAAACAGTGCTAGCAGTTGTATGTGGTAGATGGCAAGACTATAAATGAATTGATGAAGATAATTTTTCGATACAAAAATTTTTAAAACAATAAACATTTTGTCAAACCTGTAGTCGAACTGGTGATAAATACTGTTATCGATTGAAAACGCTTTCAATTTATACTGTTATACTTAAAAGATATTTAACGAAGTTCCATTTTCTTAAAATATCACTATCCTATTATCTATATAGCATCATCCTTAAATTGCAATATAAATTCATAATCATCGGAAATTTCAATATTAATTTTCACTGGTGTTTTCTGAATCTTAAACAGAATTTTCTGAAATTGGTAGTGTTTTTAAATAAAAAATAGTATTTCCTGAATTTCAATTGATATTATCTGAGTATTATTTGATGTCTTATTTTAATTTGAAAATTTTTTTAACATATCTAAATATAAATTTTTTGATTTTTAATAGAAACTTTAACTGGTAAATCTCAATACAAAAAGTAAGTAAAACTTTCCATTTGTAGTAAAAGTAATAAGGCATTATTTACTAATAATTAGGATTTTTTTTTGCTGAATTTCAGCGGTTTTATTTCCATTTTAATTTTGCAATACTTTTACTAATATTTAGTAAAAAAAATTTGGTTGATTTTAGCAATTAGTAAACGATACTAAAATTTAGTAAAGTTTTAGTAACTTTTACTAATTTTACTTTACTAACAAATTACAGTCACGGTTCTGCTAGCCTAATATTGGCAAAATTTTCTGTAAAAATAAAATTTTTTTCTGTCACTTTTACATACTTTTTTATAAAAAGATTGCAATTGTAAATTTTCAGATTCTTTCAATTTAGCGAAGACTAAAGTATACAATTCAAGTTTTAGTTTTCACTAAATTTTTTAAAAATTAATTTATATAAAATATTGTAATCCCTTTACATTTTCGCAATATTTTATATTCTTTTCAATTATTTTCTATTGTATATTTTCTTAAGAAATATTGAATTGAACAACATGTACAATATTTTCAAAATATACACAAATCAAATAAACTAAAAAATTTGCATCATAATTTACATGTTTATAATTCTATAAACCATTTATAATTCGAAAACCATAAAACGGATGATGATAATTTAAAGCGAAACTTTTACAAGAAAAAATATTTTTTTTTTTTTTTTGAGAAAGAAATAAAATTTTTGACATGTTTTGGAATTCCAAACAAATCAATAATCATTATCAATCAATTATGAATCAATAAACCAAAATCAAATATATTGCAATTATTATTTCAAGTCAATGTGTCTATAAAGATTGTGGAAATGTAAACTTAAAAGAAGTTAAAACTTTTTCTAAGAAATAACACAGTGCTACAACATTTATTTTTTTTTATAAATATTTGCAAAATTTTATCATTCATGTGTAAATATCCAAGCAGAAAAATACAATCGGCACAGTGTTGGCAAAGCGTTGGCGACGGTCGGTTATGCATTGGCAGAATGTAGGATTAACGGTCTTGACAGTATTGTCCTGTTACCCGATTGATAACAGTGGCCAACCGTTAGTTTGAGCGAACTTGACACCTTTGGCATAACGTTGGTTGGAAGTTCAAAAAATTTGGTGCTTTTGATATGATTCAAATTTGATTGAGAAATATGTATAAAAAAACACATTTAAAAAGCAGTAATACATATCCGTCTTATGTTAGTCATTTACATCATATTTAAATGTGTAAAGTATAACAAAATCATACTTGGGCTTTTTTCATTACCATTGAATTAGTTCACAAATGCCTAAAAAACTATGTAATTACAATTGAGCAAAAAGAGCATTTGTTTACAAAAAAGTGCAGTGTAAATTTCTTTACATTGGAATGGAACGGAGATCGATAGGAATTGCTTATTTGTATTATCACGTAAATAAGTGAAAGTAAATAAATAAAACACCCTATGGCTGTTTTATAAAAATTGATCAATCGGGATCTCTCCCGGACCTATCCCATTTATATTATAAGGGTGCATTAGTACTCTTGTGGAACAAAATTTTTTTCCGTTTTGCCATATCTCGCTTAGTTTCGGAGATACTGGGCATTTAAAAAAACGCCATTTTATAAAATGGCTAGTATTTTAAAAACTAAGCAAAATATCGCTAAACGGACCAAATTCTTACAAAACTTAAGCGAGCTAACGCGTTCCGATAATGTGTTAAGTGCTCCGATTCCACTCGTTCCCCGGTTCATTCCACATCGTTCCAGTTTTGACCAATGTTCCATTTTATTATCAGAGTGATTAAATTGGTATTGTCACGTACATATTTGCTCCCGTAATTTGGACACCCTGTGGCTGTTTCTTAAAAAATAAATCTCTCGGGATCTTTCCCGGACATAGCCTATTTGTGTTATGGGAGTTACTTAAAGCGCCTGTGAATCCCAGATTTGATCGATACCATTAGGTTTTAGAAAATCTTATCTGTCAATTGTAATTTGTTGCCTTTAATTGATGCATTACTAATGGTAATTAAATTTAATTGCCATTAATCAATGAAATCAAATCAATGAAATTCATTATCATTAATTAAATAAATGCTAATGAAAATAATTTCATTACAATTCATATTAATGAAATTGTAATGAAATCAACAATTAATTAGTCCATACGATTAATTAGTGACTTGTATGAATAAAATATATTAAAAAATAATGTTCCTAATTGGTTGTGATATTGGCAAAAATATTGGGTGGAACTTTCAAAACACATTCTTTGCAAACAAAATAGTGCTTTTCTAGTACAATATTAGTTGTGCCATTAGTAATGTTTAGCACGGTGGGCTTAACAGAAATAGCAGTGGTTTGCCAGAAAATTTTTTTTGTACGGTTGGCAATTTCTACCTGGTTAATCTCGCTCGTAAAATGGCATAGTGAGACACAAGTTGGCAAAAAAATAACATCAATCAATTTCTATGTATACATATTTACAATAAAAATAATAGGTTTACGAAAATGATAACTAATGTTATTATTTTTTTTTAATAATATATAAATAAAATAACTAAATAAGAAACATTTCGATAATTTTCAAGAGATAATGCTCTACATTTCTTTTAAAAAGCGAGATGCGTTCACATTCTTTTACACGATCTGATAAATTATTAAATAGTAAGCTGCATCTGCCCAAGAAGAAATTGCCAACCGTACCAAAAAACTTTTACTGGCAAACCACTGATATTTCTGTAAAACCCACCGTGCTAAAAATAGCTAATTGTGCAACTAATATTGTACTAGAAAAAAACACTAAAGGTACTACTAATATCGAAACTCTGAAAAAACTATTTAAATTGCCAGTACTACCCGCAAAATTCTTTACCAATATTGCAACAAATTAGAAGCATTTTTTTTTAATATTTCTTATTATTCTTAAATGTGTTGTACGAGTATTATACATATTTCTCAAAAGGTTTATGCGGGAACTTTTTCAGGAAAACAGCAAAAAAGTAATTCTCAAAATTTTTTATATAATTACCTGATCCTAGCAAAAAATAACCTCGATTTGGTAATCAGTAACTGCATTTGTATGCTTCCACAAAATTCTCTTAACCGTCTTGCATACAATAATGCAATTGTGAAGGCCCCAGCAGAAAACATGGTAATGGCAGATAGATTACCAAGTAAGGATAGTCATTACCTAGTACATTACTTTAAAATACAATATCATGAGTTACTGATAATGGGTTACAGAAGTATTTATATGTAATTGCATAATAATGAGTTACTGGTAAATGGTTGCTAAAGCATCGATTTCATTTTTATTTTAATGCTACTATTGCATTAATTTGTTTAAAACATTTTTATAAGAAATTTTCCAAGGTAAAGTTATTTTGAATTTTTTTTTTTAAGATTTCATTCAAAATACTGTAAAGATAACCACTTATTTGTAACTCATTGGTAACCACTTATTATATCATTATTCCCAATATAAAAGTAATTATTTATACTTTCGCTATAAGTAACCATTCAGGTAACTCATTATTCTTCACTTTTTTGTAAGCGAGAGGGTAATGACCACCCATGAATTTTAGGTCATCGCACAAAAGTAAGCAAGCAAGCAAATAGCCTGATAACTAGTGGATCCCTTTGTGCGCTACTTACACGCTTAATTACTTGGCAATGTCTGTTTTAGCTGGGGCGTTGTGCTGTGCTTTCCTGAATGCATTATTTTGAAGCAGTAAATAAAGCATTTCATTTAAGACGAAAGCCTGCATTTATTGCTTCTTAGAGCGTAGAGAAAGAAACGTTTTTAACTGCCAAAAGTAGACATATGAAGTGGTACATCGCGAACAAAAATCATGCCTTCTGGAATTGTTTCGAAAGTGGTCGGTAATTAAATAATGCCATACAGGATTGCTTCTGGGTAAGCACTATTTTTTGTTGATCGGATGAACATACATTTGTGAGAAGTTGTGTATACTTTCTAACAATTATATACAAAAATGTAACATTCAGTACACTTTTAATTGGCTAAAGCTCGAATGCAATTGTATTTAGATGCATCAGTTTACATATCATGATAAACATTTATATTAGCTCAACATCCAGATACAAACATATCTTATTTTCATATAATTGCACCTATTTGTATCAGGTTACATATAAACTGATACAATCTAATACAATGCTATCGGGCTATAATTCGGATAAAATAGTTTTCCGTGGAAATTTAATAAGATTACATATTGATATGACTACATAAACATTATTTAATCGAGATATCAGAAAATATATGGCATATAAAAACATGTTGTTAAAGGTAGATATTTTCATAAATGCAGGTGCGGATTCAAGGGGGGATGGGAAATTCACCCCCCCCCCCCCTGAGATATTTTTTTCAATACAAAAAAGATTAAAACATTAAATACAAATACTCTAAGTTCCCCCCAAAACCTTTTCCTTGATCAGCGCCTGCATATATGGCACCATATCAAAAATGTAAACAACCAAGATGGCATATATTATATATTTTGACATATATAATATATATTTATATATTTTGACATATATAAACTATCTTGTCACATATAATAATGTCAAACAAAATCATATACAAACTTTTGTAATCGGGAAGTAAATCCGTGGTTTTTCTCAGTTTGTACTATATTTTACTATTTTTGCACAATTTATCATTCCATTTCGCAATTTTTGCGCAGAAGCAAGAAGACAAATCTGAACAATTATTTCGTGTAAAATAAAAGAGGAGTGTTTATTTGAAAAACGCGAACACTGTGTCAATAATAAGTTAATGACATAACCAGTTGCTCCATTTATGGGCCAGATTTCGACCTAGCACTTTTAAACGGCTATATTTTTTTTATCGGAAAAGGATTAATTATGTGCTCTAAAAACCTAAAAATTATACAACACATTGACTACAATCGGGAATAAAAAATGTTAGAACATTGTTATCCACAATTCCCAAATAATTATTTGAAACAATTTATTTTTTACCTTTTTTTAAAACTATTTAAAAATATAAGAAAGCCGACTCTTTAATAGTTTAAATTGTTATGATGATGAGAAAATACGAAAAAAAAATATTTCTTTGCTTAAAACTAGTTCCTGCACAACATGTAATTTTTGAAAATCTGACCGAGCGGACCATGCAATTTTAAAATACACAAAGTCTAAAATATTTCAAAATTTATTCCGTTATCACTCAAAGTTGAGCAGTGTAAACTAATAAAACCGTATTACTATTTTATGAATAAATTTCCCATGTCAATAGATCAATTAAGTGCTTAAAAGGTCACTGATCTATATAACCCCCCTGACAAGAATTGATAATCTTTGGTTGAGATCAATTATAATATAACTTAAGTTGTCATTGGAGTGTCTAAATGCAGCTTCTTAAGCAAGTTTTAAAAAAACCAAAACCACTTGACTTTCTAGAAACTGAAACAAGTCAAGTTTTTCGAACATAATAATGATACAATTAAGAACTAATTATGATTGTAAGACTTACTATGAACAAAATATTTAAATTTCAAACTATTAAGTGGCATGAATTGTAAAGATAAAGTGAATACGACGACACTTGAGTGGTTGGTATATTTAAATATTTTCCATTTCCCACCAGCATTTGAGTGTAAATATTTTCCACCAGTTAGTTTCAAGTCAAATCCTTTATTAAGCATTATGACACACTTCCTTGTCATAATATTAACTAGATTATTAAGTTACAAAACTTTTATTTAAGAATAAAATCCTTTTTTTTTTTGCTTCAAATTATTAACACACGAGTGCCCTTGAAGAGGCGATCATTAGCTTAATAATAATTCACAAACAACATTCCCTTCATCTCATCATTATTCCATCATCTTCTTTTCCATAAATCTCACATTTGGAATCAAAGTTTTGTATACATTGTCAGCAAACCACAGAAAACAATAAAAATTTACCATTTACATAATAATCCATTCACATATGTCTTGAAGTATAATCGTTTGCTTTATTAGAATGTATACACTGAGAGAATTATCTTCACTTCATTAATTAATTTCTTCATATACTCAAAAAAATAAGAGTCTGTAAAGTTAGCAAAAAAAGTTAGTTAAGTTAGCAAAATCTTTGCTGGAAAATTGCTCACATTAGCCCATTACATTATTCAAATAAAAAACAGGGTCACTGACGAAGGTTCAATACCTGAAACTGCGCAGTCTGATTCAGAAAAATTGAAAATTTACAATGTAGATTTTTAGAAAATACACTGATTCTTCTCTACCACGCCTTTCACAATGAAAATTAAATAAAATTGCATATTAATTGTAGTATTAATTGCAATTGTCTGAAAAAGACGTTAAAAATTCAAACTCAAAGAAAAATCAAACTTTGCTCTCTGGCAATTCTTCCCATACTACGTAAGCGCCATCTATCGAATATACAAAGAATATATCATAGATGTGGCATCACTTACAACATATGGGAAAACAGTGGACATTAGAGTGAGGAAAGTTTCTAAAAATAGAACTGTTGTCTTGTTGGAGTTGTACTTCTGAGATTATGTATGCAAGGACAAAAACACCGTGTATTGAATAAAACGAGTTTTAATCATAACAAAACTCGACCTGACGATAGATCACGGTCAGTGATTGCACAGAAAATTTCATATAGACGCAATCGAACAAATAAAAACATAACAAATATTACATTATTCAAATAAAAAACAGGGTCACTGACGAAGGAAGGTTCAATACCAAAAACTGCGCAGTCTGATTCAGAAAAGTTGAAAATTTGCAATGTAGTTATGATTTTTAGAAAATACACTCATTCTTCTCTACCACACCTTTCACCATTAGCAAAAAATTAGTAAATTCAGCAAATAGTTTGGTGAAACTTAGTGGAATGAAAATCAATTTGTTGAAATCAACTAAACTTGTGGTGGATCTTAGTAGATTGATAAAAACTAAAAATATTAGTGAAACAGTTTTACTTTAGTTAATTTATTTTGCTGAAATTTAAAAAAAAAAAAATTATTCTTTAAATATAAATAAAAATGGTAGAACTTACACATTGTTAAGATGATGCAATTGAATAATCTGGAAATATACAAAATACTATATTACTTAAACCAGAAAAAACTTTCTATTGCCTGGTAATAAGTTTGGGAATAAGGGAATTAAGGTCGGTAACTGGTTACTTTTCTATTACAAACCCTATTATTTTAACAAGGGCACGTCCACTCTAGTAACACCTTACAAAACACATATCACCCTCCAGTATAAATGTAATAAGTTATTATTTTTGGAAAATTTAATTTTTTTGTATTGGGTATTCAATTTAGTTGAAAAAATTTGTAACTCAAATTTTTATAAATAATTTTTTTATAAATTTTGGATCAAAAAATAAACTTTTTGTAATAAAAAGGTAACATGTTACTTTTTCATTATAAACCCTATTATTTTAACAAGGGCATATCCATCGAGGTGCACGCAGAGAAAAAATATGGTTGTGGCCACAAAACTATGTTTCCTACAGCCATACATGGTTTATCCAATAATATAATTATTGTATCAATCATATTTCACCAATAATATGGTTGCTTTAATCATGTTATTGTAAAAATCTCACTTTTTTCGGTTATCATATTAATCTCTTGTCTACGTAGCCAACAAGTTTATTCCTAGGGGATTTTGAAAAGAATACATCCCATGTTTAAACGAAGACAGCGACAGATTTTACGAGGAGTTTAAATCTAACCTAGAAGTCGCAGAGGAACTGATTAAAAGGGTTAACTTAGAGAATTTTTAATTAATTTTTTTACATTTTTGTATTGAAAAATATCATTTTGGGGGGAAATTTCCCGTAAGAGGATATAATTGATCCGAAAAATGGTTATATTGAATTGTATCACTTTGGATCTAATTATATTTAAATAGCTATTATATTTAATAAAAAAAAAAATATCCAATACAATTAGATATAATTAGATACAATTATGTACATAATAATCCAAATATATTTAACTTAAAAGATATTAATTTTGACGTCCATAAAACGTGTTCAAAACACAAAATGTTTAATTGAAGTTTACAAATACATAACTTAAATTTTATTTATATTTTTTAGGACATCAAATTTTTGTTTTAAGCGAAATTGTTAATTTAATTAATTTAACTAAGATCAAAATAACAGGTTGCAGAACAACTTATACTGTATTATAATAGCTTATAACTTCTGTTCACTACCGATGCTTTTTATATAAAGTTTGTCCTATTTGCAATAAGTTCTTTGCCTTTAAACTAGAACAAGTTACTTAAGAACCGGTTCTAGAACCAGTTATAGAAGTGGTTCTGGGACAGAAAAACCTAACAATTTGACTACCAAGAACCCCAATATCATACCTCTAAGAAAATTTTCATTAAATTTATGAAGAGATGATTTATGAAATCGAATAATTTTTTTTTTATTTTTAAACTATGAAACTTTATGAAAAAAAGTTTATGAAATTTTTCATTGAATCTACGAAAAACAGTTCTATTAAATTATTTCATTAACATCATAAAAAATAATTCTTTCAGTGTAATCGTTTGGTTAAATGGCTGGCTGAGGGGACTGTTTATGAACAATTTTATTTGAAAAATGGGGGGCCACCCACATTGTGCATAACTTTTAAAACAAAAATGAGCATGTAAATAATGGCAAACCACACACACCTGATAGATGATGAACATCATCATAAAAAATGTTAAAAATGAATATAAAAATAAGTAAATAAAAAAACATCAAATATTGCGCAGCATAATTAAGTTCCATAGAACTAAAATGTATCATTGGATTGTTTATACAACTTTTGGTTTCACTTGTGTTTTCGATTATTTTAGAATTTTAAGGACAGATGTTATAAATTCATTTATGAATAAGAGCATTGAGTCGAAAATAAGATTTTTTTTCTAAATGAGAGCATAACTGAGTAATTGAGAGACTGGGAGTAACTCAATTTGTGAATTTATATCTCAGACACCTGAAAAGTCGTTCATACAAATTTTTCAATTCGATATTAAAAACTTAACAAATTCTTTATGATATATCTATAACTTGAAAGAAATCATGAACAAGTTCTCAAATCTTACTATAATAATACTTTTCTTCTCTTTAACTTTTCAAAATTAAATGCTAACAATCGTATAAGTAAGCACCCAGATTGCCTAGTCCAATAGATTAAAAGAAAACTTAGAGAATCTTAACATTCTAACAAAGATATAATCGCCGAATCATTCAAAATGTTTAACATACCAAACTCTTCGCAATCGTCAAAATTAAGTACATGTCACTTTGCATTACTTATGTCAAAAATTATTCCAATTATATTTAAGAGCTGCCCGAAATAATTTTTTTCCGGTGATGTTCAAGTTCACTACTCATCCCGGCTTCACCACTCGGGACATTTAATTACCGACGGTCTTTACGTTGAGCTGTTCTTTTTTTCTCTTTACTATAGACCAACACTCTGGGGATGTCAGCAAAACAGGTTATGGAGAGGAGTAAATAAGGAGTGGTGTCTTTTGACATTTGACTTGAATTTTTCTATATTGTAAGTGTCTGGAAAGACGTCTGCGAGAAGTTTAATCCACATACGGGTGGTTTGACTATTGAACAAATTATATCTGTAATGCGTTGTGCGATCCACGAAACTACCGTCCACAAACGGCATCCTTTTCATACGAAGGGCTTTACTTCGTTTCAGAACCAGCCAATTAACGTTCAGCTTATAATATTTTGAAAAGGCTCATTTGGCTGAGCTCAACGATTTTTATTGTCAATTTACTTGGAGACTTTACTTTCTCAATGTTTCTGCCGCAGCAATAATTTAAGAAAACGTCATTTAGTTTGTAAAAAAATCGCTTATTCCTTCAAAGCTGATTTTGGGTAATTCAAGACGTAAGTGATGATTTCCCAGACTTTTCAAATTGTGTGCTCGAGGCAGTAAAAGCGTTTGATATTTCGTTACAAAAACAATGCTAGGTCTTCTATCCCAAATCTTATAATGTATAATATTCTTAAAACTGGTTCATAAGGCGATCTTTTTATCTGTGATATTTGAAAGAAACTGCGTATGTTGATCTCGAAGGGGTATCCCGTACTATTCCCAATATATTCTATCCAGCTCGTGCAGTTAAAAAATATTCTTGCAAACCTCAACGTTAATAAGGACCCCGGACATTGACATTGGGGATGTGTCTGTGTGACATCCCCACACTGAATATGGGGATTATGACCAAACATTTGTTGAAACTAATACTCATTCAACAAATTGGGGATCTAAACGCATGAAAATGCAAATACTCCAGAGAACAATACCCCTAGGCACTGCCTAAGGCTGGGTACACGGATAGACATTTTTTGAAGAATCCGGCTTTGAATATTTCCCAGAGTAGCGGCAAAATTTTTTTCAGAGATGTAGCCGTCATCAGTGAACCGTTTTCCATCAAAAACAGATTTTCACGAAATTGGTTCATAGAGGGTATTGACTATAAGGGTTCGATATGTGTTTTATCGACTACTTTAACGCTGTTTTTAAATAAGACTATGTTCCATAACTTCAAACATATTTTCATTCAAAAATTGCGTCATTTTCAATGCCTCATTTAAACCCCTAAGTATGGAATTACGCCGCTAAAAAATACGTGTTTATTTTATCTTTATCACCTATTCGAATACTATTAAGTTCAAATGGAATCCATCGGGAAAGCTTACTTGAGATTGTCAGGCAGTTTATACAGGATATTTGTCTTTTAATTTTCTGCCAAATGTGAAACTTTTGAATTTTTGAATAAGCAAATGCGAGGTTTTTTAGACGATGATAAATCTTTAAATTACACAGGCCGATAAAATTTTATGAAATTTTCTAACCAAGAATCAGACTATACTTTCCCGAAGGTTTTAGACGTGCTGAATCCGAATCTGCCTCAGAATGGCTCTATCACGTCAGATTTTCGCGATATTCTAACATAAAATTGCAAAAAAACACGTTTTTGGGTACATTTGAGGTCTTGTAACTTCCAGAATTTTTTTTCAAAAAGATCGTGCTACTCCTCTCCTACAAAATTCATTTTTAATTTTTCAAAAATCTTCATTTGCCACTGACAAACATTGAAACACATTTCTTAGCACTTCATTATTTGCGTCTGTACACGTCTTGCATATGCGTTCCGACTTATAATTCTAACTACTGAAGATTTTTTAGAAACTCAAAATGGATTTTGTGGGGGTGGAGTCGCACTTTTAGATACCGTAACGATCTTTTTGAAAAAAAAAATTCTGGAAGTTACAGGACCTTAAATGTACAAATGTTAAAATATCTCGAAAAACTGATTCAGAGTCAGATTCTGATTCAGTACGTCTAAAACCTTCGGGAAAATATATTCAGATTCATTGGTGTGCACATAAATGTATAAGATTTCCCGATTACAAAAAAATACATAAGCAAAAAAAAAAAAAAGCAAAACTCACCCTCCCCCATCAACAAAAGATATATTCCTAGATACGTGCCTGCCCTACGCTAGGCATCAAAGTAATCAAAAATAAACAAAAGTTCTCTTATTAACCCCACACTACAACACATAAAATAACTCCCTAACCATCGATCCTGAGGAGTAGAGTTTAATGTAAAAAATAAACAATAAAATGCAGATTAGATAAACACAAAAAGAAAAACATAAAAAAAGGATCAATCTTTAGCCATCCAAGGGCAATTAAAAAACACATGTGCGTGTTTTATTATAATTTTATTTAAGGCTTGTAGCTACAGTGGGGAGCACGCGTTAGTACATGTAAGTACTTTTTTTTTACACCTATTTGAACCTATTTGAATTCATGTAAGTACTTTTTGCACCTTAAGATTCAGGCCGAAAAATATTTGACACTAGAACTAAAGTATACTTTTCTAAAGGTACAAGGTACGAAGAATCCAAATCTGGGTAAGAGTAGTTTGTTCTAGTGCCGTTACAAGTATTATTTATGAAAAATATATTTCCAGGAAGTTAAAAAATCGGAGCATTTTGATCAAAAACGACACTACCATATACCTTCAGAAAAGTTTGCTTTAGTTATAGAGTCCAATATTTTACGGCTTGAATCTTTATGTGTAAAGAGTACTTACATGTTCTCAAAATCGCTCCCCACTGTATATTACACTCCCGAAGAAATGAACTACCAAAAGTGTGATCTTTAAGACTAATTTTGAGATCAGATTTGGATTCAGCGCACCTTATGCCTTTAGAAAAGTATACTTTAGTCCTAGTGTCAAATATGCCTGAAGATCGCTCCCCACTGTATATTACACTCCCGAAGAAATTAACTACCAAAGTGTGATCTTTAGGTTTTGTTATTCCATAATGTTCTATTCTAATTTTAACCCTTTGTTTGCGTCAAAACAAAATCGACTGTTTATTTTGTTAAAATCTTAAATAGTTTTCATTCATCTTAAGAAATCAAAACAAAATAGAGACTAATGATAGTGAAAATTAGTTTTTGTAATGTTTACATGAGGAATTTCAAATGTCAATTGTCATTTATATTTAATAGCGCCCTAAATTTGTCAAACAAAAAATGCTTTAAGCGCCAAAAATATTTTAAAATTCTTAAAATTTATTTCAATGTAAACAGATGCTTAATATTAACACTTTTAAAAACCATTTACCGAACACTGTGAAAGTACACGCAGAAAAAAACTAGGGAAATATTATTGAGGTGCTTAGTAATTACAATACTATATAAGTTTCAAGTTAGTTTCATAGAGTTTTAGTAAAATATTTAAACAGTTTTGTCAAATATATACAAATTTGCACTCAAAAAAAAAGTTAGTAAAGCCAGCAAAAAATGTTGCTGAGTCATCAAAAGTTTAATCAGGAGGGTGCTTGCTAATATCAGCAAAATCTGATTTTTATCAAAAAAAAATAGTAGATTAAGCAAAAAACAAATAAAATTAAAAAATCCTGGCAAAAATTATTGCTCAATAGAAAAAAAAACTCAAAAAATTTGTAGAAAAATTATACTTTAGTTAATTTATTTGCTGAAAATTTTAAAAGTGTTTTTGTTATTCTTTTAAAAATATTTTACAATACGTTACAAAATATAAAAATCCTTGTATTTCGTTTTAGTCTGTCTACCTGAACGTATATTTGTTTGCAATTTGACCACACTACAACAATAGTCACTATAAACATTTAGTTTTTTGCAAATACACATTTAATTTTTATTCAATTTAAATATTTTGTCTTTATTTTAATTAACCCATTAATGCCTGACCCCCGATTCCATTGTCCAATATCGATGAAATTTCACACATTCTTTACTTAAGGTCTTAGAAGTTATTTGATATAATTTTCTTTTCTATTTCCCATACTTGGGACTTATGAATTAACCACTGATATAAAATAATTCCTCTGTGGTTTTTTAATTAAATTATTTTGTTATGCTCTTTCATGTAAAACTCTTCATTTTTACTTGAAAATAATCGATATTTCAAGCAAGAGTACTTCATAAAACTGTAAAATACGTATTTTGATGGTCATGTTATGAAATCATGCCTGTAGCCCAAGTGAGTGGTCCTACCCAGCTACAAATTTTTTGCACTTTAAAGAATACCTAACCCTATTAGCCAACAATAAAGTTTTCCGATGTGTCGCTTCTCCAATTTTTCAGAGGCAATTTCAATTCTTTCTTTCAATTTTTCAGAATATGTAAATTTGCAGACAATTGAACAGATAATTACCAATCCCCAATTTTACACCAACATTTTCCTAAAGTATTTTAATCCTTTCTCCACCTACCTGTAAAAATCAATTTGATGCAACTCTTACCTGTCTTTAGCTATAATTTTTTTAAGATGGCTCCTTTTTGGGTATTTAAATACCCAATAGGCAGGAATGGGTTAATAGACAATTATTCTCACAAGCCGGTGACAACAAAAAATTTAAGCACTTTCAATCCGAAATTTATATGTATACGATACACATTGTTGGCGTCTTTTTGTTTTATTATGTATGAACAACAGATACAAAAATTTTCCATGGTTGATTTTTGTATATGTCTTAGTATCATTTTGCTTGTCTCTACTACATCTTGACATGCAGCAACTTCTACTTGATTCTGCGTATTAACTTCAATCTGGTTGTCGTGCACACTTTTAATGTGCTTATCAGTACAATTGTTTAGCAATATAAATTAGTAAAACATTAGTAAAATATTAGTAAAACATTAGTTCAAAACAGTTAAATGCAGTTAACTAAAATTGTAGCTGAAAACATAATTTCAACAAGAAATTGGCTGAAAAATAGTGTACGTTTTACTAACTTTTCTACTAACTTATTTTTTTGAGAGTAGTAAAAAATTTCTAAAAAAAATTCATTTATAAGAAATTTGTAAAACTAATTACTAATTACTTCGATAATATTCCCCCCATTGTTTTTCTACGTGTATAAACATACAAATACTATGGCAACGGTTGGCGTGTCTAGTCTGGCAAAAAACAAAATGGTATTATTAAAGAACTTGATTGTTTATTCAGATGTACCAGTGTACATGGATGAAAAAATAGAAAACATTGTTTACACACCAACCCATTGACACTTTAAACAAATAATCAGTAGTTAATATGAATGTTTGACATTTTAAGACTACACTCAAAAAAAAAAAGTTAGCTGAACATTTTGTTAAACGTCTATTTGAAATATTTAACTAACTTTCAGCAAATTTTTTTTTGGAGGATTCGCTGTTGATAATGCAACACTTACACGATTTTTTACATTTCATTTTATTTTACCTTTTATTGTTTTAGCAATAACAATAATCCATTTATTATTTTAACCACAAAGTTGATAGCAACGTAAATTAAGTAAAGATTGGTTCAAAATTATTTTTTGGGTTAAAGCTTTTAACTGAAATTGTACCTGAAAAAATAATTTCCAGAAGTTAGTCAAATATTTTAAAAAGATGCTTAACAAAATTTTTAACCAACTTTTTTTATGTTGAGTGTTATTTTAAGCAATATTTTGTGTATTTCTTTCCTTGATTCTTGAATTATCTTCTTTTAAAAAATTAAGAATTTCGTCTTACATAAACAGCTGTTGACAACTAATTATAAACGCGTTTTTTTAGTTTTGTTGTAGTACATTTTAAAATCCGTTATAATTTTTGAAACTTCTTTACGTCCTACTTTATAAAGGGTGTGCCATCTAACGTTTTTTTTTTTCAACTAGTGCTTATTTCGTGAATGGTAACACTTAGCTCATGTCTGATTTGACAGATAATTAGTTTTATCTTTCCGCTGAACGAATATGGTTGTGTATACGCTTGAACAATGCTGGGAAATATTGCGACATTACTTTGAAAATCATGATAATGCTGCAGAATGTGTGCGAAAATTGCGTCCTGTTTTTGAAAATCGCATTATCAGCCGCAGAGCTGATGTCGTTTGGCCACCTCGGAGCTACGATTTGACATCGTTGGACTATTATTTGTGGGGTGCCGCCAAAGATAAGTGTTACGCCAACAAGCCAGAGACAATTGACGCTTTAAAGGACAATATTCGTGAAGCCATTGGTGAAATACAGCTGCACACAATCGATAATGCGCTTGAAAATTGGACCGATCGTGTAGGCTACTGCATGGCCAGCCGAGGCAGCCATTTGAATGAAATTACTTTCCATTATTAACCGGAAGGATTGTACTTTCAAATAAAAAAAGAAATTTGAGAAAATATTCAGTAGTTTTTTTTATAGCATTTTCAAAAAAAAAAAAGTTATTTGGCGGACCCTTCAAAGCTATTATTTTTAAGATTTGTAATGGGAAAATGCAAATGCTGAACTCCTGCACAACGGAAATCGTATAACAAAATTGCAGAGCAGCTGAAGTGCTCCAAAAAAGTGTCTTTTAATGCTTTACAGCACATTAACAAATATGACAACGTTCCACAACATAAGCGGCCCAGAAAACCACAACTTTTTAAATTTTCAACCGATTTTAAAAAATTATGGCTCATCTTTACATAGAAAAAGTACTACAACTTAGTCTATTTTTAACCGGTTTTAGCAAATGAATTATTTTTTTTTTGTTCTAAAAGAAGAGTTAAAAAAAACAATTATAAATGCTATTAAGAAAATCTCTATATATTTATATTAACAATATAAATAAAGTATATATCTTTGGAAACACCACATAATTTCCTTTCAAATACCGTTTAAAAATTTAAAAGCGGTTAAAAACTGACTGAGTTAGAATAGTTTAAATGCGCCAGCCGCAATAAATATTCTTTTACCGTTATCACGAATATTTGAGGGTAATTGGATCCTCTCAATCCGGTTTTGTAATACACTTAGCAAGCAGTGATGCCAACTTATTGCTTTTAGCACTGTTTATGGTGCTTTTCGATGGCCCAAAACGCGGGAATTTTACTCATGGTGCCAAATTGTAAAAAAGCTACATATGTAGTCACAAATTAAATTTCTTCAACAAATTACTGCTTTTTCACTTAAAAACGAAGATTACTGCATTACAACTCAAACAACTACAAATATTTACAGCAGAAGTTGCCTGAGTGTGGTTATTACAAGTTTACTCTAAACTTTAATTTAATTCTACAAATTTTTCAAAAAATGTTCAGAAAATTTTCTTCTAACTATGAAAAGATTGCATTGTGCTTTTTTAATCACAAAATACGCTTTTTTACACGTTTTAAGATGTTTGTTGCGCTTTTTCCTCTCACAAAGTTGGCAGTACTGTCAGTTAGACTTACAACCTACTTAAAAATGGATTGAAATTTTTTGTTTTTTGTATCACCGTGTAGTTAACGTTTGGTGAATGAAATCCGAACAACCATAAAAATAAAAAATACATGTGTTTATAAAGTTTTTTTGTTTTAATTTTTATTTATTTTATATCTACAGGTAATAAAGAAATTTACAAAAAAAAATTTGCCCCGTACCGATTAGCTTTCCTAATTTTTGCTGGTAGTTCATTCATTGACCTCTGAATGCCCTCTGTATTAATGGTTTTTAGCTCCTTTTTTATTTTTAAAATTAGGCAATCTACATTTTTGGCCCTGTATCCATTTTCGTATACTTTTCTCTTCAAATTGGCCCAAAAAGTTTCAATAGGTCGCAGTTGAGGAACATTCGGGGGGTTCATTTGATTTGGGACAAATTCTATTTTCTGGTTGCTCAAATTCTGTATTGTGGCGTTGGCGTAATGTGAGGATGCCAAATCGGGCCAAAAAATAACTTTATCATGTGAATGATATTTTTTAATAAAATTTTTAAGTGCTGGTATACATTTTTCATTATAAACTTGGGCATTGACAGCTAACCCTCCTTTGAAAAACACTGGATCACTGATACCACGCTCACTAATGGCTAACCATAACAAAACTTTTCCAGGAAACTTGGTCTTATGAATAAATTTCGATTTATCGGGGGCTTTGTGACTGGAAGATTCAAAATAATGTTTTGACTGCCATTCATTGCCTTCGACGGTGAAATATGACTCGTCATCCATCACGCATTTGTACTCTGATGAGCAAGAAAAATAATTTTTAGAAAGTTCGCGTAACCTGCATTTAATAACATTTTGTTGTTTTTCTGTAGTAAATGGTGCTGTTTTTTTCTTCTTTTTCTCAATTCCCATGGATTCTAAATATCTTTTAACAGTATTTTTGTCACATTTATATTTTTTACCCAATTGACGGTACGATTTGGCACTACGGCCTGCTGTTTCAGCTTTAAGCTTTGCCCGAACTTTGGAGTCTTGTAAACTGCATTTCTTACCCGATCCAGGTTTTCTTTCAACTGATTTATTATGCTCAAATAAATTCATTGTGTTATAGATAAAAGTTTTTTTAAACCCCATATCTTTAAAATGCTTAAAAACTTCACTATTTGTTTTGTTCGGATTTTCCTCACAAAACTTGCAAATTAATTTGCGACGGTGAACTCGTTGAGTGACATTTTTTAAACTAATATGCAACTAATGCATGTGTTCTTATTTTTTGCTTAATAACTATATAGTACAGTTATATTTTCCGTTAACATTTTTGTTGTAAACATCATGTGTTTTTTTTTAACAACAGTGTTACACTTGTTCGGATTTCATTCACCAAACGTTATTGAAAAAAATTTAAGATTGAATAATGTTTTAAGTTAAATTACATAATTTTATGAAAATTGCAATGCGTTTCTAATGAATTGTCCACAGCTGTACATGCATGTATTTAATTGGGAATTATGATATTTAGTTATTTAATTAATAAAGTTGTTGTTTATTTCAAGACTTTTTCTTCAATTGCATTATCTTAACAACATTTAAAGAATAATAAAAATGTATTTTAATTTCAGTTAAATAAATGAACTCAAGCAACAATTTTCAACTAAGTATTTTTAGTTTTTATCAATCTACTAAAACCCAGCAAAATGTTCAATTTCATTCCACTAAGTGTCAGCAAAACTATTTGCTGAATTACCTAATTTTTTGCTAAAAATTAGCTCGCTGATTTTCGGTAAATCTCTTTTGCTGATGTTAGCGATTTCTCTGCGATTATCCTCCCAGCTAAAATTTTGCTGACTCAACTAACTTTTTTGCTAACTTTATTGACTTTTTTTTTTGAGTGTAAACAAATTTCTAAATACTTTCTCTGAAATTATTTTCATATACATAACTGATCTAATTACAAATAATTGTAATTGTATCCTAAAAATTGCTACTATTTCAAGGATTTGTTTACATTTGGGAGGTCCACCGTTTAGCCACTGCATTTGTGTGTAAACAATGGTAAACATTGTTTACTTCAGCTACTTGAGGTGACGCCTCTGACCACTTGATTGAACTGCCACATAATATGCGTGTGCCTTTACTACAGCAGCAGAGTTTTGTTTATTTATTTTGTGAACAACAAATAAAGGACTTCTGTCTGTCCAACCAACTGACACAGACATTCCTAAACGAAACAGTGTAAACTTTGTCACCATCCATATTCTAAATTCATTTAAAATTGATTTTCAAATATTTTTACAGACACCAATAAATACTTGACAATGTCGTCACCACATAGTGGGTTTGTTATACCAAACAAACGGTTTGTCAAAGGATATTACAATAATTTGCCAAAGTTACTAAAATATTGGTAGTACACAGAGAGAATTTTAGTGGTTGAACAATAATGAAAGTTGTCAGTAAAATTGTAAAACATTCTTCACACAGTTTACGAAAAATTAGCAAAAGGCTTAATTTTTTTTCATCTAATTTCATGAGAGCTTGCAGTAACTTAATGAGAAGTTTAAATGGACGAGTTACAGTGCAACCTCATTGCTTAAATGCAAAAACTCATTAATATCGTTTAGATAAGTCTCTCAGTGTACAAGAAATTAAAGATTTTGATATTAGAATATTTTGGCAGAACAAAGCTTTGGATTTTTTTTTTTTTTTTAAGTAGTATCAAAAGTTGCGCAACGATGAATTTGGTACACTCATACAAATAAGTCTGTAAAAATAGCAGTAAAAGTTACTAAAAATGTCCTCTTTGAGTAAAAACTTGAGTAATAGGAAGGTAAAAATTTCAGTTTTTGTTCAAATGTAAAGAGACTTTTAAGTCGACAATAAGAAATTTATGTCCGAATTTATGATTTGCTGTAAGCAATCCAACAATTTCAAAAGAAAGAGAAAATAGGATTTTTACACTTTTTGCTGACATATCTACATTTAAAGCGGGGATTGGAAGAGACTTACCCAATATATTAGGCATATGTTGGATTATCTACAACTGCTTCCTCATTGGAGGCGTGCACAATTTTTAACGGTGGGTTAAAATTTATATTTGCCTTAAAAATGTGGCAGCTTTAAAAGTGGAGGGCGAGAAAAGTATATACAAATCAAAAATTTTTTTTAACGCAACTAGCTTTTATATAAAAATACCTTTCAGAATAGTATGCACACTTTATATGTTCTGAAAGAAAATATTTATCTGGAGCTAACACATTGTTTGTGCTTTTAGGGGGGAAATCGCAAAAATTTGTTTTTTTTTTTAATTTCTACTTTAAACGAATGTAGTTTTTGAGTGCAACAAGATATTGAATTAATTTTTTTTTTTTATTTAATCAAAAATGTATTTAGTTAAATTACCAATATTTTAAAAAAGAAATTGGCCCGAATTTTGTCCCGCTAGTTGCAAAAATCTGGAGCTGAGTTGGACCAAATTTGGAATTTCACATTTTCAAATGGGATTATCTCTGGAACTATAAGAGATAACCAACACATGTAAGCATTTTGTTAGTTTCTACTAGCAAATTACAAATATGTTAATGTTGAAAATCGGATTAGAAACAAAAAATTGTATATTCAAAAAGTTCCTTAGTTTGGCTGGTCATATTGCCGCCTCCGTGCGTGTTTGGAAGGTTTCCGGGCGTGTTTGGAAGGTTTCAAATCAAAACTTAAGCTCGATATTATGTCACTTATACCTGTTCCAAATTTCATTGCAACCGGACCACTAAGTAATAAATGGCCCAATTATATCCAAAAATTGTGTGATAAATCCCACTGTGCGCAGGCGCACGAGCAATAAATAATAAGTATAATAAAGCTAAACACCGAAATATTGAAATACGCATAAAGGACAATATTCAACGAATATTTTCTCCAAAAATTGACCGTTTTTTAGATAAGTTAAGATTTGCATTAATCTAAAAATTCGGAACTACGCCATTTCCAAATGTTATTCAAAAAATAATAAATGTAATTTCAAAATTGCAATTGATTTTTAAAAAATCACAAATGTACTTTCAAATTTGCAAATGAAATTCAAAAGATTCCATTTAAATTCAAAAAATAACAATTGAAATTCAAAAAAGTCATTTGTAGTTCAAAAAATTCATTTTTTTTTTTTAAATCGCATTTGATTTTCAAAACATCGCAAATGTTATTCAGAAAACCCCATTTAAAATTTAAAAAATATCATTTGTAATTCAAAAAATATCTTTTGAAATTGAAAAAATACCTAATGTTAAAAATACACTGATAATAATCCATGAGTAAAAATACGAAAAAATGTCAAAATAACAAAAACTTTCGTAAAATACACGAAAATTTGTTTATTTTACAAAAAAATTTCGTTGATTTAACATTTTTTTCGTATTTAAGCATGGATTTTAATGTGTGCACCAATTGTAATTCGAAACAAAAAAATCCGTAATAAAAAAACACATTTGAAATTAAAAATCACCAAAAGAAATTCAAAAAAACATTTGGTATTTTTTGAGTTTCAGTGCATTTCAATGTTATTTTTTGAATTACATTTGGAATTTTTTTAATTTCAAATGGGATTTTTTGCACTACATTTGCTAGTTTTAGAAAAACAAATGTGATTTTTTGAATAACATATGGTATTTTTTGAATAATAACTGTTATTTTGAATTTACAATTGGTATTTTTTTTTAATTGATGTGCGATTATTTTAATAACAAGTGGAAATGGTGTAGTTCTGAGTTACAAATATATTTTATCAAATTCTCATTGCTGCATTATACTTTTGCTTGTAGCGGGACAGTGGCTTGGAAAGCAAAATATGTAAAATAATTCTGAAATTTTCCGAAATTTAGTTAAAACTTTTTTGAAATTAACATGATAAGAATTCTATTATTTAATTTCCAAACCTTTTTTTATAGTTTTAAGTATATTGAAATTTAAAACCGTATTATTTGTGATATCATTTACAATATAAAAATAAAAAAAAAACACTTAAGGACATTACAAGTCTAGACACTTATTGGTGGGTGGTCCTTCACACTTCAAATTGAAATCCATGTATGGGATGGATTTGTCAAGTGGTAAGTTCAGAATTTAATATTTAATAATTGACGCCTTAAATTGAATACTTCAGAAGACCACACAGCAATTCTTAAAATAAGATTGCACAATTAGTCTGAAAAGAAAACATGCAAAAGTTTCTAATGATGTGGAATGATGCGGTTATTGTTGTGGTATTTGTCTATATAGTTTAACTACTAAAATCCACTAAATTTGTGTTGTTTGCTTAATATCTACAAATTACAGATTGTATATATATTTTATTTATTTGTTTAATAAAAGTTTTATTACTTGAACGCAATTTTTTATTGTGTGCTTTTCCAACACATTGGATTGGAGGGAATGACTGCAAGGAGTTCTCATATGTACCCGCCTTTCATTTATTGTGTAGAAGCGTCAAGCATCTATCCATCACATGAGGTGGCGGTTTTCCTCCCCAATGAAGAATAAAAATACGGCCACCCACCTTACAATATTTAGTTATATGGTTTATATACTTTTCTCTAGAGCTTTAAACAAACAAATATGTTCATTAGGGTTATAACTTTTGATTTTGTTTTTGTAGTCATCAAATTTTGTCTATCCTAGCCATAAATATATATACACACAGGAAAAATTTTAGTTGGAAAACTATCAATACTATTGAATTTTCGGTACTCCATAAATATTTTAGTTGTTTATATATAAATTCAATAATTATAAATTATAGTCTCTCCTTGTGCATATTTAAATATTAGGACGCTTAATTGGTTATCTCAGTTACAATCAGTTAGTTATCACACCTAATTTTAAAAATAAAATATAATTAGAGAAACTTCCAGTAGATACAACTATTAAAATGCATTGTTTGATTATCACCGTAACAAAAAATTATTTCAAACACCTACACTCAAAAAAAAAGTTAGTAAAGTCAGCAAAAAATTTTGCTGAGTCAGCAAAATTTTAGTCAGGAGGGTGCTTGCAAAAAAAATTGCTAATGTCAGCAAAATCTTTTGATGAAAATTAGCGAGCTGATTTTTAGCAACAAAATTAGTAGATTCAGCAAAAGTTTTGCTAACACTTAGTGGATTAGAAATAAAAAAGCCTTGCTAAAAATTAATAAATTTTTTGCTGAGTTTTAGTAGACTGAAAAAAACGCAAAAAATTTTGCAGAAAAATTATAATTTAGTTAATTTATTTGCTAAAAATCATAAAACATATTTTTGTGATTCTTTTAAAAATAATTTACAATAATTACGAAATATAAAAATTATCATTTTCCCACACTGACGACATGAATTAATTTAATATCTGAAAATATATAGAAATAAATATATATAACATAACAAAAATTTTCTTTCAACTACTTACATCAATGGTTGTCTAAATGATGCTATCTTTTAAAGGACGCAACTGCCGAAGATAATTATAGAAACGAAACGAAAAAATAAACAAAAACAAACGAAACGAAAAAAACATCCCCTTTTTGCAATAAGAAACAGGATCCATAAAAATCTACCTAAGATGTGTGTCTTTGTCTTTCGCTTTACTCTGTCTACATGTCTGTATATGTTTGTTTGCAATTTGACTACACTAGATTATTAATCTATAAACATTTAGTTTAGAACTACATATTAAATTTAAATATTTTATTTTGTCTTTTATTTAATTAATAGACAATTATTTTCACAAGCCGGTGACAACGCAAAATTTAAGTTGTTTTAATCATCAATTTTGTTTTATGTATGAAAAACAGATATAAAAATCTTCCATGGTTGATTTTTTATATGTGTTATTAGAAAAAAAGTCGAATTAATTTTTCTCTAGAAAAATGCATAAGAATATTAAGGTTTTTCGTTAAAAATTTGTTTGAATTTAAAGCTTTATGTAATATGTTTAACTTCTATTTGCATTTTAATATCATTAAAAATATATAAAATATATTGGAAACAGTGTATTATTTAAATTAATTCGATAGGATTTACCGTATAATTTGAATTGCATCAACAACCTGATTCGGTGGGCACAAAAAAGATTTCGGTATACGTAACTAACCCACATAATTACCTCAACAAAAATTTGGGTACTACAATCGACCTAACAAAATAGTTAAAAGATAGTACATGTGACTACGAAAATTCGGTTGGCAAGAAATTCGGTTGGAACCACAAATTTGTCTTCTGTGTGTATACATTTACGGTCCATAAAAATATATATCATTAATTACAGAACACACACACAGAGAATTAATTAATTAGAATACTATCATGACCCCCAAGATTCTTCTCAATCAACTCAATTTCATTTTCTAGCATATAATTATTGCGATTACAACCAATTTTTTGCATTTTTGACATAAATTTAACTGTTACAACTAATTAAATTTCAATTTGCTTTCTTTGGAAAGGGGATAGTGGAGAGATCAAAGGTGGTGAAAGATGGTGAAAGATTAAGGGCTTCAAACATGGCAACACTGTAATTGCGGGAGATGATAAGTCATAGAACAGTTGTTGGTCGCCACCTGATGTAGAGTTGGCGAATTTATTGAAGTTTTTTGCTTCATAGCCCTGATTCATTATTTTACTTCGGTGGGCTTAAGTACTATGGGAACACCGAAGGTGGACGCAGCGATACATATAAGTGATAAAAAACTCATACATATTATTTTTCTAAATTGATGTTGTCGTCACCGGGAATCGAACCCGGGACCATCTGTGTAACAGTCCAACGCGCTAACCATTACACCACAACGCCCACAAGCAACACATTAATTAATAGGAAGAATTTCCTAAATGTTGCTTCTCTTTAAAAAAAAATCAATTTAAAAATCAAGGAATACCGTAGCAACGATCATATTAAAAACAATAAAATGAATATTTTAACCGACTAATTGGCTATGAAAATTAAAATCTAATAGTTCCAATCAAACTTCAATTTTAAATCATTCATAGTATTTTATTAAGGATTTACTACCGACTGTTGGTCAAATAGTGTTAAAATGTTCGGTTGTAACAAAAAATTTGTAAATTAATTTTATTTTTAAACAATTTCGACACTCTCAACTATAAGTAGTTTGTTTCAAATGATAAATGAACAAAGTAGCATTGCAGTTGCCAAAAATAAATATAAAAAATTTTAACTTAGAAAAAATTCAAAAATATTACAAAAAAAAAAAATATACATACAAAATTAATAAAAGAAAATTATAAAAAAAAAAACAATTAAATTCAAAATATCAAAAATATTGTGATCACTTCAATTAAGGGAAACAAATTCAATATTACTTATGAAGGCGATAAACGAAACGAATTTTGGCAGGACTTCCGGAAAAATAGATTGGCCAATTCCATTTGGCCACAGAGTTTTCACAAAGGTAGTTTGCATAAAATAAATACTATTCGAAGATGCATTAACCATTCTGAAACTTTTATACAGGTAATCCAACGCATTTTCATGAATCCGTTTTAAGAACCAAAACAATTCAGATGGATGAGAGTCTTATTATTTATTAAAGATCCAAACACATTTTTATCTGCGGTAGTTTTTGTGGATCCCACCTTAGTTAAATTTTCAGTTTGAAATACCAGTATTGGTTTATCATGTCGAGACTAAACACGATGTGAAAGTTTTAAAACCAGGATAACATCAAGGCTAATTTCCCTCAAATTTTAACGTATTTAGTCTGCTATGTTTCCGGTTCGAACTCGAAGTATATGATCAACGGTGTAGGGAATATGTATCGGGTATGAGCTGGAAAACTAGAAAACTTAACATGTTAAAATATATGGGATGTGTGTGAAGATAATTTCCATAGTTAAATTCCATTTTATTGAAATTCACCCAGGAATGATAACACTAGCAATTTCTATTCTCTCTCATCATTCTCAGTCAATTTTACCATCAGCTGTTAATTAAATGTTAAAAAAAAATACAAAACATGAACAAAAAAAAAATATTTGTGTTTTGTCGTGTAAATTAAATAAAAATTGTAAATTTGTAATAAAGCAGTTTAATCAGTGAAATAATGAATGATAATTTTTTATTTATTAAAAAATTAAATAACAAATGTAACTAAAAATTAGGTTAGGGGCGATACTATTGGCCATTATCATTATCCCATTTAAAATGTTGCAATAAAGTAGGAACAAGTGGTTACCTAATACACCAGGTCGGATCTCGTTTCCTCTTAAAATATGGCCACAGTGTCATCTGAAATTAACAGAATTTTAAAAATTTCACTATGTGATATTAAAAATTATTTAAATAATTTTATTAAAAAAAAAAAATATTAACATTACCAAAATATTAACATTAACAAAAACATTAACATAAAATTACAAAATATGCAACCTGCAACTCCCTTAGCTGGTCCACCTCTACTACGACCGGTTGCTACTGGTGTCGGCTTTTTTGTTTTATTAGAGGACGACCTCTTTTGGAGACTGCAACTCCCTTAGCTGGTCGACCTCTACGACGACCGGTTGCTACTGGTGTCGGCTTTTCAGTTTTATTAGCATCTGCAACTCCCTTAGCTGGTCGACCTCTACGACGACCGGTTGCTACTAGTGTCGGCTTTTTTGGTTTATCTGGATTAGAGAGCCGACCTCTTTTTTTTCGTTACAGTTGCTGGTGCGGGTGATACGGAACCAGACTTATAACCAATTTCGCTGTAGTTTAAATTTATAACATTACCCATTTTTTTTTTTTTTTTTTGTTTGTTTTATTTATTTTTAATAAAAGTGACAAAGTGTGTAACTTCCTGTCGTAAGTAGAAAATTTATGACAACTTTTAAACAACTACTGTGTTTAGCCATTATTTTTTAGGAATTTTAAAAATTTTTGTTAATAAAAAAATATTTTTTCTTTTAATTACAGTAACAATGTATATTTCCTACATCCCGCTTAAAAGTTAAAGCCAACATTATAAACGGTACTCCAGTTATGAAGTTTTTATGCATTGGGAGATACAATGAAATTTCCTAATTACACTGTTCAACAAAATCAAATTTTTCCAAAATTACAAAGTCCGACCTATAAATTGATAGATGAGACAAAAAAAAGACACGTGTATCGGCGTTTTGAAAGTTTACATCTGGGTTTCATTTTAGGGGGATGTAAAGTTTCAACCAAATGCAAATTTTTGTATTGTCAATCGGGATAGAAAATCGAGTAAAGCTTACGTTCAAAGTATATGGTGTGTTCAGCAAATTTATGTAAAATGTTAAGGAGAACATTTCTGTAGAGTATGTTAACCCTCTAACTCCTCAAGGTAAGGATCTTTTTCGCCCTTTTTTTAAAAAAGAGCAAAAAACACCATTAAAACAGGGATTTAAGGGGTTAAAATATTGAAATTTTACTATAAGTCCCTGAATACACCAAAATCAAACATTTTTGTAGAATATGTTAACCCTCTAACTAATCAAGGTAAGGGTCTTTTTTGTCCTTCTTTTAAAAAAGAGTAAAAACACCTTTAAAACAGGGATTATAAGGGGTTAAAATGTTAAAATTTTACTATAAGTCCCTGAATACACGAAAATCAAACATTTTTGTAGAATATGTTAACCTTCTAAATACACAAGGTAATGGTCTTTTTTGTCCTTCTTTTAAAAAAGAGCAAAAAACACCTTTACAACAGGGATTTAAGGGGTTAAAATGTTCCGCAAAAATATTCGCCGTGAAATTTTACTATAAGTCCCTGAATACACCAAAATCTGAATACACTCAAATCACAAAACAAATTATGTACACAATATATGCACCGCAAATTGACACGTTTTCAGAACAATAAGAAATACAGCACTTGATTATTGTTTTGATTTTTTATTTATACCTTGTAATTTGTTTTTGTGTTGTACAGTGTAATGAAGTGGAATTGCGTAGAGCTAAAAAAATTTAATTAATGAATACTTCCTATTCAAATTTGCTATTGATAATAATAGAGATATTACTGATTTTAGTTAAATTTGAACTATTTTATTTTCTTGCTAAATTTTTGGGGCACTTTAAAATAAAATTCTTAATAAATGCGAAATTAACCCTAAGCTCTCTTTTGTTGTGTCTTATTTCTGACTTTGTGGTTGAATTTTCCGTTTTGGTGTATTCAGGAACTTATAGTAAAATTTCACGGCGAATATTTTTGCTCAGTGGCCGAGCACAGCCCTGAAAAACTTTGAATGCAGCAATAAACTAGGATCAAGTGGTTACCTTATCCATCAGGTCGGATCTCCTTTCCTCTTAAAATATGGCCACAGTGTCATATGAAATTAACAGAATTTAAAAAATTTCCATATGTGATATTAAAAATGGCCCATAGCTCGGCCCCTGAGCACAGGCCTGAAAAACTGTGAATGTAGTAATAAAGTAGGATGAAGTGGTTACCTAATCCACCAGGTCGGATCTCGTTTCCTCTTAAAATATGGCAAGTGTCATATAAAATTACTAAAATTTAAAAAATTTCAATATTAAAAATGGAGCTATGCTCAGCCCCTGAGCACAGCCCTGAAAAACTTTGAATGCATCAATAAAGTAAAGGATCAAGTGTATATCTAATCCATCTGGTCGGATCTCGTTTCCTCTTCTAAAATGGCAACCGTTTCATATAAAATTACCAACATTTTAAAATGGGATAATGATAATGGCCAATAGGATCGCCCCCAACTGAATTTCGAGAAAAAGATTTTCAGTTACATTTGTTATTTAATTTTTTAATAAATAAAAAATTATCATTCATTATTTCACTGATTAAACTGCTTTATTGCAAATTCACAATTTTTTTTCAATTACACGACAAAACACAAATATTGTGTTGTTTTCATGTTTTGTTATTTTTTTTTTTTTTAACATTTAATTTTTTAATCTGATTACGATATTTTATATTCGGAACAGGATGACTCTATGGAGCAATATATACAATCCCGTTTTTAGAACTTTGAAATTTAAAAAATTTATTTATTTAATTTTATTTATTTAATTTTATTTATGTTTATAGAAACTTTAAAAAATGCTAAAAGTTGTGAACTTTGAAAGGCCATAATTTGTTAAGTAGACGGCCTATTTCAAAAAGTAGACTACCAATTCAAAAAATTCAAAAAGTATCTGCAAGTTGCAGTTGTCTACTTTTACGATCTGTAAACCAAAAATAAACGTTTCTTTCTTAAAAGCATTTTTACTACTCATGCAATTTTTGAATGCATTTATCACAAGACTAGTACGGTCTTGTTTACTCCCCTTTTACATCTGTTTTGCAAAAATTAATTTTGTTTGGTAAACGTTTTAGAAAAAAAATGTTATAACCCTAATGGTGATGTTCACAGCAAAAACAAAAATCCACGAAAATTAAATGAGGAATATTAAAAAAAAAGTTGTTTGGTAAACAAGAGAAAACAACACAATTTTGAATGAAATGAAAATATTTTTGACCGAGTGATTATTTTTCTTGAAATAAAATTAAAATAAAAAGAAATAACAGTTTGTGTAAATGATTTACCAGCAAATTAAATGTTACACTCAAAAAAATAATTTACCAATAATTTACGAACGTCTTGTAAATCATGTATACTATTTTTCAACAAATTTTTTGCTGAAATAATGTTTTCAGCTAAAATTTTAGTTATACTTAACTGTTTTAAAAATATAGTTTAAATTTAGAAAAATAATATGTATGAGTTTTCTATCCCTCATACGTACACTCAAAAAAATAAGTTAGTAGAAAAGTTAGTAAAACGTCTTGTAAATCAGGAATACTATTTTTTAGCAAATACTTTTGCTAAAACCGTGTTTTCAGCTAAAATTTTTGTTATACTTATTCAGCACTTAACTGTATTATACTAATGCTTTACTAATATACTAATGTTTTACTAATTAATTTTGCTAAAAAAAATTGTGCTGATAAGCAGATGTCGCGGCATGTCAAGATGTAGTACAGAAGAGGATAATGATACTAAAAAGGACAACTCTAATAAGACAATTAAAAAAATCAACCATAAAAAAAACATATACAGACATGTAGACAGAGTAAAGCGAAAGACAAAGACACACATCTTAGGTAGATTTGTATGGTTCCTTTTTCTTATTGCAAAAAAAAGGGTTGTTTTTTTTGTTTCGTTTGTTTTTGTTTATTTTTTCGTTTCGTTTCTAGAATTATCTTCGGCAGTTTCGTCATTGAAAAGATAGCATCGTTAAGACAACCATTGATGTAAGTAGTTGAAAGAAAATTTTTGTTATGTTATATATACTTATTTCTATATATTTTCAGATATTAAATTAATTCATGTCGTCAATGTGGGAATATGAAAATTTTTATATTTCGTAATTATTGTAAATTATTTTTAAAAGAATCACAAAAATATGTTTTATGATTTTCAGCAAATATTTTAACTAAATTACAATTTTTTACAATTTTTTTGCGTTTTTTTCAGTCTACTAAAATTCAGCAAAAAATTTATTAATTTTTACCAACGCTTTTTTATTTGTAATCTACTAAGTGTTAGCAAAACTTTTGCTGAATCTACAAATTTTGTTGCTAAAAATCAGCTCGCTGATTTTCAGCAAAAGATTTTGCTGACATTAGCAATTTTTTTGCTAGCATCCTCCTGACTAAAATTTTGCTGACTCAGCAAAATTTTTTGCTGACTTTACAAACTTTTTTTTTTGAGTGTATAGCAGCGTCCACCTTCGGTGTTCCCATAGCATTTAACCCTACCGAAGTCAAATAATTAATCAGGGCTATGCACAAAAAAAGCTTCAATAAGTTCGCCTACTCTCTAGCCGTGTTGCCATGTGTGAAGTCCTTCATCTTTCCTCACCTTTCATCTCTCCACTATTCCCTTTCCAAAGAAAGACACACATTAATAAATAGGAATAATTTCCTGAGTGTTGCTTAGCTTTACAAAAAAAAAAAAAAAAAATCAACAAAATTCGGTTTTTCATAAAATAGTTTAACTAAAATTTTGGCTTAACTGCATTTTATTGAACTTTCTTAAAATAAAAAAAGTAGGTGGTCTCCATAGATTTAAAAAAGAATTTATTTCAAGGGTCCAAAAACCGGTACGCGTAGTAACATACAAGTGTGGTACTCTAATGAAAAGAAATTTCCTCAAAATTTAAAAAATTATATTGTTTTTAGGATCTTTGATACGCTATTTTCTACGCTATTTTCGAAAACACATCGAAATTACAACAAACAAAATTTTTTTTGATAAAATCGCAAAATGCAAAAAATTTACTCAGCGAAGCCGCTAAACTGCATATCACATATGAGAAAACCCCTAAATCCGGCCAAAGATCGAGCACGCTGAAAAACTTTACTCAGCGAAGCCACTTAACTGCCTATCACATAAACCGGCCGAAATCCGGTCACGCAGAAAATCTTTCCTCAGCGGAACCTGGCTTTGCACGGACTGGAGGAGAAAACCCTTAAGCCTATAAATATTGCACTATCCACGCGGATATCTCTGAATAATGCCAACGATAGCACCTAAAAATTACCAAAAAAAAAACACAAGCAACTTTCTCCCCATTTTTGTACTTAAAACATAATTAAAATAGCTCTAGAGGACGCTACGTAACATGGATCATCAAAATAGTATCAGTTTTGAAATCTTGAGCAAATTTCCTTTCATTTTAGTGGGTACCTATATATTTCTACTCATACCAGTGTTTGGGGCCGGGCCCCTGGGAAAGATAGAATAACATTTTCTTTTTTAATTCCAGAGGGGTCATAGTTTTTTTTAAGTAACGCCCCATAATGTACAGTTTTGCCAAAATTGTAGCTGAAAACGCGATGTCAGCAAAAAATATGTTGAAAATTAGTTATATATATACATTATGGGGCGTTCCTTAAAAAAAAATATGACCCCTCTGGAATTAAAAAAGAAATTTTTATTCTATCTTTCCCAGGGGCCCGTCCCCAAGTATTTTTTTTTTTTTTTTTGATTTTGGCGATTTTTTTTTTTGCCAATTTTTATTTTAAAGTTTTATTAGTATCTACAAAAAATTTTTTTGAAAATGAAAACAATATTCTTAATAAAACCTTAATTGAAAATTAAATCAATTAAATAGTTACAAATTATTTTCATTTATACCACAATTTGCTCAATAGGACCGAATTCAATTAAGCTTTTAATAGAATCAACAAGCAAAATTGATGAATAATAGGATTTTTGTTAAAGCTCTGCCTATTATGGTGGCTCTAGCTTTTCTAAAAATTTGGGTTCTGATAAGATCTTTAGCCAGATCGATATACTAGTATCGACCTAGCTAATATGTTTGATTTGATTTATTTTTGTAAATATACGGAGGTCGAAAGCTCGCTATAAATTG
The DNA here is from genome assembly GCA_021234595.1 of Delia radicum. Lineage (NCBI taxonomy): Eukaryota > Metazoa > Arthropoda > Insecta > Diptera > Anthomyiidae > Delia > Delia radicum. The sequence goes on along the minus strand of CM037851.1, from coordinate 310,556,294 downwards.
ATAATAATCAACAAATATTGTAATATTTAGAAAGTCGATTTTAGTTTTTCCCGAGAATCTATCCGATCCGTAGAAAACGATTTTTCCAAAAACTACTAATAATTATTTAAAACTTACTCTGCTGCACAAACTGCTAATATTAGCAGCTTTTTTTCATAAATATTAGTAAGATAAGAACACCAAAAATAAAACTGTTGCATTTACAAAATTTTAGTTATATTTGAATAGAATTTCAGTTAATTGAAATCAGCAAAAAATTTGCTAAATATTTGTAGACAAAAACTGTAATATCAACAAACTTTTGCTCAAATCAACAAAAATATTTTCTAGATTTTTATTCGCATAAAAAAATCTAAACAAAATTTTGAAGATATTTTTTTGTCTACTAATATTTAGAAAATTTTTGATAATTTTAGCTGATTAATTTGTTACTTTCAGTTAACTATAATTCAGCTCATAAATAACAAAATTTTTGTAGATCCAACATGTTTATTAATATTTATTAAAAAAAAGTCTGCTAATTTTGGTAGTTTTCCTTGCAACGTCATTTTCAAATAATTTTGAATAGTTTTAGCAATAATTTTTAATAATTTTATCCTACACTCAAAAAATAAGTTAGTAGAAAATTAGTAAAACATCTTGTAAATCGAGTATACTATTTTTCAGCAATTTTTTTTCTAAAATTATGTTTTAAACTAAAATTTTAGTTATACTTACTCAGCACCTAACTGTTTTGAGCTAATGTTTTACTAATATTTTACTAATGTTTTAATAATTTATTTTGGTTTAAAAAATTGTGCTGATTAGCACATCAATAGTGTGAACGACAACCAAATTAAAAGTTATACGCAGAATGAATTAGATGTCAAGATGTAGTAGTGACGAGGAAAATTATAAAGGGTCCGCCATCTAACTTTTTTTTTCAACTAGTGCTTATTTCGTGAATGGTAACACTTAGCTCATGTCTGATTTGACAGATAATTAGTTTTATCCTTCCGCTGAACGAATATGGTCCGTATGTTCGTTATCTTGTGAAAAAAGTGAAAGAAACTGGCATCCTCATCGATAAACCAAAGTGTGAAAAGCCAAAAACAGTGCGTACACCCGAGAATATTGCTGCTGTGGCAGAAAGTGTGCGTGAAGCGCCATCAACATCAATTCACCGTCGTTTTCAACAATTGTACATTTTGGAGACATCATTGAGACGAATTTTGCATAAAGGCCTTGGTATGGCGCCATACCAAAGTCCAATTGGTTCAGGAGTTCAAAAAAAAAAAAGTTATTTGGCGGACCCTTTCAAAAAAAAAAATTATACTAAAAAGTACAACTCTAGTAAGACACATAAAAAATCAACCGTAGAAGATTTTGTATCTGTTTTTCATACATGATACAAAATTGTGGATTGAAACAACTTAAATTTTGCATTTTTACCGGCTTGTGAAAGTAATTGTCTATTAAATAAATAAAAGACAAAATAAAATATTTAATTTTAAAAAAGATTAAATGTGTATTTGTAGTCAAATTGAGTGGACAAGTTGCAAACAAATATACTGCAGGTAGACAGACTAAATTTTTTATTTCGTTTCTATAATTCTCTGCGGCATTAGCGTTCCTTTAAAAGATAGCAACATTGTGACAACCATTGATGTAAGTAGTTGAAAGATAATTTTGTTTATGTTATATATAATTATTTCTATTTATTTGTAGATATTACATTAATTCATGTCGTCAATGTGGGAGTATGAAATTTTTTATATTTTGTAACGTATTGTAAATTATTTTAAAAAGAATCACAAAAAAATGTTTTATGATTTTCAGCAAAATAAATTAACTAAACTAAAAATGTTCTACAATTTTTTTGAGTTTTTTTCAGTCTACTAATATTCAGCAAAAATTTTATTAATGTTTAGCAAGGGTTTTTTAATTTCTAATCCACTAAGTTTTAGCAAAACTTTTGCTGAATCTACTAACTTTGTTGCTAAAAATCAGCTCGCTGATTTTCAGCAAAAGATTTTGCTGACATTAGCAATTTTTTTGCAAGCGCCCTCCTGACTAAAATTTTGCTGACTCAGCAAAACTTTTTGCTGACTTTACTAACTTTTTTATTTGATTGTATAAGTGTAGAGTTTTTTTATATTTTTTTTAATGTTTGGCGTAAAAACAAAAAAAAATATTCATCAATTTGAATTTGATTAAAAACCAATGAATTCTGTTTATATTAAGATAAAAACAATATTCGCAATTCGACATGTGTTATTTTAAACATATAATAGTATAACTTTAACTAAATAGACCTTGGTTTAGTAGTGCTTAATAAAAATTTACTTGAAAAAATTAGTTTTTTCTAAAAAAAAAATAAAATTTTAACATTATTTCATAAGTTTCTCAAATAAATTGAATTTATAGCCCAAATCAAAATCTAACACATTAGCGTTTTTAATGAGTTTTTTTAAATGTTTTTCTGGCTGCATAAGTGTTACAAAATACTGATAAGAATCCACTCTAAAATTTGAAGAAAATTATTAACATGTTTAACAAGTGTTTTTTATAATAAAATACTTCAAGAGTATTTTTTAATAGATTTTTATTAATTTTTCAAACATTTTATGTTGAAAGCACCTGCAATAAAAACTGGTATAAATACAGTCCGCGAAAAAACCAACACATTCTAGAAACGTTAATGACATGTCATTACTTTTCTAACTACCTTAACACGAATAATAATGACTTACTAATAACTAGTTAATTTTTCCTATTATTTTAATACAAAAAATAATGCGTTACCGGTAAGTACTTTTTGTTATCATTATTAATTATCATTTCCGTTTAATTTTAAAACTTCAATTGAAGGGTTTATTGTAAAAACTTGATATGCCCACATTCATCGTTTTAAGGATTTTCGAACAATTGACTAATTTTTGATAGAAGACTCTTATTTTTGCAGTTTTCAACCTTTAAATGGCAAAAATAAACTAGAAATAAAATTTGGCTTCCCGATGAAAAAAGTTCTGATAAATGATGTTTTTCATACAGGTATAGAACTTTTTCGAATGGCGACTATTTTGTCAGCTGTCAAGTGATTTATGTTTAGTTTGGTTTGGCATTTCAACATGAATAGACTGACTCCTGAACAACGCTTCCAAATTGTGCAAATTTATTTTGAAAATCATGGTTCTGTTCGAAATACGTATCGCGCACTACTTCCATTTTACGGTCAACATAATCGTCCATCAGAGCAATTATTTCGATTAAGTATGGAACCTTTTCGCATCACGTTTACTCTAAATGATAATATGCATCCACAGAGACGTCGTACAGTGCGTACAGAAGAAGTCATTGCTGCTGTAGAGCAGGTGGAATCATTGGTCCGTACTTCTTTAAAAAACGATGCTGGTCAGAACGTTACAGTCAATGGTGACCGCTATAGAGCCATGATTACTGACTAATGCCGCAATTGATTTATTGAAGGAAACGTTTGGTAACCGCATATTTTCACATTTCGGTCCCGTGAGTTGGCTTCCAAGATCGTGCGATTTTCTGTGGGAATATTTGAAGTCGTTAGTCTACGCCAATAAGCATTAAACGATTAACCATTTGGAGGACAACATTCGCCGCGTTATTGCCAATATACGGCCACAAATGTTGGAAAAAGTCATTGTAAATTTGACCTCCAGATTAGACTACGTCCGAGCCAGCCGTTGCGGTCATATGCCAGAAGTCATATTTAAATTATAGCTTTCGAATAAAGTAAATTTCATGTAAATTTCAAAAATTTATAGAAATGTTGAGGTTTTAAAGAAGAATAAACGGTTTTCTCTAAAAATTATAAACACTATTAATTTTTAAATCTAGACAGACTAATTTCTGCCTCTTTTTATAGGCAGGCGTCTTATTATCTTATATTATCTTATCTTTGTTTTATTTCATTTCAAAGTTGTATACCTCTATAAGAAAACACCCTTTATGAGCATATACAGTCTAGTATAATCTTAGTTAATCCGAAAAATGTATACATGTGATCCAATGGGATCTCATCTGGTATAACTTGATCCGAAAAATGTATCTATCTAATTTGATTAAGTTATGTATAATTTGATACAATTTTAAACAATTTTAAAGGATTTTTTGCTTTCCTATCGAATTGACATGTATATATATCAAATTAAAGATTTTTCAATACCATTTCAATAACAGACTTGGGCGATTTCAATTACATTTTAATTACAATTAAATAAGTAATTGTAATTACAATAGTAATTGCCTTTTGTTCAATTACCATTACAAGTAATTGTAATATGTAGAAATGAAGAACTAAAGAATTGCAATTACTTGTAATGTAAAAAAGCAATAATAATAACATGTAATTGTAATTGGAAGAAATACAATTACTAATTAAATGTAATTGTTATTGAAAATTTTTGAATTGAAATTACATGTAATTTGTAATTGTAATTAAAGTGAAATAATTGAACAAATACGTAATTAATTACATTTTTTAACCATTAAGTTAAATAAAACTGCTGATGTGTTTAGAGAAGAGATAAATTTATCTAGATGTCGAAAAATACTTTATATACATATACAGCTGTGTTCAAAATAATAGGAGTGCTGATACCCAATATTTTCACATGCACAATTTGTTAGTGTAACAAATTGCAAATGACTCGATCTCCTAATGGTACTTCCAACAGGGTTCAAGAAGTTAAACATAAAAGAGGAACTAATGATAACTATTATGTGTTTAATGTTATTCATTCATTTTAATATTTTTCCTTGATTTTAATTGATCAAAAAAATAGGAGTGTGATTGATTTATGAATAAAAAAAGTGGATTAGATTAAAATTCTATATATAAAGTGAAAAGTAAGTATTTAAAAGTGATATGAGTCTGGTTTCTTTAATTTTTAAATATAATTTTTGTATGGTACTGCTCATAGTGGGTCGAGGAAAGCACTGTTCTGAAGAAAAGGAAAAACATATAGAGAAATTAAAGAACTCTTGGGGTGCTCGGATCAAATGATCGCAAATGCCTTAGCATTTAAAAAAAAGCCCGAAACGCGTGGAAGAAAACGTGAAACATCCAGTGTAGATGACCGCCGCGGCGCGCCGCATTGTACGATATAGCAAATGTGACCCGTCGGCTTCGCACTGTGGTCAATATTTTGAGATCGCGGCCAAAGCTCCTTTTGGTTTTTGTTCTCCGATTTTAAAGTTATTAGACTCATATGAAAGTAGACAAAAGTGAACCTCGGGAGCCAAAAACTTAGAACTCTATTTCAACTATTTCACTGAGAACAGGGTGGTCCAAAATGGGCTTTTTCAGAATTTAGTAAATTTGTGATATTTTTAGTTAATTTTTAAAGTTTAAATGATCATAACTTTTTTGTTTTTCAAGATTTTTGAACGAAATAAATTTTGTGTTGTAACCTAACTTATTTCCTATTACTGGTAAACAAATTAAAGCTCTACTGTTTTCAGAACAATTTAAATATTTTTTTTAAAAAAGGTCAAATTTCTCGGAAATTTCCTACTTCAACTCCTGTGAGTCAAGCTGAGTCAAAACACAAATTTACTATTTTGTAGTCCTAACTCTCTCCTACATTCCTATATTTACATGTCCATGCATCGGGACTGCACTTTTTGAGCTACAGCAATTTTTCTGACCCAAGGTAAGATATTCGGTACAAATGCACGTCATATTTTTTGAGAAGCTATTTGTGTGTGAAAGTGGCTATTATGCATATATTTTGATGAAATTTTGTACAAGAGTTCTTATTGACCCAAAAAATAATTCTGTTGAAATTAGGAGAAGTTGGCCCATATTTGGACCTAGTCCACATAGAAGGGAGTATCAAAATTTTGACAAAAATGACAATAGAACTCTCAAATTATGTGGTATCTGGCAATTCATTTGGAAAAGTAAAAAAAGATTTTATTGCCATCTAATATTACACAACTTAAATACCTGAAAATTGCAAATAAATTTAAAACCAATGGAAATAACTGGTAAAACCAAGTACCTGTTATATTATTGCCAGTACCTGTTAACTCTCAAATTATGTGGTATCTAGCAATTCATTTGGAAAAGGTAAAAAAGATTTTATTGCCATCTAATATTACACAACATAAATACCTGAAAATTGCAAATAAATTTAAAACCAATGGAAATAACCAATAAAGTTTGCTTACAAAAAAGACACTAAAGATGTCATAACTGAAGAAGTTGGCAAAATAAGAGATGAAATTAAAGAACTTCAACCAGTGATATTTGAATTTAATGACCAATGCATCGAAGTTAACTTTAAAATGTCACTTACAATGATCGATGGAAAAGTTGCACAAGCTTTAACCGAAACAAAGTCTTCGTCAAGCTGCACCATGTGCCAAAAAACATCAAGTCAATTGAGCCAACCACCAACACAAGACGATAGTTTTAATGAAGCATATGAATTTGGAATGTCACCTCTTCATGCTAGAATTCGTTTTATGGAGCATATTCTTAAATTGGGATACGATTTGGAATTTGGCCCGTTAGGCGAATCAGTGAGAAACAACAAAGAAAATTTGGAAAAAAGAAAGCAAAAAAAAAAGATATTCAAGAAAAATACCGTGAGATAGGCCTTATAATTGACCAGCCAAAGCAAGGAGAAGGAAATTCTAATGATGGAAACACAGCAAGTAGATTTTTTTCCGATACAGAAACTGCAGCTTCTATAACTGGAGTAGATTATGAGACAGCAACCCTTTATAACCAAAAATATTCTTGGAGACATATGCCAACCACAGTTCACAAAATTTTGTTCCATGGGGAACAAATAATTCAGCACAATATGCTTCCAATTGGAGATCTCTCAGAAGAAGCGCAAAAAAAAGGAACAAAGACTACAGATTCTTTCGCGAGCTCAATACAAGAAAATTTCCAGATATTGTACTAATGAAGATCTTATCAACCCCATATATGTCCAGTATTGGACAAAAATGGAAAGCAACCTCATTAGAGTTAGATAAAGAAGCTAAACAACTACTGCGAAATGAAAATCAAAGCTATTTGGAAGAAATTTTTACTAATATTGTTTAATTAATACTAGTTTAAAGATTATAATTTGTTTCTAATTTTAGTATAAATTTTTATTAATACATTTAAATAAAATATATGTGCACTTTAAATCAATAGTAAAAGTTTACTTAAAATTTTATCGATGTTGTGTTCTGTATATAATATATCCAAATGGTATTGATATTGTTGGGAATTTCAGTGTTATTTTTCAGTTTAATCCTCACAAGAATTAGCTTTCTTCCAAAAAAACCAACCTTTGGCCCCTGTGAATATTGAGACTAAATAAATGTCAAGGGACAAATATTGGCATTTTCTGACCAAAATTAAGTTTAGGAATAATAAATAAGTATTGGTTGTAAATACGATTGAAGAAAATAAGAAATTATAAAAAAAATACCTATTTAAAATGTCAAAATATTCAACTTTTACATGGAAACTCAACAAAAAATTAAAATACATTTTTAACTCCACATTACTTACGTTTTTATCAGTCGATTTTTACGTTTGAACACGAAAATTGAAGCTTAAAGTCCCTCCTATTGAACAAAACAAATTGCGTAAAAAAATACCAATCCGGTCAAAAGTTATAGAGTTTTGACAGCTATCTCGCGAAATTGACCACTGTGCGTCGTCAAAAAAGATTCAAAAGGATCTTAATCTCGCTATAAGTAGTGTTACTGTCCGTAGGCGCATATTGGAGAACAATTCATTCGCAAGAAGCCCACGAAAGGTACAATTACTGACCAAGAAGCAGGCAGTTGCACGCTTAAAGTTCGCCATAGAACGCATCAACTGGCCGAAAAAAATGGAGAAACATTTTGTGGACAGACGAAAGCAAAATCGTTTTATTTGGTGGAACTGGTTTTAGACAGTATGTCCGACGTCCACCTAACACATAATATGAAGCACAGTATACAATAAAAACCGTTAAGAGTCATGATATGGGGATGATTCGAAATGAAAAAAAAATAGATTTTTTTTTGGAAAACGTTAACGTGTGCCGAAAGGCTTCCAAAAATGGCCCATTTTGGAAAAAAGTGTCAAAATTCGAAATTTGATAAAATTTACTTTTTATTTAAATTATTTATTTAATATACTCAAGATTATTCAGATATGGAACTCTGACTTCATCGGATACCATCATCACCCATTTAAGCCAGGTATCCAAAATGACCCACGAATTTGATAAAAATGCAGGATTAAAATTTATTTTCAAGATTTTTTAAAATGCCTAATTAACAGATGTCGAGTGCTATTTTTATAATATAATAGTTGTTATAAACAAAAAAAACAAAAACAAATTGAAAAAATGATAATTCGAGTTTGTATTTGGAGCGCATTGTTCTACAAATGACTGACATTTACATTAAAAATAAAGAAACTGTATTACAACCCAAACAACTACATAATTTTAAAGCAGAAGTTCCCTGAGTGTAAATATATGTAATTATAGTTTTATCAAATGTAAGTTATATTTTTCCAAAAATTATGAAATATGTTATTCTGTAAATTTCCTAGTCTGTCTTGTTTTTGCCAAAAAAGTAAAAATTAACCCTATATGGACCAACTTACATAAAATAATTATTTATATCAAGTTGACATTTTTTTTTTTATTAATTTAAAAACTTTACAATCCTGCAGTCATAATTAAAAATAAGTTTCATCGGGTTTTTTGTCCCCAGGCCACTAAGGGTTAAATATTTTTTTTATAAACAGTAAAGACAATTATAGTCTTAATAAATTGAAGTGATATTTTTGCAAAAACTATGCAAACGTTGATGAAAACAGTAAAATTTTGTTAATTTTTGATAAAATAAGCTATATTCATAAAATGTCCTGGATAGGAGTCCACTTCAAATACAAACTCGAATTAACATTTTTTCAATTTATATTTTTTCTATAATAACAACTATTACATTATAAAAGTAGCAATCGACATCTGCAAATTAGGCATTTTAAAAGATATTTAAAATTAATTTAAAAAAAGACATTTCTGCATTTTTTTCAAATTTGCTGGTCATTGTGGATGCCTGGCTAAAGTGGGTTAATGATATCCGATGAAGTTGAAATTCCATATCTGATTAATTCTAATTCTGGGCCATTGTGAGCCATTTTCGGCACGGGTTAACGTTTTCCATTTGCTAAATATTAATAATTTTTACATTTGTGACAGTTGTCCTTTTAATGTGTAATTATAGTTTTGCAACGCAGTGTATGTTTTCAGTGTCAACAGTTTACCAAATAACATGCAATCTAAACGCTTTATTACATTCAATTTTCCGTTTGACATAAACGGCTAAAGCAATTTCCGCTGTCATTTACAAAAACTGAAACTCATGTAAACATTGCAAAAAAAAGTGTGTGCGTTTTAGGTGCAGACCTATTAAACAGTCATCGAAATATTGAGAGTGCATTAACAGTTCATTCCACTGCCGAGTGCACTCGTATTGCGTACTCGAAAAATACAGTGGTGCAACTGTCAGCTTTTTTAAATGCAAATATAAACAAATTAAAATTAACAGAATAAAATTAAAATCCATAAAGTGTTGTTTAGTGAAAAAAGCAAGAATTCCTACTAAAACTAAATATTGTTTATATAACAAAAATTGTTGTTGGTGATGTTGTTGCTGCTGCTGCTGTAGTTGATGTTGTTCTTGTTAAATTAGACACAAATTGCCTTTTAAATAAATAAGAAAATACTCAACATTGAATGTACCGAATTCAATACGAATATAATACAATAAAAACTTAAAATCTGTTGACCATATGTTTTTGTAATGGCTTTAAATTGCTCTTAAATCGTAAGAAAACACCAAAAAAAGGAAAAAAAAAGTTCATTCCCAATTTTCGGCGGAAATTTTAAAGAGTTGAACTTAACAATAAACGCGTTTATTTTTTTATAACGCAATATCAGATTCTTAAAAGGATTAACCCTCAAACCGCCATAAACTTCTTTGCAATTAAATGTATACCACTTGTTCGGCACGAAAAATATACAATATATTTTATTCGTTGCATAGTTTTTGCGATATTGACTAAAATAGGACTATTATTAATATTACCAAGGTATGACTACAGTCCAAAACTTAAAATGTTTGTGCTTTTACTTAAAAAGATATGGAGATTTTCGTCTTTCGAAAAAAGCGAAATTGAGCGAAAACGCACCAAAACATCAACATATATTGATTAAAGTTAAATGCTTTGCTAACATGTACTATTAAATATAATCTTTCTGCCAAATCCCATAAAAATTCGCCCTTTCGTTTTCAAGTTAAGGCGATGTCCTTTACAGGTATCCTTTAAGAGTTCTGTATGTACATGGACCAAAGTTAGAGATTTTTTCTAAGTTTAAGCTTCAGTATTACTTTTCGTTTAGCATCAGCGGTTGCTAGTCAATATAAATATGTTTTCAAAATTTTTGAAAATTGTGTTCATTTCAAAATATTTTTTTTTCAAATTTTACGCTTTTTTGAAATTTATGCTTCCAAACCGTGTTACATACATAAAAAATTACTTCCCTAAATTAATTCACTAAATATTAAAAATTTAGTTTTCTATCGAAATAGCATACAATATTATTATAAAAACCTCATTTGACACACTTATGACCATTTTAATATACCCCACCTGGTGACAGGCTTTTGTCGGGTTTTTGATATCTAGAGGCAATGATGACAAATTTTGGTATTGGAAACATGTTTGTTGAGCCGATTTAATTCAATTTTGTGTATAAAATTTAAGAGAAAAGCCGAAGTTTAGCTATAAAGTTAAAAGTTCGGCCGCCGAACTATTTTCGATTTGGCCGAACTTTCTGAGGCCGAACAGTGAATTCATTGCTTAAGTACAGACTTTTCTTCAAATTTGACACTCAAAATATTATCTAATCAGCCCAATAAACATTTTTCCATCCGTCAAATTTGTCCAAAATGCTTTAAAATAACGAATACAGACCAAATGCATTTTCTTTCCGAACTGTTCGGTCGGACACTAAAAATTATGTTTTCAGGTAAAATTTTAGTTATACTTATTCAGCACTTAGATGTTTTGAACTAATGTTTTAATAATGTTTTACTAATGTTTTACTAATTTATTTTGCTAAAAAAAAATTGTGCTGATAAGCACATTAAAAGTGTGGACAACAACAAGATTGAAAAATATACGCTGAATGAAGTAAATATCGCGACATGTCAAGAAGAAAATTATACTAAAAAGTACAACTCTTGTAAGACATACAATGAATCAACCATGGACGATTTTGGTATCTGCTTTTCATACATAAAACAACTTAAATTTTGTGTTGTCGCCGGCTTGCGAAAGTAATTGTCTATTACATAAATTGAAGGCAAAATAAAGTATTTAAGTTTAATAAAAATTAAAAGGGCTTTGTAAACAAAATGTTTAAAATGATTATTAATATAGTGTGGTCAAATTGGCAATTTGAAACTGAACAAACGAATTTACGTTCAGGTTGACAGACTAATGCGAAAGACAATTACACACATCTTAGGTAATTTTTTATGTGTTGACTATGTCATATTTTGTTATTTTTTCGTTTCGTTTCTAGAATTATTCATTTAGACAACCATTGATGTAAGAAGTTGAAAGATAATTTAGATTATGTTATATATAATTATTTCAGTATTTTTTCAGATATTACATTAATTCATGTCCTCAATGTTTAAGTATCTACATTTTACTATTTCGTAACTTACTGTAAATTATTTTAAAAGACTCACAAAAAATTTCTAGAATTTTTAGCAAATAAATTAACTAAAGCCTAATTTTTCTACAATTTTTTTTTTAATTTTTTTCAGTCTACTAATATTTAGTAAAAATTTTATTAATTAACTGTTAGCAAAACTTTTTAATTAATTGTTAGTAAAACTCCTGATAAATCTACTAATTTTGTTGCTAAAAATCTGATCGCTTATTTGCAGCAAAAGATTTTGTTGACATTAGCAATTTTTTGCAAGCACCCTCGTGACTACAATTTTGCTGACTAAGCAAAAGATTTAGCTGACTTTACAGTATTTTTTTGGATTAAATAATTATAACTGTTTAATTTATACGCTCATGGAAATAATCCTGTAAAAAGAGCAGAAACAGCTAATAAAACTTTTTTTTTTTTGTCCCCCAATAATTAGCAAATTTCTTTGTTGATTTTAGCAGATTAATTTGTAACCTTCTACAATTCCCATCTACAATTTGCTCAAATATAACTAAAACTTTGTATATTTAGCAGATTTTTTTTTTCTTTTCATATCTTACTAACATTTAGCAAAAAAAAATTGCAATTTTTCCTGCAAAGTTATTTTGAATTAGTTTTTAGTAACTTTAGCAAAGATATTTTTTATTAGTGTAGGATCCTCCATATTGAGCTTTAAAGTTTTTATTCCTAATTCGAATTCAGCGACTCTAAATTCTTTATAAACAATTGATTTAAATACAAATATTAATATTCTCAAATATATGACCGCATTTTTGGATCAGGCCACTTTTAAATTTTAAATTGGATTCTTTTGAGACACTTACACTTAAAAAAAATTATTAAAGTCAGCAAAAAATGTTCTGCTTGCAGAAAAATTGCTTATGTCAGCAAAATCTTTTGTAGATTCAGTAAAAGTTTTGCTAACACTTAGTTGATTAAAAATTAAAAAATCCTTTCTAGAAGTTAATAAAATATTTGCTAAATAGTAGTAGACTGAAAATCCTAAACAATTTTTTGAGATTCTTTTAAAAATAATTTATACATAATTTATACTAGAGCCATAAACTACTTCATAAACTACTTGTATAGTTGTAAATTTTCATGTAAATTTTAAACCAAAAACTAAAAGTTTTCAAAAACTACTTGCAGTAGCAAAACTTCGGCCAAATTCCAGATGTTCGGCCTAAGCCGAACTTTTCAATTTACTTTTTAATGTGAATAAAATATGAATTTTGGTTGATTTTGACTTTGACTTTGAAATTTGTTTAAAGTAAAACAAAAAACACGAGAAAATCACAAAAAAAGCTAATTTAGATTTTTTTTCCAAAATATTCAGTGATTTTAATGAAGTGCTTTGGAAAAAAATGGAAATGCTTGAACTTTTTCTTTTTTACTAAAATATATAACGAATTTAATACAAATTATTGTGTTAGTGGCACATCCAGTCCTCGATTTTTGGGGGGAGGGGCATAATTTTTTAACATTTTTGTAAATTTTAAAGAAATTTTGAGAATTCTGAGATGGATTTTTATCCGAAAAATTATGACATGAAACATACTTGATTTACAACGTTTTACTAATTTATTTTTTTGAGTACACCATTCATATTTTGGTTTTGGTATTGGAAAAAAGTTACAAGCATTTTTAGCGATTCTCGAGCTGCCTTCAATGTTTTAAATGTTTTCATTCTTTTACACTCTGTCTTGCAGTATGTGCTAATCGTTATGTAGTATTTTCGATAAATTTTATGACGCTAATTGGCTGCTACTACTACTGTCTGATGATCGATTGGTGTACGGTAGTAAAAATTCGAAAAATTTCATTATGTTTATTTAACAATTAAAAAGTCTTGTATTTTTTTGGTACAAAAACGAAGAGCTGTGTGTGAGAAGAGTGAGAGTGTGTACAAATTTTCATTCATGTGACCCAATCGTTTTTCGTAAACAAATCATTTCATTATTTTCCATTTAAACATTATAATAAGTTTAAATTTTTATTTGAAAACTTCTTGTTTATTATTAACAACAAAAAAAAAAACTTTGAGACTAATTGCTTAGGTGCCATATTTTTTCACTTTTCAGACTACCAAAACCAAACGATTTAGTAGGAGATGGCTTCTAAAAGCATCGTTGTAGGTAAAGGAAATTAATTTTAAGAAGTCAAATTGTATAAACAATTCCGAAAAGTAGGTGTTTTCTTAGGTAAATAAATTTTCAAAAAATATTGTTTGTTGTTAAAACGGTATTTTGTTTTTAATGTTGAAAAATAAAAATGTAAATTGTTTTTATTTTGGAGAAATAACACATTAATAACACAGTACAACAAAATCAAACTTTTTTTCTGTTGCATAAAATATTTTGCTAATAAAATAGTCGCTGATTGCGAGCCTATTTCAGTTTTTCTCCAGCAGCACCAGTTTTTGAGATACAGCCACTGCGTGTACTAGGTATGGGATAGTGTTGTATGGAGATTCTTAGTAACAATATTAGGATACGCCTTATTTTGAGAGGTTCTAAAAAATGTTTGAACCAGAAATTGAGATGGGGGCAAGTGACCACTTATCGGTGTCCCAAAATGCGGTTTAAGGGGGAAAATCCACAAAAAGCCACAAACTGCCCAGAGTCGTCTCTATATTTGTAAAATCTAGGACATACCGCCGTTAATTTTTACCCCCAACATTTTTCCCGAACATGCCTATCTATACTCCTATACAAAAATTTATATTTTATAAAATGTGCTCCCACAGCTCCAACTATACCAAGGGTGCATCTTGAAGAGTAAAATGCATGACTGACCCCTTATATCTTTGCAACCCCTACATTTCGGAAAAACATGCCTACCCCTTATCTTCACTCCCTAAGGAGGCTCCCATGCAAAAATAATTTTTTTATAAAATTTGCTAGCTCTGCTCGAACTGTCACAAAGGTGTCCATAGAGAAGTCAGATGTGTGATCGACCTCTAAGTTTTTTACAACTCCAATATTTTAGTAGAATATGACCTTTATCTTAATCCAAAAAGGTGATGTCGAGGTACTTATTTTCACATCTTCGAAGCCAACAACATGTACTGGACGAGCACATTCTTGGTTGCCACCACTGCCGCTATCTTCCAAATAATTTCGTCTTCTTCTACGTTCGGAAAAAATGTTGGGGGGGGGTAATAAATGGAGGTTGGTCGTAAATTTAACCCCTCTAGTGACGACTACGGGGCAGTTGTGTGGCTTTTTGTGGATGTTTTCCTCTTCACCACCATCTTTGACCTCGATGAGAAGCCACTTGTCCCAATCCACCTCCCCCATTTTTTGGCTCATGCATTTTTGTTTAAACCTTACAAAATAGGGGGTTCTAGCGTCTGTTTACATCAACTTCTTTTAATTGCGACCGCGTTTAAGATACATCTTTGTAATTTCTCTCGTGTCTTCATCAACTGAGGTCTGCATTAACAATTTAAACAGTTTTCATAAATCTGTGGTGAATATATTTTTAAAAAATTTTAATTTACCCCAAATGAGCTTTTAGAACTATTAAGAGTTTTAAAGCTCAAACGATGATGATTGTTGTTTTTTTATAATTAAATAAAAACATAAAAATTTCTCGAAAACCGTTAGAGATATTGGCCCTAATACGGTTTTAATGAAAACTCCACAGTTTTTCAATGAAGTTGAGAATCACAGTCCGCTGAATTTAGGTGACTTAAGTTTTATAAGAACTAAATTTAAGTTGACATTTGTAGTTAAATTAACTAAGATTTTAGCTAAATCAATAGAATTTTTAAGCTGAATCAACAAAAAAATTTTGCTAAATAACCGGGAATATAAGTAGTTACTAAACAGGTACGAAATAACGATTTTTGGTCCATTTTGCTCCATCTCGCTTAGTTCCCGAGATATAGCCTATTGTATTACAAAATAAAAAATTTAAGTAAATAACGGCATCTACAAGTGATACTGATAGCGAAGACACAAAACAATAATGGGTTGAAAACAATTGTGGTTTAAATTAGCGGGCAAAATTTGTAAGTTAGAGAATCACGAAATACAAAATTTTATGTCGAAAAATTTGTTCACATTCAGATGAAATTTGTTCTCGAGGTAAAATGAGATAACTTATAAGTTTAGTTAGATAACTGATTTAAACGATTACAACAGCCAAATATAGCTCAATTAAATTGGAACCCCTTTAACAGAGTTTTTTTATTTTTTTGGTTATGTCTCCTAAACTCGAGCTGATCTCAAAAAATCATTTATAAAGATCAGTTACAAATTTGACTGCAAGAAGTTATCTGTTGGCCTGTGTAATAATAATGATGGAAAATACTACGTAAGAACAAATTACTTGAGTGAATCGATTTAATTTTATGTTGTTAATTATAATTATTGTTAGTAAAATGTGGGTGTACATTTTTAAAGATTAATTGAATTTAAGACGATTTAATGAAAGCAATAGACTAATAAATAAAAGCTAGAAATGTTTTGGAAATATAAAAATTGGTTAATTTCCTTGGAAAATCTATTTTCGAACCTATTATTTTTATACCGGAGAAAAAATTAACCCTAAAATACTCACAAGATAGAACCGCTGATGGGTTTCCTTTGGATTGCGCTGAAATTTGGATATGTTTTTAAGAATCAAAAACTAACAGACACATATTTCAATGTGTGGGGCCAAAAATGACCGTACTTTTTGCTTTTTCGCTTTCTGACTTTTTTTTCAAAGCATATATAGTTGGGCGGATGGATTTAAAAATAGCCCAAGTGACAAGGAAAATCGAATTCTAGGGATCAAACTAAGAAACTTTGCCCGAGAAACCATACCTCTAAAACGAATTCTGATGTCCCGACTTTTGAAAAATCCCACTTTGACCCATTTAGAGTGCCCCAAGCGAGTCCAAATGTATGACCGAGTCCAAATGTATACGTATACTATTCACTTATCAAATGAAAGGTTTTTTGAGGACACATCCACGGTTTTTTCATCCACATTTCAAATATTTCAAATTATTGGCAACACTAAGCTTACTACATAGGCATTTATTTTTTCGAGAACTATAACGCTGCGTACAAATTAATAGTAATTTTGTTAATTTAGACATTATTCCCCACAAATATTTGGAAATTTTTAATCCCACTTTTAAACCTCAAACATGGAATCTTGCTGCTAAAAAAACTTAAGGTTTTTTTATTTTATTTTCCTTTATTACATATCCAATTTTTTCGAAATTTTAGCTGTGCTTCCTTCCCAGCACAAAAAGGCTGGCTAACCAGAAGTAGCTGTGGGAGGCATTATTTAATTACCAAGCGCTTCTTAAACTAATTTCACGACGAAAAAAGTTTATATACAGTCATATGTAGCTTGATATGATTATATATAATTATAAAGGTTGTTTTTTTATACAGGTATAGAATTTTAAGTTGGCAATACTTTTTTAACAGGCGGCAATTTTGTCAGCTGTCAAGTGATTTATGTTTAGTTTGGTTTGGCATTTCAACATGAATAGACTGACGCCTGAACAACGCTTCCAAATTGTGCAAATTTATTTCGATAATCATGGTTCTGTTCGAAATACGTATCGCGCACTACATCCATTTTACGGTCAGAAACAAATTTTTTTAGTGTGAAAATGAGTTATTTATGCCAAATTTTATTTTCTTTTTGCGTTTTGTAGATTCGTAAATATTATTGTTTCTGTATTTTGTCAAAATTATCTAGGGAAACCGAAAAAAAATATTGTTGTAGGAGACCTTGTATAATTAAACATGTCTTATATGCAATACCCTCTATGAACCAATTTTTTGAAAACCGCTTTTTGAGGGAATACTATTCATTGATGTTAGCTTTATATCTGACAAAAATTCCGAACAACAAAAATCAGTTTTGGCGTGGTTTAATTATACAAGGTTTGCTACAAAAGTATTTTTCTTTTTCGGTTGCCCTATATTATTTTTACATAATACAGAACCTATTGTAAAACATAATAAACTGATCTGCAACCTGTTATTTAGATTTTACTATTTTACTTAAGGTTCTGTCACCAAACAGAAAATAT
This sequence comes from Delia radicum, assembly GCA_021234595.1. Classification (NCBI taxonomy): domain Eukaryota; kingdom Metazoa; phylum Arthropoda; class Insecta; order Diptera; family Anthomyiidae; genus Delia; species Delia radicum. The sequence goes on along the minus strand of CM037851.1, from coordinate 310,538,483 downwards.
TTATGTATTTTGTCCCTCTTGTATAATTCTTTAAAAAGTATTTTTATTTAAGTTAAGTAGTTTTTTTTCTTCTTCTGTTTAACCTTCTAACTAACCCTACGCGTTTTTGCAATGAGTTTTGTACCATGTGCTCGTAATGAAAAATAAAAAAAATTTCTGCTACAATTTTTTTTTCGTTGCTTACTTTAGGCGATATATGCCAAAATAATTTTAGAAAACTTATGAACGAATACACTCAGGCAACTTCTGCTTTTAAAAATATGTAGTTGTTTAGGTTGTAATACAGTTTCTTTATTTTTAATGTAAATGTCAATCATTTGTAGAACAAGTTTAATTTTTTACTAACCTTGTAGTTCATTTAAAAAAACAAACCACATCAAATGACTGTTTTATGATTTTACATTAATTTTTTACAGTAATTTTTTGTTATTTAAAAAATTAAAAAAAAATGTCTGTTTATTTTTTACTAACATGTGGTTCATTTTTACTACAATTGCTAGTCATTTTTTGAACATTAAAAAACAAATGACAATGTTAGTTGAATTTAATGAAATGTAAGTCGTCCTTTCTTTAAGTGAAATTTCATTTGTTTTCAACTACATTTGCAGTTGTCTTTACATACATAGTATTCTAAGTGTAGGTGTTAGTTTGGTCAAAAATTATTTATCTTATAATGCCTATTCAAAAACTAAATTTTTCCTGTCTTTGCTTTAGATGATATGGCGATTTTTGTTTTTCCGAAAAATCGAAATCCAACGAAAATACTTCTTAACTTCAATACATACTGTTGCTTTATTAGTAATACTAAATGCATTATTTCAGCCAAACTTCATAAAAATCCTTCTATTAGTTTTTAAGTTAACTCGATGTCCTTTAAAAGTATCCTGATCAACTGTCGTAGGATATAACTAATGACCTTTTCTGAAAGCTGGAATCAATCTTACTTTTTGTTTATTATCAACGGTTTTTACTATATAATTTGAAATACGTTTTTATAGTTTGAAATATTTTGGTCCTCCCAAAATAAGTATTTTTCAAAATTTTTACTTTGAGTACTTCTCACTTCCAAACCGTGCACTGCACAAGTAAAATTTCTTCACAAAAATTTAGTAAACTTTGCTTTCTATTGGAATACATACATTTCTAATTATAAATTACTCAATTGTAGTATTTGTGGACTACTTAATCATAGAGGCGCTCTTACCGGTTAAAGGGTTAAATATTTTGTTTGTTCTTTTACTACAAATTGCACTAATTCTTAACAATTTTATAACAATTCACAGTTCCTTTTCTTTTTTTTTATCTACCTGATGAAAATTCCACCTACTTTTTGCATCATCATCTTGATAACGACTTTATTTCTTTTAGATAATAACTTAACAAGTGTAATCATTTCTCCACCTTTTTTTTTTATAAATTTTTCTTTTTTTTTTTTGTACATTTAACAGCAATTTCCAATTTCCTTTCTGATGAAGCACATTGCAAGAGCAAATTACATGTCTTCAAGAAAAAGAAAAGAAAAAAATGGCATAAAAAATATAAAGAAGAAAAATTGTGTTGATTGGCCGTCTTTTCATTGAAGAAGTCATTTTTTTCGTCTTTCATTTACTTAATCTTTTAGAAAAGTTGCTTTTTTCTTGAAAGGACACAAGGACACAATTTAGAAAGATTACTTATTATATTGTGCTTACGATATAATTTGATAGTACAAGAAAAAAAAAAGAAAGGGGATTTTTATTAAATGGCTTTTGTCAGAAGTGAAATCTTTAACAAATGTTTAGAATTTCTAATGAGTTCTTTCATTATGCACGTAAAACTAAAAATAAGCTGTTAATATACTAAAAAGGAAATCTTCAAGGATTTTTTTTGGATAATTTAAGTAAATAATAACTAATTCTTGAGTTTTTTAAAACAATAAAGTAATTATTTATAGCTGCTAGGGGTAAAGTTTTAAATTTACCATTTCTAACAGTCAAGTGCAGAGCTTCAAAGATTGAATTATATTTTGAATCTGATTTTTATAGAAATAGAGTGAATTCTTTCTTAATCAATAGCACGGAATTCATTCTTCGGAATTCAATAGTAGCGGATTCAATCCTTGAATTCAATCATTGGTAACTCAATCATTGAGAATTCAATCATTGGGAATTCAATCGATTTTTTACTCAATCAATTTTCAATTTCGAAATTCAGTCGTTCATCAAATTTTGTTTTCATTAATTTTTCAAAATTAACAAAAACTAATATTTTCTTGGCAAATCGAATGCAATTTTGAATAAACATAAGTCTTACTTGTCTTTTAAATATTGCAATAATTGTCGTTATAACGACTTTTCTGTAAAAATGTCTACATAATCAGTTGGAATGCAGAGTCACGCAAAATACTGATTACTTGAAATTGAAGATGGGTACCTGAGCAGAATTTTTTTTTTCAGAGAAGCAGCACTTAGGAAATTCTTCCTATTTATTATTGTAGTGCTTTCTTTGGAAATTAGATAGAGTAAAAATGAAAGGTGAGGAAAGATAAAGGGTCTCAAGCATGGCAACACTGTTATTGCTGGAGATGATAAGTCTTAGAACAGTTGTTGCTCGCCAATTGATGGAGAGTTGGCGAACTGTTGCAGCTTTTTGTTCATAACCGTGATTCATTATTTTACTTCGGTATGGTTAAGTGCTATAGGAACACCGAAGGTGGACGCTGCGGTACGTATGGGGGTTGGAAAACTCATACATATTATTTTTCTAAATTGAACCCGTGATCATCTGTGTAACAGTCCAACGCGCAAAACCATTACACCAAAACCCCCATATAATCAGGGCGATATGGAGTCACGCAAAATACTGATTACTTGAAATTCGAGATAGGCACATGAGCAGAATTTTTTTAAAAATTTTTAATCGCGTGCGCTTTACTGAGTGTGAGTAGGAAAATATTCTTCGTGAGTAAGTGTGCGTGTGCCAAATTTTTGCGTACATAGAATTTTACAAAAAAAACACTTCTCTTTAAACAAATATTTTCTTTAATTTAATTGCCGATTCAATGTGTTTGCGTTTTTAAAAGTGATGAAATTACATATTCAGAGAAATTTTGAGTTAAGGCAGTTAGGCCTTTAGATTTTTTTATTTTCTGGTGACAACTGTTAACTCCAATAGTATTCTTTTTTAGTTTTCTTTCACTTTTTTTAAAGCTTAAATTCCCTTTAACAATCTCTGAGTGAAGTCGTGTGAACAGGGTCGATTTTAACGCTCGCAAGACCCAATGTTGTATTTTAACCCATAAGTCGGTGGGCTCAACTATTTTATCTGTGTATATGCCTGGTATCGATATTGAGGATTCAGATACTCTCGATGTTTTGGGCATGAGAATACAGAGTGATGTCCGTTGGACAGATCACATCATTCAAGTGTCGAAAGAAGTTTTCAAGTGTCTTGGTTTTCTAAATCGGTGTAAGAAATACTTCACCTTCATCCAATCTCCTTACCATAAACCATCTACATCCGGAAAACAGGTGCTTCAAAGTCTATTTTGGGGCTTCTGGATCAAACTCTATTGACTCATTGGAGCAGCGTCGGAATATGGGTAGTGTCACTTTGTTCTATATTCTGAGATAAGTCAACTCATCCCGAGGGAGCTGGTTTTTATTCGTACTACCGGCTTGGCAAGTAGATATCATCCGTTTGTTGTCTATAGTCCGGCAAATCGCACAGCGCATTACAGAGAAAATTCGTTTTTCAGTCACACTAGCCGTATGTGGAATCGTCTCCCAGCGGAGGTCTTCCCTGCAACTTACAATGTAGAGCAATTCAAGTCAAATGCCCACAAACACTACTCCTTCTTTCCTCTCCCCATAATATATTTTCCTGCAATGCATTAATAGGGCACATCCCCTGAGTGTTGGTTCACCGTAAAAAAAATTCTCATTGAATTTCCAAATATTAAATCTCTAGCAATAAAAACGAATGAGACCAATCGAGAATTAATTCGATTTCTAAAATTTGTGATTTGAGAATTCAATCAATCAGAATTGAAAAATCGAATGCAGGATTGAATTATTTAAAACTCTGGTCAAGTGTTAAAGAAATTTCTATCACACTTAAGAAAACTCAGCACTTACATTATCCAAAAAGACTAAATAATTTTAATTACTTCAAATTTAATGAGATGATACTATTTAATTTTTATGCATTTTCATACAAGTTCTTTAAAAAACTTTTTACGAACAAAAATTCTACTAATAGTTTGTTTATGTTCTTCAGTTTATAAACAACAATTTTAGAATTTTATTTGAATCTAGTGCAGACAGCTTTTACACTGCGTTGCAAAACTATAATTACAAATGGTTTTTACTATTGTTTCTAACATCACAAACATTTTTTAAAACTTATAACTGTTTTTAAGAGTATGATAACTGATTTCTTATTATGTAAAATTTAAGAAATTACTTAATTGATGTAAGAGAAAAATTGTTCAATAATATTTTGGTAGTGTTTCAAAACTACCCAGCAAACAATCCGGTCCGTTTATGTGCCGTTTTCGGTACAGCATATACGGATCCGAAGTCCGTTTCCGTACCGGTTTCCGGATCAGTATACGGACCGCAAAACGGAATAAAAGGAACATCGAATACGGATTCGAAACAGTATAAAGCACGCTAAAACGGACCGTTTTCGTACCGTCATGCTGTATATAAAACAGAGTGTACGTTCAAAACGTACCGTAAACTGTCCGTCATTTATTTAAAAAACGGAGTGGACTCCGTTTTTAATATACCGTATACTGTCCGAATATGGTCCGTATTCGTACCGTTTTTTTTTTTTAAATGGTCCATTTTTATTTTTTTTTTTTATTTATTTTATATAAATGATTTCTCCTTTTTTTTAATTTTAAACAAAAGTTTGGTTTTATTTTAAAATTTTTTCATTTATAAAGATATGAATTACATTATTAAAAAACAATATGAAACCACATAAAATTCAATAAAATCAATAAAAGGATGTGGTTTTAACATTTTGATTTTTTTTTCATTTTATCTCTGGTGTTGTTTAACATCTTCATCATTAAAATTTTCATGAGATCTGCGTCTCTATATTTAATTGCAAAAACATCTGAAATACAAGTATATGTTAAAAAGGTGGTACATTTAAAAATAACCAAAAAAATTACCACTAAAAATCTTAAATACGTATTCAGCCATTTTTTATTTTATGCAGCCGTTCTCGAGTTATGGAGTGACAATCAAAATGTACACTTGTTTTTATATATATAGACATATAGATAGATGAAAATTACTAATGTTCAGAAAAATCATCACATCTGGACCAAACGAAAACATTTTTAAAATTTTTTTTTTTTAAACCATCCTCATTGCATGTTCTACAAAACGTTTTCAGTCATTTTTTATTTTATGCAGCCGTTCTCGAGTTATGGAGTGACAATCAAAATGTAAACTTCTTCTTATATATATAGATGAAAATGACTAATGTTCAGAAATATCACCACATCTGGACCAAACGAAAATATTTTTAAAGAATTTTTTTTTTAAACCATCCTCATTGCATGTTCTACAAAACGTATTCAGCCATTTTTTATTTTCTGCAGCCGTTCTCGAGTTATGGAGTGACAATCAAAATGTACACTTTTTATATATATATATTTTATTAATATTTAATTTTATTAATAAATAAAACTGTTTGATTTTTTTTAAACAAAACACACTCCGGTACTACCGGAAGAAAAACGATAACGGTTGTAACGGAGTTTTAACTGATGAAAATCGGTGTATTCCGGTTAAACGGCACTGAAACGGATACAGCAAAACGGAGTTAAAACGGATAATTTTCGAAAATTTAAGTAATCCAATTTTACTCAACGTTAATGGTCCGTTTTCGTACAAGCTTCGAAGGATACGTCAATTCCGGTCCGTTTTCGTACCGTCAATGCCGGATTCATGAATCCGTTTGTAAAGGACAGTCCGTAAAGTTGTTTCTTGGGTATAAACAAAGAAATATAGCAAATAAAGAAAAATTAAAGATTTTCTTTTTGTTCTTTATGCAATTTTAAGCAATTTGCAATTAAATGCAGCGTGGTTCATATCTACGTGATTTTGAAAAAGAGAAAATTTCAGCCTATTAAAAAGTGGCTTAAGTTTTCGGAAAATTTCTAGAAAAATAAACCGTTCACATAAATAAACCGTTATCACAAATTTTGAGCATAATGCGAGTGTTAATGGTAAAAATAAAACAGGCAGTCCGAAAAGAAATCTTTCTGATCGAAACCGTCGTAAAATAATCAACTATACCAGCAGCTCAATGAAGAGTCTCAATCAAACAATCGATGAAAGTAAGGTAAATGTGTTCAAATCAACCATAAGTAGGCCGTTAAAGTATTACCAGAGAATTACTCGCCAAAAGCTGATGTCTGTGCCAAGGTTATTATCCCGCCACAAAAGTGCTCGACTTGAATTCGCTAAAAGGAATTTACAAATCAATTGAAGAAAGGTACGTCAATAATCAATGTTGTTGGTGGGACTGTTCAAACACCAATTTCTTTTTAATGTGATTTTTATGATAATAAAAAGTTCAATCTTTATAGTCCAGATGGTTATAACAGCCATTTGGGGAGACCTAAGTCAGACCTCAGTAAGGAACCACGAAATTTCTTAAAAAGAATGGTTGATTTGGTATTTCCAAGCACCAGAATTAATTCTTCTGAGAGCACATTACAGTATTAGGAAAAAAATTGGTATCATTTATTGAAAATAGTAACGAAGAAGAATTTATGTTCCAACAAGACAATGCCTCAGTAGATGTGAGTCCTCAGACGATCATCAAAAAATATAAAAGTATTGGAAGGTTTCGCATGTTCTCCGGATCAAAACCCCATTGAGAATATTTGGGAGTATTAACCCGTCGAGTTTATGCAGAAAACTGTCAATATGAAATCGTTTTTTATCTAAATGAAGCAGCTGGAGATCTATAACGGAAGAGCTTTGAATAAATCTGGTAGGTCTGGTCGAATTTTCGAGTTTATTCAACCCACCCTATTAAAACCGCTGCTTTAAAATATTTTTCTTTAATTTTTGTAAATTTTGATATATTAATTTAAGTGTATTTATAGTAATGAAACACTGATTAATTTTTTAATGCTTTTTAAATATTAAAATAAAAAATAAATGAATTGTTTTTTGCTAAATATTATTAATTTTCCATTGGTTTTGCATTTATGCCGGTTAAACTCTAGCCATTTTTTTTAATTTAGTAAAATTAATGTGTAATTATAGTTTTGCAACGCAGTGTATAGCTATGACATTTCCTAGGGTAGCATATTAACTATATAATATATAAAGGCATACATTTTAGTGAAAAGGGTTGTTATATTAATAAAATTACTTTATATTGGTATGATTTACTACGGAAAGAGGAGACAAAACTAACTAAACCGTGGCAGACAAGTTTTCATAGAAACCATTCTCCGTTCTTAACCCTCAAATTCACCCCTTAGCCAAGAGATTGAGCGCAAAAAGAATTTCAGCAAAATCGAAATTTGACATTCTCATTGTTAAATTCAAAGTATGCTCTAGAAAATGGAGACAAAACACATAAATTGCGGATTAAAAACTTAAATTTTGTGTTGTCACCGGCTTGTCAAAGTAATTGTCTATTAATTAAATTAAAGACAAAATGAAATATTTAAATGTAATAAAGATTAAATGTGTATTTGTATACTAAATGATTATAGTGACTATTAATGTAGAGTGGTCAAATTGCAAACAAATATACGTACAGGTAGTCAGACTAAAGCGAAAGACAAGGACATACATCTTACGTAATTTTTAAAATTTCTTTTATTCTTATTGCCGAAAAATGGTTGTATATTTAATATTTTTTTATTTAGTTTTGTTTCGTTTCTAGATAGATGCCATCACTTAGACAACCATTGATGTAAGTAGTTGAAAGTTAATTTGTTTATGTTATTTAAAATAATTTCTATATATTTGCAGATATTAAATTAATTCTTGCCGTCAATGTGGGCTTATGAACATTTTTATATCTTGTAACGTATTGTAAATTACTTTTAAAAGAATAACAAATAGCGTTTTAAGATTTTCAGCAAATAAATTAACTAGAGTATAATTTTTCTACAATTTTTTTAAGTTTTGTTTAGTCTACTAATATTGAGCAATAATTTTATTAACTTTCAGCAAGGATTTTTTAATTTTGAATCAACTAAGTGTTAGTAAAGCTTTTGCTGAACGTACTAATTTTGTTGCTAAAAATCAGCCATCTAATTTTCAGTAAAAGATTTTACTGACATTAGCTATTTTTTTGAAAGAACCCTCCTGACTCAAATTTTGCTGACTAAGAAAAATTTTTTGTTAACTTTACTAACTTTTTTTTTTTTGAGTGTACAGGAGATAAATATAAGATATAAATGTGATTTTTTAGATAAAAGTACATTAACCTAAAACGTGGTAAAGGTATCATAGAAAACTATTAGATATATAAATATTTCACATTCCTTAATTTTTAAAGAATTTTCCTCCTTAACCTTGACTTTAATTTATTCTCATCGAACTCATTTTGTTTTATTTGTAAATTCACGCTTAATTTCATTGTTTTAAAACACATTAAATAAAATTAGTTTTAAAACAAATTCATTCATATGTTTTTGTTTTTATCCTAAAGACCACAACTACTTGACACTTTGGCGAACATGTCACCAATCTCATGCTGGGAACTTAAGGACTTTAACGTAATTCTTGTGTAATTTAAGCAAACTACACTTGCCGGACAGTATGTGTGTGGGAAATTCATTCAAAGAGCGGAAATCAATTGAAGGTCTTGATTTTAATGCAAAAAAAAGACGATTACAGACTAATTTGACATATTGAAGTGTTAAAAGGCAGACATTAAGTATCGTTGGACATAAGTCTCATACTCTAAAACTCAGTACGAAACTTTTAAAGTAGAATTAGAAAAACGAAAAACTGGGTGGTCTTTCCTTGCAGTCTTAAAAGGAAAAGAATTTATAATCTCTTGTTCAATTGTTTGTATTATGCATTTTAATGTTTTCTTTTTATTGAATTATAGTTTTAATTTGATTTTATTTGTATGTTTTAAATTGTAATGGGGCAATCGTATCATTTCCAATTAAAGAGAAATTTCAATAAATAATATTAACTTTTTTCTTAATTTTCAATTAACTGCGGGTACAAGTATACTTGGTTGTCATGACCAGAAAATTTTATTCGCCAATTACGAATAATATTTAAAACCTTATCCGCCGAAAAAGGATCTTAAATGTATATTGTTTATTGTCAAATTATTTTTAATTTTAAAAATGGTGTTAACGAGAAGTCAAGAGAATCTGTTGGATATACAGGAACCAACAAACGTGAGTTTTACCATTGACGGTACAGGCAATTTAACTGAGACTAGAACGCCTGCTTCTAGAGGAAGAGGCGGTGCACGTTCTAAGGTGAGACCTAGTTCGAGAAATCCACCTCAAGCTATGAATCCTTCTTCTTTCCGATCTATTAACAATGATATCGACAGTGCACAACAAGATAATGACGATACACGTGTTCGACAGATAGTGTCTGATTCAATGTTATCATTTCGAGAGGAAATACAAAATTTTATCTCTAATGAATTTCGTTCAGTAATTCATACCATAAATGTTCCTAATAGTACTAATAACCCGGATGTGTCTTTAAATAATAATATCCTTAACCAAACATCTTGTTTGAATTATAATAATAATCACTTGCAGGATCCTTTTTCGGCGGATAAGGTTTTAAATATTATTCGTAATTGGCGAATAAAATTTTCTGGTCATGACAACCAAATGTCGGTAGATGAATTTATTTATCGGATAAATATATTAACTACAAATAATTTAAATGGTGATTTTCAGATATTGTGCGATCATGCACATAGTCTGTTTGAGAGCAAGGCTTTGGTGTGGTACTGGCGATACCATCGTGAACATGACGACATACAGTGGACTGCTCTGACAAATGCTTTACGCGAAAAATATAAGGTTGATTATAGTGACTTCGACATACTTGATGATATACGTCGACGGAGACAGAAACATAATGAGGACTTTGATGAATAGTTGGACGCAATCGCGATTATGACAGACAAACTTAGAACTCCAATTTCGGATCGTGACTTATGCGAAACCATACTCCGGAATCTGAAAAGTGAAGTTGTACCAAACGACTGAAATTCGTAATAACCGAATTTGAGTCGTATTAACCGAATTTCAGTTGGCAAAAAGCAAAATTTTGACTGAAAACATATAAAATCAACCACTCGATTTCCTCCACACCTACCAATTTCAACCAAACTTGTTATATAAGTTCTAAGTCATATAAGTACTACATCGCCCATGTTTAGGATTGCTTGTCCTAGAGGATCTTGAAATAAAACATTTCAAAATATTCGAAAATTTCACAAAAGTAGTCGTATCTTTTTGACTGTGGAAGCTACGTGATTCATTAATGCCTTACTGTTATCGTAGTTTAAAAAAAACTATAAAAAACATAATTTTGTTTGAAGATATTATGTGCATTTCTTCACAATCCGCAGTTCAAAACGCTGCATTTCAAAAAACTGTTTTTTTTAATTTTTAAAAAAACTATGTTAATTATAAATGATTCCCCTATGCAGTTGCCAAATCTATATATGGAACTCTTACAAAATATATATGGAACTCTTACAAAATCAAAAAAGTTAGTTGAGCCAGCAAAATTTTTGCTGGAAAGCTCCTTGCAAAAAAAATTGCTAACATCTACAATAGTGTTTTGCTGAAAATCAGTGAGCTGATTTTTAGCTCACTGACAATGCAAACTAAAATCAACTTGTTGAAATCAACAAAATTTTTGCTGGAGCTTTGTAGATTGAAAAAAAAAAATTTACTTTAGTTAATTTACTTTGCTGAAATTTAAATCTATTTTTTTGCGATTGTCTAAAATATATATAAAAATGTCAGGACTTCTACATCGTTAACATAACGCAATTAAATAAAAAAATTGTAAAAAATAAATAAAATATCTTATTAATTAAATAACAAAACACGTATGTATATGTATCAGAGCTGTAATTGAATAATTCTTTTTTGATTTCAATTCATTACGAATTTGAATTGAATTTTGAATTTATATATGCAGTTTCATAATTTGCATACATTTCAAATTTTAGTTTTAAGATTTAATTCTCAAGTGGTTTATTATTTCAATGTATTCTTTTATTAATTTTTGAATTCTATGAAATCGTTTAAAAAAAACATCAAAACGGTTCACTGGCTTAGTTCCACTGTATTTTTCAAGCCATTCATGAAGAGTTTTATTAATTCAAAGAACTTCTAAATATTAAAAAATGTTATGAAACTGTTTCATAAATTATATAAACGCTTCATTGTCGGAATGATTCATTAGTTTTTTGAAGATTTTCATTAATTCTACAAATATTTCATAAACATTGAAAGTCAATGAAACCTGTTTCATATATTCTATGAAGAGTTTCTATGGACGAGTTCTAATTTTCATTAAAGCTATGAAGAAATTTTTTACTGAAGTAAATATAATTCTCTCAGTGTGTAATATGCATGCTGCGTATTTTGGTGAAAAAAAATGTATGGGAAATCATGTTCAAAACATGATTTAGTTCAAAACACGTCCAGCGAAAACGTAGCTAAATAAATCTTGTATTATTAATACACAACCACCTATTAAAGTATACGGTTTTAATCGAAAACGCGGGTTTTCAAACCTCAAAACCGACAAAAATAAGTCGGGTTTTAATAAAGACTTTAACCCATCAAAAAAACACAGTGTTCCAGAGTTTTTAACACAACTTTTGTTTCGAGCCCTTTATTGATTTTGTTTTGTCCAAATTTTATATGTTTCATATTAAACACAAATTTATTATTTCGAAAAACCAATAAATAAGTTGGCTGAATTTTAGTTATCTTCGAGTTTGATTTTAGTTAATTGAAAATGCTCCGATAAAATTAGCAAAAACTGTTGTTAAATATTTGTTGTCAAAGAAAAGCAAGCAAAAACTGTAAGATGTACACTCAGGGAACTTCTGCTTTAAAAATATGTAGTTGCTTGGGTTGTCATACAGTTTCATTATTTTTAATGTATATGTAAGTCATTTGTAGAACAGAAAAAATATTTTTACTAACCTTGTAGTTCATTTAAAAAAACAAACCACATCAAATGACTGTTTTATGATTTTACATTAATTTTTTACAGTTGTTTTTTGTTATTTAAAAAATAAAAATAAATAAATGTTTGTTTATTTTTTACTACCATGTGGTTCATTTTTACTACAATTGTTAGTCATTTTTTGAACATTAAAAAACAAATGACAATGTTAGTTGAATTTAATGAAATGTAAGTCGTCCTTTTTTTAAATGAAATTTCATTTGTTTTTGACTACAATTGCTGTCGTCTTTACCAACATAATTTCCTAAGTGTACAAAAAGTTTGCTATATTTAACTCAAGTTTTATTAAATACAGAATATTCTGCTCCATTCAACAGCAATATTTACTTAAAAGTTTGTAGACTGCTGATTTCAAAAGGGTAAAATTTTATTAGCATAAAAAACTTAATACGAAATTTAAAATTTTACATTTTTTGTATTTTTTGTTTTTATCTACGAGCATATTTAGGTAATTTTTGCCGATTTCAGCAGATTAATTAGTAAATTTCGACTAACTAAAATAATATTCAATGTAAATGCCGACCTATGAACTATAATATGGCTGTAGTTAGAGAGAGGAATATGAAAATAAATACAATATTATGATTGTAGACAAGAGAAAAAGGTGATAACCGAAAAAAACGAGAGACTTTTAATATAACATGATTAAAGCAACCATATTATTGGTGAAATATGATTGATGCCATAATTATTTAAATGAAACAACCACTTATGGCTGTAGGAAACATAGTTTTGTGGCTGCTATTATATTGCAACCATATTTCTTTTCTACGTGAATAGTTGTACTTTTCAGTATAATTTTCCTTGTCGGTACTACATCTTGACATACCGCAAAATCTACGTCATTTTGAGTACATCTATCAATCAGGTTGTTGTACACACTTATCAGCACAATTTTGGTAGTTAACTAAATTAGTAAAATATTCGTAAAACACTAGTTCTAAAGAGTTAAGTGCTAAATAAGTTTAACTAAAATTTTAGCTGGAAACAAAATGTCAGTAAAAAATTTGTTGAAAATATTATTCGAACCTTTTTTTTTTTGAGTGTATTGTTTTAAAGCTAATTCGGTTGTTACAATCTCATTACAGTATATATGTCAGCACACTCGATTTTCCCTTCAAATTTAATTTTTCACCCCTCATCAAAATTCCGCCCCTGTTTTTCATATATTTAAGAATAATTCCATTAGATCAAAACACTTTAAACAATAGCCAATCTACAAAACTTAAACAAGTGAACAATGTGCAAAATTACAAAAGCTTTACACCAGGCGAACAAACAATAACGACTAAAAAAATTATTCGTAAGACACAAAAATCAAATAAATCCAAAGATCTTAAAAACGATTTATGGACAACAGAGATGATGTTAGAAATGCATAAAATGAAAGAAATAAATACAAGTTCTTTAAATGAAAATTCCACAACATGCAAATTACAGATGTCTTAACTCATTAGTGGCACGCCATAGATCCGATGGATATTTTTCAACCATACTTTCCAGATATGCACACACAGAGAATAAATTAGTTGCAAATCGATTGCAAATATAAAAATCATATGCTTAGCAAAAAATTTAATACCGATTACCTAATTTTTTCAATCATAACTGTTAAAGTATACTTATTATCAATTATTTTGTAACATAACCCAATGTGTGCTGCAATATTTCAATAATTGGTAAAATCAACCATTACTGTATCAAAAAATGAATCGTGCTACTGATTGGTAGACGCAGCCGAAACCATATATGGGACTAATTAATTAATGATTTCATTACAACTTAATTGATGTCAATTATAATGAAATTATTTTCATTCGAATTTCTTTAATTAATAATAATGAATTTCCAGTTTTATTAGCCTTTTGTCGAGATTATTTTTAATTTATAACGAGCTTCCAACCTCCGTATATTTATAAAACTAAAGTAAATCAAACATATTAGCTAGTTTGATACTAGTATTTCGATCTAGCTCAAGATCTCATCAGAACCCGAAGTTTTACGCGCAAAGAAAAAACATGGTTGAGGGAACCATTTTCAAAGAGCATCATACATTTTTGGATTTATGATTACGGCAACCATGTTACTATCGTTGTGGCAAACATAATCTTACCTGCTTCTGTATCATAATATGATAATTAGATTGCGATATTATGGTTCCAAATAGATCCCAATATTATCATATTATGGTTCTGGAAATTTTTATGATTTATCATAATATGAGAACTACAGAATTCTCCCAGCATTCTTTTGAAGCTGGATTAAAAAGATATGCTTATTTTTTAATAGTATATTTATTTAATAATTCTCACATTTAAATAAACTTAGGTTTACAATAATTTAAGTAATCAAATTGTCTTTGCGCTGAAGAATAAGCTTTGTGAAATATTATGTCAGCTATACAAATTATACATTTGATTACGGCCTAAAGCACGCATAAAAATATTGTTTAGAATGCAATTTCGCAATACATTTATAATGATCAAACCATGTTTGCAGCAATAATAACAATTGCATTATAACCATATTATAGTTCAAGTTATCATATTATGATCAAGGACAAGAATTTCGACATTATTTATTACCATATTATGATTATTGCAAACATATTATGATTATTCCGTACTATAGACTTAAAAGCACTTTCATTTTGTTTAAATTTTTCTTTCATATTTTTTTTTCTTTCTTTTCTTTTTTGCACAATTACAAACATTTAAGAAATAAAACCGTTTTTATTACATTATACTTCGTTTGTAACACTTTTATGTCCATATAATAAAAATAACTTTATTTAAGGGGTGCACAACGATTAAAATTTTGCCTAGACTGCCGGGGTAGACCGGGTTGAGACTACAAACTTATTCCTTCATCCTCAAAACAAATCAGCATTATAATTAACACCACCTCGTGTTTTACTATTTGGAATGTCTTTTTGTTTAATATTATTTAATTCGTTGAGGCTGACTGTTTCTCACAACTTCTTTTCACAAAATCTCAAACAAGAAAGAAACTAAAAGAGCGAAGACGCTCTTAAAAAACCCGACTGATCGTCCTATAGTTGGCGCAACTATAATATGGCTGTAGTTAGATAGAGAAATATGATAATTACTGCTATATTATGATTGCAGACAACACAAAAATGATAGCTGAAAAAAAGAGATATTGCTACTAAAACATGATGAAAGCAATCAAATTATTGGTGGAGTATGCTTGGTGGAGTATGCTTGATACAACAATAATTTAATTGAAACAACCATTAATGGCTGTAGGAAACATAGTTTTGTGGCCGCGATCATATTGCAACCATATTTTTTCTCTGCGTGTAGTTATGTTTTTAATGAAAACGGAATAAATTATGGAATATCTTCGGCTTTGTGTATTAGAAAATTTCATCCTTCGATTAGTCAGATTTTTAAAAAAATTATATACAATCGATGAACTAATTTCTATCAGATAAATACATTTTCATATTTATTGATGAACAAAATCACCAAAAATATAAAAGATTATTCTTTTTATAATTTTAAAATTTTTTTGAAAAAAGTCCCATCAAAAGGTCAAAAATTGTTTTTTTTTTACAAATAATTATTTGGCAACTCTTTACAACAATTTTTCAAATTTTTTTTTATTAAAGATTGTAATCAAGATGTTAAATAAATTTAACGTTTTTAAATCATTTAATTAAATTTTTTCAGTAAAAAAAAAAATATAGCCGCTTAAAAGTACTGGCCCGAAAAAGGAACACTGTGTCAAAAATGAGTTAAAATGATTGCATGAATGAATGGATGGATATAGTGGTCCAGAATCCACCAAATCCAACAATGATGGTTAATTATTTAAGAAAGAAACTTAAGCAGCTTTTTAGTTGTTTTAAAGTGGTTTTGTTTTTTCTTTCGCTGAACACGATGATTTTTATTTTGTATTGGATGGGTCAAGGCTAAATATATGATACTTTCAGTATTTTCATATTTTGTTTCTTTTTTCAGAACACTTTAATTATGCTTAAGTAAGAAACTTAAGTGGATTTTCTGATCTATTAAGTGGTATTGCAAAAAGAAATCTTTAATAATTTTAAGTATTTTTTTTTTTTAATATTCGTACAATTTTACATATTTGCAAGAACCCGGTTAGCTAGAGCAGGGTTGGCAAAACTATGAACCTCGTTGCAAAACTATACCACGTGAGCGGATTTTTGGTGGCATGCGACATTTTCTTAAATGCTTTCAACGTTATCAGAGGTTTAAGTATTTATTTTCGTTATTTCATTTTGAATTGTCAGGTTTGAGATCATAATTAAATGTTGCACTCAGGAAACTTCTGCTTTAAAAATATGTGGTTGCAATACAGTTTCTTTATTTTTAATGTAAATTTCAGTCATTTGTAGAACAAATTAAATTTTTTACTAACCTTTTAGTTCATTTAAAAAAACAAACCACATCAATTGTATGTTTTATGATTTTACATTCATTTTTACAGTTGTTGTTTGAAAACAACAACTAAAACTATTTTCCAGCAGTTGCAGGCATGTATTGCTATTGCGTGTATTTTCTATTTGTAAAGGGTGTTTTTTATACAGGTATATAACTTTAAGTTTTTCAGCACTTTTTTAACTGGCTGCCATTTTGTCAGCTGTCAAGTGATTTATGTTTAGTTTGGTTTGGCATTTCAACATGAATAGACTGACGCCTGAACAACGCTTCCAAATTGTGCAAATTTATTTTGAAAATCATGGTTCTGTTCGAAAACTGCCGTATTTGGAGTAATGATAATCCTCAAGTGTATATTGGGACACCGTTACATAAAGAAAAACTGACTGTTTGGTTTGCTTTATGGGCTGGTCAGAACGTTACAGTCAATGGTGACCGCTATAGAGCCACGATTACTAACTTTTTCGTTCATAAATTTAACACCCATGATGTTAAGGAGCTGTTGTTTCAACAAGACTGCGAAACATGTCACACAGCTCATGCCACAATTGATTTATTGAAGGAAACGTTTGGTAACCTAATAGTTTCGGACCCGTGAATTGGCCTCCAAGATCGTGCGATTTAACTCCGCTGGACTATTTTTTGTGGGGATATGTGAAGTCGATAAGCCCGAAACTATTGTCCACTTGGAGGACAACATTCCCCGCGTTATTGCCAATATACGGCCACAAATGTTGGAAAAAGTCATCGAAAATTGGACTTCCAAATTAGACCACCGTGCCGGTGCCAGAAGTCATATTTAAATTAGAATGCCCGAAGATTATCTTTTGAATACAGTAAACTTCATGTCAATTTAAAAAATTCATCTTTGTTTTATTCCATTTCAAAGTTATATACCTCTAAAAAAAACACCCTTTACAATGGCCCCATACATAAACTGTATATGGTGAATAGTAAAATTGTTATAAGTGGATTCTTCAAAAAGCTTTCTCTGTAAAACGAAAAAACCAAAGCATACAGGTCAAAGAAATTTGCTTTACACAGAAAAAATTATGGGCCAAAAATATTTAATTAAACGATTGTTTGAATATCAATGGCAATTTAAACAATTTTTTTAATTGATTCAATTAAAAATTTATTGAATTTTCTAATATATCCATACAGTGTTGACAACATGTAAACAAAATTTTTAAAAATTTGGCAAACTATTTTTTTTTTATTTTATTTAGATTAAATAATCAAAGAAAGGTTTAATTATATCAATATATTATTTTATTTGTAAATAAAAAGAAAAAAACCGCAAATGATTAACTTTTAATAAGTTGAATAGTTTACCGATTTCAAATACACGCAAAATCGTAGTTATTGCACTAGAGTTTGCAATACTCTTTTTGTTGAGATATTCGTGTACGCACGAAAACTTAATTTAGTTTCGTGTTTTATCTGTGGTAATAAAAGTGCACATGTGGATTTAACTAAACCTTATCGAAAAAGGACAATTAAACTATTATTTTTGTAAATAACTAAATTTTCAATAAGTATAAGTGTCATTAAACTATCATTTTAAAGTTGTGAGTGATTTTTTTAAGAAAGCAATTTAATTTCAAGAAAAAGTTCAAGACAAGACAAGCAAAACAAAAATTTTGTCTTTACTTTTATTTGTTTTCTTATAATACATTTTTATATTAAAAAGCTTTAATTTTGTTATAAATAAAATGTCAATTTATAGTAATTAAATGTGCTAAAGTCCCAAAACTTATTTAACAAATTGTGAAACAATCTGATGTAGGCGTGTCCCTATCCGGATTTCGTTCCCGCCTAAGGAAATCTTCAGGGGACTTTGTTATTCGAATTTCTAGAGATATTTGTTATGTTAAATCACAAACTCAATGAGAATTTCTTTTCCTCGTCGTTTATTCAAGTAAATCAACAATAGAAAATCATATGTTTTCTATTAGTGTCAGTTACATTTAAATTTGCACAAGCACCTGCATATTTGTTATTTAAATTTATTTTCATCGGGATAAACATTAATTGCATTTATAGTAATTAAATGTGCTAAAGTTGATTTACTTGAATAAACGTCACTACATTGCTAGGTCTGTCAAAAAAACAGAGCAGTATTTGGAAAATGACAAAGCCAATTGTGACAATATTTTGTAGTTGTTTTTGTTTTTCTTTGATATTTTAAATTTTGAATCTCGCTCCTAGACGAGGACAAGAAATTCTCATTGAGTTTGTGATTTAACATAACAAATATCTCTAGAAATTCGAATAACAAGGTCCCCTGAAGATTTCCTTAGGCAGGAATGAAATCCGGATAGGGACACGCCTACATCAGATTGTTTCACAATTTGTTAAATAAGTTTTGGGACTTTAGCACATTTAATTACTATAAATGCAATTAATGTTTATCCCGATGAAAATAAATTTAAATGTCAATTTAATTAAAACTACCATTGTTTTCTTCTCAAGTTTCAATTAAAGTTTTAATCACTTTAACTAAACTTTTTAACTGAGGTTGTAAAGAAAAACAATAACTCTTTTAATTGATATTATTATTATTTTAATTGAAAGAGTTTTAATAAACTGTCTGCAAATTTTTTTAGTTAATACTATCGTTTCAGTCGTAGGTGCAAAATCAATTAAAATATTAATTAATTCAATAAAATTTTTAATTGAAACCCGTTTTTAGTTTTTTCTGTGTATGTGTCAAACAAACAAAAAAAAGAAGAACCAAAAAAAGAATTTGTTGGAATCATACTCCTTCATACAAACTGGTTTGTAAACATTTTTGAAAATTGATAGCGCAAAGTTGAATATAAATGCAAAAATATACTCTGCATACTTTTTGTGTCCTAAGGATAAAATAAATATTTTAGCATACAGTAAATGCAGTCTGATATTAAAGGAAATATGCAAGGATAGCAAAACGACTCCTTTGCTTACAAAAAAAACAATTCCAAAATATATAGAAAGGACTATAGATTTCGAAGAGTTGAAAATCAAACCGTGAGAAAAAATATTAAGATAAGAAATTTATCCCAGCAAAATCAAATGTCTTCATGTTTTATATAAATACGATACAAAACATGAAGGCAACAAATAAACATTGTTGTCATTAACAATTTTATATAAGATCAGTTGTATAATTTCATTCTCTTTTCAGAGTCAACAAAATTAACTAAAAAATTATCTCCTGAATCATCCACTGAACAAAATGCGATGCGTGGTTTTTCCCTACCAATTATGATTTCAATGTATTAATATTCAAAATAATTTTCTATTATAATAAATATATTCTAATTATAAAGAGAATATATCGCAAAGTTTTTTTTAACTTTTTAAATGGAATCCATAGCATTTTATGAAAAATTTTCATAGTATTTATTAAACATTAAATGTTATGTACTTGTTCTTTTATTTACTACAAATGACTACTTTTACAACTTGTGAAGAATTACAATACAGAAAGTAAACAGCATTCTCATTTGTAGAAAAAGTAATACTAATACTAATTTTACTAATTACTAATATTTAGTAAAATTTTTGGTTGTTTTCAGCAGTTTTATATCCTTTTTTATTTTCAAACAGTTTTACTTATTTTTACTAATTTTTACTAATTTTTATACTAAATAAATTTCACTAATATTTAGTACAAAATTTGGTAGATTTCAGCAAACCGATTTCCATTTTAGTTTACTAAAATTTTACTAATTTTTAGTAACATTTACTAATTTGTTTACTATTTTTACTTTACTAAAAAGTTACAGTCATGTTTTGCTAAAATTACCAAAACGATATGCGGGCCTTATATTAGCAAATTTTCTGTAACAATTACAGTTTTTTCTGTAACTTTTACAGACTCTTTTCTTTGAGTGTACATCATACACACAGTCAGACAACAATGTTCCAGAAAAATTAAGTTAAAATTAAAACAATATTAAGTGTATATTTATAGTGTTTTGTTTTATAACTTGTGTTTAATAAAAAAAATAATTAATAAAAGTGACAGTTACAAAATTTTACCAAAATTTAGTAGGGCTTACTAATTGTTTCTTCTAATTTCACTGTACTAATATTATTAAAATTTTGTAATTTTTTTTTTGCTGCTTTTAGCAAAATTGTTTATGAATATTTTGCTATAAATGCACATTTTACTGAGAGACCACATATAGTCTAACTGCGTTTCCAGTTTTTTCGCCATCATTTTTTATAGTTTTAATTTTTTTAAAAAATATAAAAATTGTTGTAGTCATTTTAGGGTCCCAATGTGGATGTCAAATGAATGACGAAAATCTTAGCTGTTTTTAAAAACTTATTGTTTATCAGTTTTCGCGAATAAAAGTTTCACAAATGTCCTTTTAAACATTTAGTCCTTCAATGTCGTTGATGATTCTGAATTTGAAACTAACTTTCAAGAGCCATTGTGGATAAATAGACATATTTGCTAACAATTTGACATAAAAAATCAGCAAAATTGTTTCAGCGGTTCAGCGGTTAAAAGGTAATGAATAAAAATGTAAAGGACGGTTCCAACATTAGCCGGCCTACCAAAAGAAACACAACGAATTTGGGTGCAATTTTCTTAATTTCTCAAATAGATTCCATTTTCAAAATTCAAAGGAATCTGATGAAAATTATATACTTGGAGAACAACTACTCGAAAAAAACTCGATAAAACTTAACCACTTTCATACAAATGTGTTTAAATATGTTATTCTTATCTTTAACTATACCGTTTCAAACTTGTTCAAACTAACAAAAAGTGCGCTTTCACTACTCGAGCTACTCGATGGAGTCGAGATATTCCATAACTACTCGAAAATGGAAAGAGCTCTGGTTTTTATAAAAAAAATCAAATTTTCTTTAAACTTTTTACAGTAAACCCCTGATAAAGTTGGTTAAAAAAACCAGATCTCATAAATTCTTTAGACGAATAGCTTTAAGATTAAACTAATCACGTGAAGTCTCGTTTTCGAAAATTCGCTCGGTTTTTACCCATCAATACTTCAGTTTAGGTTGTTTAAAAAGTTTTTTTTTTAATAATCATATTAATTGTAGGGTAAATGCATTTAATCTGAAAATTTTAAGAAGAAGTCGAAGATATCGATTAATCTGAACTTTTTGTAAATGAAAAAGTTGGAAATTAAAAGTAATTTAAATTAAATTTTGTTTTTAACAGAAGTTATGAAAGTCGAAGAGTTTTCTTTCAAAATCTCAAAATTCTTCACTGATGTTTACAATGAAGTGAAATTTTACTGAAATGTTCACAAACACTACTCCAAATTTTCCTCCTTTTCCCATATACTTTTCCTCCTACAGCACAATACGAGCGTACTATAAAAATCGCACGATTTTCGCTTCCGACACGAGCAAAACTTTTTATTGGGAAAATCTGACGGATTTTAATTATTTAAAAAAAAGACAGGTCAAATTATGGAAATATTGATTGGCCGCGAAAAAAAGCGCCAACTAAATTTGTTTCGTTTTCGTTGAGAAATAGTTTTAAAACCATGTAGAAACAAATTTTATTCAAATCGACTCAGGCGCTCCGTGACTAGTAAGCATATGGGTAACCACATATTTTTTTTATTTATCGTAAGGTGTTTAGTAATGATATGTTATTATCTTGCGCGACATCCCCATGTAAAAGTAATGAGATTTATAATGACAAAAGCAAGTAGTTGCCATTACCAAATATGTACTTAAATGACCACTTTCTGCACTGAGTAGATGAATAGAATTTAAAAAAAAATCTTGACGGAAATAGTCAGGTATAAAATTACACTGTCTTCGTAATTCAAACTCGTTCAATATACGAATTTTAATATTAAAAGCTTTTTCTGGAACAACAAATTTTCTGCTCTGGCACAAACTCTATGTTAAACTATAAGTAAAAAATAAAGTCAGTCTAAAATTTGATTACTTTTTTCAATAAAGCTTTATTATGTATTTCTAAAAGATATTTTGAACATTATTTCTTTCTCTTAAACTAAACAAACTACTACTTAAAACAAAAATTCAACTAAAAAAAATTAATACTTTTAAATCTAATCTTTGGTTTCTTAGCTGCACATAAATCCTTACACTAAGGATCTGAAATTGTATACACTAAAATTTACTACAAAAACTTTATACTACAACCAAAAAGTAGTTATTTTTGATTTAAAGGTTCGTATGGAATTAGGCAATTAAATGTATAAAGTAGTTTTTGAAAACTACCAGTTTTTGATTGAAGTATGAATGTAGTAAAAAATAAAAATTAAAACTTTTTACTATATCACAAGCCATTTTGAATAAAATTGAATTTCACAAAATTCACCCTAATCAATTTCAACGTTTTCTTCAAAGTCCTCTGGTTCCGAATGTGTTTCACTATTTTGATCCATGGGTAAATCCAAATTGGATGTTATAATGGCGGAGTTGGAATGAGAGTTGGTGTTAGCATTACTAGGGCTGGAACTAGCTGTACAATGATTAAAATGTGATGGAGATGAGGAGGCAGATGATGTATTAAGATAGTGTGATGATGATTTGGTATTTATGGCTGAAGATTGTGTTGTATGACTTGGTGGTGTTATTGGCAGGGGAATTTTACCATTTGCTGCATGTGAATAAGGAAAGTAGGAAAATGGTACTTGTGGCAATGGAACTCCTACACCATAAGCCATTTGTAATTGATGGCGATAGAGATTGATTAGAGCAGGATCTAAACCATGAGCATAACCAGCAGGCCGAATGAGGAAACATATGAGTATAGGTTGTGGTACCATCTTCTCGTACTAAAACTTGTACTGGTACACGTTTACTGGCTGCAGCACTCATCAAAGCAGCCTCATGTTGTTGGATTTGCTTACGCTTGGTCTTATAGCGACGATTTTGAAACCAAATTTTAACTTGTGTCTCTGTTAAACGTAACGATTTCGCCAATTCGGAGCGTTCTGGACCACTGAGGTAACGTTGTTGGGCAAACCGTCTTTCTAATTCGAAAACTTGAGCATGACTAAAAGCAGCACGAGTACGTTTTTTACGATTCAAACTACCACCTTGCATATCATCCTGTAGTGGCGACAAAGAACCATCATTGGTGGGAGAGGTATATAAATTTGAAGAATTTCGGGAAGGAGGTGGTGAATCACAATCTAAAAAAAAGGAAATCATAAGTGTTTCCTTGTATTTTTAACGAATTCACTTCAAAACTTTAAAATCTTAAAGTTTAATAGCAGAACTTTAAAGAATTTAATCCTTTCGATTTTTCAATTCTGATGATAACACTTTTACAGATCGAATGAATTCCTAATTTGTCTCATTCGATTTAATTTCTAGAGACTTCAATTATTTTTTATCATTCAATTTATTCAATCACTGAATTCAATCGTTGCAAATTTAATAGTTTTGAATTTAATCGTTGGAAATTCAAACATTGGAAATTCAGTTGTTGGAAATTTAATAGATTTTTACTCAATCCATTTAAAATTTTGGATTTTGTTTCATTTGACAAAGTAATTTGGGAATGACACTCTGTTTTCCGCAGTAAATTATAAAATTTATAAAAAAAAACAAGAGTTTTACAAGATTGATATAATTTTTATTAAAAAATAGGAGTATGTTTTTTCGACTTTGAATTGTGCAATTAAAATTATTCAAGTTCGAGGTCATACTCTACATTTCTTTATTAGGATATTGTCCCTAACAACTAATCTATAGAGTTCTTGTTTTCACATTTATTAATTTACCACTTTCAGGAATGTGTTGATAGATCTATTTCGGTAATTTTCTAGGTTCCCATCATCAGAACACGTTTTGAAAGAAGCGACAATCCCCTGCAAACATCAAACATCATATAACCTACTCAAAACAAGTGTAAAAATGAAAAGTAGAATAAAAATAATATAAAAAGCGTGTATTGTATATCTACCAAAGGTAGATCTTGCACATAAGGAACAAGTTTTCAATTTATTTTTGATCAATGGTGATAATCTTTAACTTCGAACTCATATTTTAGTTCTCATTTAGTGGGATAACTAGGTTATATGAATGTTTAAAATTTTGCATGGGATTGTCGGTTCTTTTAAACCGATGGGAACCTAGAAAATTCCCGAAATAGATCTATCAACACATTCCTGAAAGTGGTCTATTAATAAATTTGAAAACAAAAACTCTATAGGTTTTTTGTTATTACAATATCCTAATAAAGAAATGTAGAGTATGACCTCAAACTTGAATAATTTACATTTTTATTGCGTAATTAATTTTTGTTAGAAGAAATTTAAGCCTTCTCACAAATACAGTGGAGTACGATTATAACGAACTCGTTAAGACCGGACAATTTAGTTCGTTATATGCGAAGTCCGCTATGAACATGGTAAACATTTTTCAAAAATTAATAAAATATCAGCATTTTTTTTCTTAAATTCTCTTAATTTTTTAAATATTTGTTTGTAATATTCAAAATTACAAATTCCTTTTCATATGATTTTTAATCTTTGTAGTGAAGTTTCAAGTAAAATTCAAATGCTTTTAAGATATTCATCACATTTTTCACTTTAAAATTTTGCATGGATATTCGTAAAAGGGCCCAAAAAATGTTTTGTTAGCATTATATTGTATAAAAAATGTTAGTAAACGCGATGGGACCAGAAAAATCGTTCGTTATATAAAAGTTCGTTACAACCGGTGTTCGTTATACGCGAATTCCACTGTGAATAAGAAAGCAAAAACATAATACAATTGGAATAACCAGTTGTCACCAGAAAATACAAATAAAGCTAAATTCGACTGACATTTCCGAATTGATCAATCCATCGTAAATCGATTGAGCAAAAAAATCAATTCAATTCCCAAGGCTTGAATTCCCAATGAATGAATTCCCAATGTTTGGATACCCAATGATTGAATTTCGAATGTTTGGGCTCGCAATGATTGAATTCCCAACGATAAAATAATTTCCCAACGATAAAATCGAATAAGATTGAATTGATTGAATTCTCTGCTAGTGAATTCCAGAGAATGAATTCCAAAGATTGAATTCCCTGCTATTGATTAATAAGGAATTCATTCGATTTACAAAAAAATATAACTAAATTCAAAGCTCTCATTTGGGATATTTAAACTTACCGGAATCATTACTGGTACATCTTCTCATATCTATTGGACGATCTGAACGTCCATTTGCCAATACAGCTGCTGCTGCTGCACCAAAATAACCCAATTTATGGGCTATATATTCTGCATGATTGTTATTATCCAAAGTGGTAGACGCATAAAATGCTGGACGATATTCTGTAGATCTCGTGGAATGTTCCGAAGGACTAGTATTAGACATTGTATCCAATGAAGACCGATTACACTTATAATTTGAATAATGTTTAACACTGTGTTCTTCTGCACTCATATTAACAGCGGATAACTCCACTTCTGATTCGGTGCGTGATAATCTACCCTCGACATGATTACGCGTTAAAATGTCATTAATTGAAAAGGGAGTGGTAAGCACCTTACCAATACCGGATAACGCACTATTAGCACTTTCCATATTTGTTAACATTATGGATTTTTTTAAAAATAATATTTCGCTGAGCTTTAAACAAAATTTTTATATATTTTTTAATTTCTTCCGTTTATTTTTTTTTGAAAATATGTGTTTGCTCGTTTAATGACACTTATTGAATGTTGTAAATTCTTTAAATTCCCCCAATTTAAATATTGATATTGCTCTGATTTTAAATATTCCACTCAAATACTCTTTAGGAAACTCTTTTCCTTGTATTCAACTCATTTAAATTCTATATGATTCTGCTTTATTCCTAAAGAGGTTGTTCTATTTCTGTATCTCAAAAAGCAACCACCAACAACCTCCTCATAAGATGAGGCATTCAAAATATGAAAACCACACGTGCGCATGTTCAATTGTTTTTCTCATTGAGTTAATTTGTTCTCGGCTATGTTCCTCAAACGTTTATTGGTTGGTTGTTTGATTTTGGTGGTGTTTAGAATTTGGACAAAACAAGTGTAATTTTTTAATCCTTTTTAAGAAGTGTTTATGTGTTATTTCATTAAACATAATCAATTTGTGTTATTTTAAAACGGTTAAACTCACACACAGAAAAAACATTCATTGTTGCAACCGACTTGTTTGATAGTTACATGTACTAATTAAATATTTTAAATTTATAACGAGATTTCAACCGCCGTACCTTAGCTAGGTTGATACTAGTATTTCGATCTGGCTAAAGATCTCATCAGAACCCGAAGTTTTAGAAAAGCTAGAGCCTCCATAATAAGCAGAACTTTAACATATAACCTATTAATCATCAATTTTGCTACATTCTTGTCTTCTTAGCAATCAAGCAAGTGGTTAGGGTCTTTTCCTAACAAGCATCATGACGCTACTAAACTTTGAAGGCCAAAAATGTTCTATTTATATAAAAAAAAGTTTAGTGTTCACTCTGGCTCAAGTAATATTTTTTAAAGTTATTTTTGTTTTTATATGCATCGAGATTATTTTTATGTTATTTTAAATTTATAACGAGCTTTCAACCTCCGTATATTTACAAAAATAAAGCAAATCAAACATATTAGCTAGGTTGATACTAGTATTTCGATCTTGCTAAATATATTATAGATATAAAATATTTAAATTTTATACTCAAGTAGATCTACTAATATTTTGTTATGAATATTGATACTCATAATTATTCCAACCGAATTATAAAAAATATGTTTATGGACACAATCAAGTCTATGTAGTGCATTCAACCAAATTTATTTAAGTAAATTACACCGTATCCATTGAAATAAAACTTTTTTTCGTTAATTTTTTTATTATTTATGTTAAATTTTATTAAATTCTAAAATTTTCGACAATTTGAGGCTAATATTTTCAAAAAAAAAAAATTGTATGACATGAATAACCTATATGTGTTAGCCGGTGTTCAAGTATACACACAGAGAAATAAAGTGCCAACCGAAGTGAAAAGTGTATATTAATGATAACAACTTATAAATTCAGTTATTACAACGATATTAACATTAGATTTCTGAATATTTTGAGTTTTGCAACCAAAATTCAGTTTAATTAACCGAATTTTATTGTGAAAACTAATGTTCAGTTTTACCAACCGAATGATATTCGTAATAAACGAATTTGAATCGAATTAACCGAATTTCACTTGGCAAATAGCTACATTTTCTCTGTGTGTACTAACTCCATCCGAGTTAATCTTTTATCTCTAACGGTGCAACAATTATATAAAAATATTAAAATTTCAGTTATTGCTTGGAATTACTTAAAGTTACATTAATTTATAGATAGAACTTTAAAGTAAATTCGAGATTATTTTGGAAAGCATGCTGTTTTTGCCGGTTTTATAATATTCAATTGGATTTGGGGATACTTATTTGCAGAAAATCATATCAAATACTTTTAAATTCGAAAAACTAAAAATTTTATATAATATATGCTGGTTATGAAAATTTTGTTTCCTCCATAACATTTAAAAATTTAAAAATTTGTTGATGTCTTTTCAATTTTAGTATTAAGCTCATTAAAATCTTTTATTTGATGAAGGTTTTGGCGGAATCGATACAGCCCTTTAGTTGTCACAAAGCGAAACGTGCTTCGAAAAACTGCTCCAGTACATGCTAGGAATGAATTGTTTTTTTTTCAGTTTATTAATTAAGTCCGTCGTGAAGATACCTAATAACGGTGTTCTTTTGCCATAAATTTCGCAAAATTAAAAAAAAAAAACTGCTGAAGTTTTAAAATCTGGAAATTTTGGTTTCACTGGAAAACCACCCTACAACTTTTCACCCAGCAGCGATATAGAAGCAATTTTTTAGTGAATGTATCTTCCATGCCTAGTGAATACATTTTGTATTGATTTGGATCTGAGAGTTAAAAACTGTGAGCAAAAAATTAAAATAAAATGTAAAAAGTATTGTAATTTAGAAGGCTATCAATTCTTTAGCTTACTATTACATAATATAAAGAAGCAGCAAAAGAAACGAATAATTTTCGTATAAAAATAAATAAACAAAAATGTTTAGCTTACCGCTTTCCCTAACAAGGATGCAGGTTGTAAGTAGCTTACCATAATCCCTTATAAGGATGCAGGTTGTAATGCAGAAAGTTTCATATCGTGTATTATACACGATCTGTACCAATTTTCCAGAGTGATTTCCGATTGTGTTTGCTGTTTTCGAGTATGTAATCAAAAATAATTAGTCATTTAACTGTTTCTGAAGAGCTAGCACGTGGAGTGGTAAAAAAAAAATACAATGATTATATTATATGTTAAAAATTTAAACAAGAAAAAATTAATGTCTGTAGAATTTTATGTAATAAACGGTCCGCCATCTAACGTTTTTTTTTTTTCAACTAGTGCTTATTTCGTAAATGGTAACACTTAGCTCATGTCTGATTTGACAGATAAATAGTTTTATCCTTCCTCTGAACGAATATGGTTGTGTATACGCTTGAACAACGCTGGGAAATATTGCGACATTACTTTGAAAATCATGGTAATGTTGCAGAATGTGTGCGAGGAGTGGCCGTTACAGTCAATGGCTATCGTTATCGGGCCATGTTGAACGAATTTTGTTCACAAAAGCCGAAGCTACACTCGATGTTTTGCGCCCTATTTTTGAAGATCGCATTATCAGCCGCAGAGCTGATGTCGTTTGGTCACCTCGGAGCTGCGATTTGACACCGTTGGACTATTATTTGTGGGGTGCCGTCAAAGATAAGTGTTACGCCAACAAGCCAGAGACAATTGACGCTTTAAAGGACAATATTCGTGAAGCCATTGGTGAAATCCAGCTGCACACAATCGATTATGTGCTTAAAAATTGGACCGATCGTGTAGGCTACTGCATGGCCAGCCGAGGCAGCCATTTGAATGAAATTATTTTCCATTATTAACCGGAAGGATTGTACTTTCAAATAAAAAAAGAAATTTGAGAAAATATTCAGTAGTTTTTTTTATAGCATTTTCAAAAAAAAAAAAGTTATTTGGCGGACCCTTTAATATAGACATGAAATATGATTTTCAGCAAGCCATGAAATCACAGCTTTTTATAAGCGCTAAAATCAGCGCTTATTTTGCCTAAAGGTAATGCTTCCAAGTGGGAATTCGCCATATAAAAATCATAGCATATGTAAGCAGGTTTGTAAGGGATTCATTATGGCTTACTGCCTTACAAACCTGCTTGCATGTAAGCAGCGTTTTTTAGTGGGTAGAAATAGAACATTTTCTAATTGAAAAAATGTTAGTGGGCGCTGTGGTGTAATGGTTAGCGCGTTGGACTATTACACAGATGGTCCCGGGTTCGATTCCCGGTGACGACAACATCAATTTAGAAAAGATAATATGTATGAGTTTTCTATCACTTATATGTATCGCTGCGCCCACTTCGGTGTTCCCATAGCACTTAACCCAACCGAAGTAAAATAATGAATCAGGCTATAAAATAATGAATCAGGGCTATAAAACAAAAAGCTTCAATAAATCGCCAACTCTACATCAGGTGGCGAGCAACAACTGTTCTAAGACTTATCTACTCGCGTAATTACAGTGTTACCATGTCTGAAGCCCTTCATCTTTCACCACCTTTCATCTCTCCACTATCCCCTTTCCAAAGAAAGCAACACATTAATTAATAGGAAGAATTTCCTGAGTGTTGCTTCTCTTTAAAAAAAAAAAAAATAAAACGACTTCGGATATAGTCATCATTTAATGTGACTATATAAAATTTTATTATGGTGGAGAAGTTGGAATATAAAAACGATGTTTAAAAAGTTTCAGCTCTATCCTCTGATTCTGATTTTCGTTTAAGTATCTGAAATTTTTAAATAATTTAGAGCTTAAGAACTTTAAGATGTCACAATTATTTTGGATTTTTTTTGTATTGTAAATATAACTTAAATTATTTGCATATAAATTTACTTTTGGTAGCCAAAGTCAAATGTGATTATATCGTTAATATCGCACTCATTTTGTATGAAATTTGATTTTAGATGACAGCAAAAGCGTAAAATGTGGACTATATCCGTAAATGGAATATAAGCGATGTGGTTATAACCGAAAAGTACTTAATAAGTTTTCGCGAATACAAATTTCAAAAATAACCTTTGAAAAATTGAATCCTTCAATATTCTTCATGATTCTAAATACAAAATGAACAAGCAAGCGGCATTGCTCAGTGTTACCTAGATTAATAGACATCTTTCTGAGCTTTTTGATAAAAAAAAAATATCAAAATCGGTTCAGCGGTTAAAAAGTTACAAGTAAAAATGAGAAGAATGTTGCATGGAAATTGGTGTATTTCGGAACAAATTCCTTTAGGTGCCTATTCAATAAAACATTTTTTAGCAGACTCTAGAGGTGAATAATATTTTATTTTCACCTAAAATGTTTTCACTACATTGTTTTTCACAAACTTCCTATGGAAAATATTTGATTTTGTGTCTAAAAGAAAACTTTAAATTTTTGTTGGTAAATTAATCAAAAAAGTCAGATTGGTAAAAATTGTTCAGTATATTCAAGCCTACACTCATAATAATCTATAGGTAAAATACACGAAAACCGTTGTTCATTTTACGAAAGTTTTGGTTATTTTGACATTACGAAAAAATTTGTAGAATATACAAATCACATTTCGTAAAGTTTTGTAAAAACTTTTTTTAAATAAAAATGTGGTGCATACCTTACGGGTTTATTTTAAAATTAAAAAAAAAAATGTAATGGTGCCTGTTCACTTTGTGAACAGTCGTTAATCCCAGGCCCCACTGTATGTACACAAACACCCTCTGGTGACAATTTTGTCGTAACTGCATTGTCAGCATAAGCTGTCGGCAGTTGCGCTTTCATCTCTACAATTTAATAGTTCGTGAACTTTCATCGTTTTAACATCACAGTTTAACTTGCTCGCTTTCGCCACCCAAGACAAATTGTCTACAACAAAAATTAAACCTAAATACAACTTAAATCCTACATTAAAAAAAAGGAATTAAAATCTTAAAAAACTAAACTAAAACTAAGAGAAATATAAGCTGTAAAATAAGTGTGAATTAGTTTATTATATTCTCGCTTAAGTTAACCTAACTTAAAAATTCTAACCCTAAATCTAACCTATATAAAGAATCTTGAATATAACCCTAAAAACCTAATGTAAATAAAACCATAATTTTTATAACGTTTTGTTGAAAACATAAAGAATTATTATTTACAAAGCTTCTCCTTATACGGTAAAGTAAACCCTCTACCCTAACCCCTCTAACCCGTTTCTTCAGTGCCACACCAGAATCGAACTCACGATTTCAGTGACGTCCTGCTGTGTTGAAGTAGACCCCTCTACCATTTGCACCAAAGTAGCTGATGCAATACAACAAACTAAAAAGGAACTTAAGTCGAAAATATTATGAAATTTTTATGAAAACTAGAAAAATATGCTACAAATATTTAATAAAAAATGTAAAATGGCAATTAAATATTTTATTATGTTTATTGAACTAAATAAAATAATATAATTTTTTTATAAATATATCAAATAATATATTAAAAAACAAAATAAAAAAATAATAAAATAATAATAATAAAAAACTTAAATAACAATTTCATACTAATTGCATTTTATTATTAAATATTTTATCTTTTTAAATAATTGTTTTATTGAATTTCATACTAAACCCGGCAAATAAAGTGGAAGTAGTGTTTTCGGGTCCTCTTTAAATTGTTTAGGATCCTCTTTATTAAACAAAATACAAAATATCCATTTATATCAAAACACAAAAATAGTAATAATGAAATAAAAAAATAAAACATAGAAATTTAAAAAACATTAATAAACAAAAAAAATATAAAAACTAAAAAAAAAAATTGTCCTGGCCAGGAGTTGAACTTGCAACCTTCTGATTGCAAATCCGACCTCTAACCACATCAACATCCATATGTAATATTTATAACATTACAAATTTTTGTACAATGTACTAAAAAAATATTACGAAATCATGTTGTATTTTTTACGAAATTTGTAAATTTATATAATTTGTTTTATACAAAAGTTTTGTAATATAAACAAAATGTTTGTACATTCTACGAAAAAAAAATTACGAAAACTATATTTGTATTTTTAAGCATGGATTATTATGAGTGTATAATAAGAATATATTTCGGAAAAATTCACTACAGATATTAATTTTTAAATTAAATTTTTTAAAGAAATTTTTGAAAATTTCGATCCTGCGAAATTATAATCAATATTTTTTTATTAAAGCAAAGGTTCTCACCTTTCATTTGAAACCAATCATATCATATGTACACGTATTTTAATATTTTTTTCTTCTTATTTTAAACGCGCTTCAGATCCTTTATTTATAAATTACAATTATTTATTTTCAATATTTCGTCACCACATTGAGTGACTTCTTCAGGTAACAATTATTATAATTTGATATCAATTTTTAATAATTGTTCCCTGAAGAAGTCACCCAATGTGGAGGCGAAATATTGGAAATAATTATAATTTATAAGCAAATGGTCTTAAGCTCGTTTGAAATAAAAAGAATTAAATAAAAGAAGATCAAGGAAATCTTATTGAAATATTTTTAATATTTTTTTGAAAAATTTAAGTTTTAAAGTCTTTTTAAAAGGAATTTTGACGCGATGGCGAAAAACTAAAAACGCAGTTTAACTATATATGGTTTCTAGTTTCACGTATATATTATTTTGCCCATGTGTTGGAAACTACTGTTGCACGTTGTTATCGGAGTGTTTAAATTTGTATTTTCAAGTACGTATGCGGGTAAACAAATAATGAATCCCACGGGATCTATCCCGGACCTAGCCTATTTGTATTATAATGATGTATTAACACGTTCGTCCCTCAACGTCACAAATATTTGACATAACGTTTTGCGTTCAGACTCATCGAACAACGTAAAGGATCATAATTTGTTTATTTGTATAATAAATGGTAATTCTAAATTTTAATATGCAAATCCGTCCATTTTTCTTTAATGCAATGGCTCCATTGTTTTAAGACAATTTTCTTAGAACACTTTTTCGCAATTTATCACCATAAAAGTTGCCCACACAAAAACTAACAACAATCATTTTAACAGAAACATACGAGTGGAATACTCAAATCCAATGATTGGTTTAAGTATCAAGTGCACATCGTAAAGAAAGATGATTGGGAGGGAAATTAAAAAAGAAAAAATGGGTGCCTTAACGGTATTTAATAATGGTTTTATGCACTGTTAGAGCAAAAAAATATTAAAAAGTACTCATTTAAGAATAAGTACTCAATACCTTCTCTTTGCAGTTGAGTAAAAAATTTAACGGTAACAACAAGGATTGCCAGACTTTGGATTTTGTACCCAAATTCGGGTGATATTTGGTTGGTCTTTGGGACATAAATTTTCAATTAGGAACAGAGGTTTTTTTTTGGGGGGGGGGGGGGGGGGGATTTAAGAAATGTTTAGGTGATTTTTGGGGGATAATACAAATTTTTGGTAAATATTATAATTGAATATAGATTTACATTACAATCCGTCAAGTTAGAGCTTCCCTGACATCTGCTTATTCCAAGCAACTTTACCAGGATATTTATGTAAAAAATTGAAAATTTTGTTAAAACATATTAGACAAAATCCCAGATAAAGTTGCTGGAAAAAGCAAATACTTTAGACAAATAACTTTAAAATGAGCTAAAAGCATATTTGAAAAAGCTAAATTTTTTGTATGAGGATAATATTGTGATCCTAAAAACCATATTTCTTTACTGAAATATTAAAATATCTATACGCTTACAAAATGCTCAAATCAATTTAATTTTCTGAATCATTTCTGAGCAATTTTTAAGAAAAATTCCTTAAAACTCGAAGGCTCATTTACGAAAATTCGGAAATGAACCTTCGCATCAATATTGTTGTTGTATGTATTTAATGAAAATTTTAATTTATTTCAATAATCATATTAATTGTAGGGAAAACTGAGTACACAGAAAACAATTATTTGGACGAATTTTAATGACATTTTTCAATAAACTAATGAAGTTTTCTTCACAAATTGAATAAATGTCTTAAACTTTATAAAAAAAAAAGCTTCATACTTCTTATGAAACTATTTTTAATTGAACTTTTTCAATGGACGAATTCCAGTGGCACTTCATAGATCAAATGCAAAAATTCATTGATTATTCTCAGTGTATAGTCTCAAAATTTTAAGAACAAATATGCACCTAAAATTTTTATTAATATCAACTTTATTTAAATGAAAAACGTTTGAATTTGAAAGTTCCTAAAATTTGATTTGGTTTTTAATTGAAGTAATAAACTCGAAGTGAACGAAAAAATTATGAATTTTGTTTCGCAGTGGTAATTTTATCAATTAAACGTCATTGTAAAGCAAATTTGGGTTTATTTAACAAAGAATAGGGCTCTTACTTGTAACGACGATTTTTTTCGTTGGCTGGGATAGGCTTGCGAGTGTAGGGATCGTCAGCATTGTTTTCGGGAAAAAACGTTTATACACTTTATTATCTTAAATATAATTACCACCACCTAGCACTATAACTAATGATATGAGGAAAGTGAATTGAAGGAATATGGTCCAAGTTCAACGGGCTAGAGGGAGATGACGATCAACGGGTAATATGTGCCGAGTTCTCTCCACGGTAGTGGTCGACGCTGGGCTCACGCTCTGTGGAGGTGGCTAACGCACGGCTCACGCGCTGATGAAGCTCGTTGGGAGGTGGCCAACGCCCGGCTCATGCTCTGATGGGAGGCGGCCAACGCAAGGCTCGAGCTCTGATGATGCTCGTTGGGAGGTGGCCAAAGCACGGCTAGTGCTCTGATGATGCTCGATGAGAGGCGGCCAACGCACGACTTGCGCTCTTAGGATTACCGTTGGGAGGTGGCCACCGAACCCCCTTAGGATCTTCTCACATTTTTGATTATTTGGGAAAATTTTTTGACCCTTTCAGGAATGTGTTGATAGATCTATTTCGGGAATTTTCTAGGTTCAAATAATAAATTTGAAAACAAAAAACTCTATAGATTATTTGTTAGGACAATATCCTAATGAAGAAATATAGAGTATGGCCTCGAACTTGAATAATTTTCATTTTCATTGCACAATTAAAGGTCGAAAAAAACATAATTTTTATTTTTAATAAAAATTATAACAAACTTGTATAAAAGGCAGAGTACCGCCAAGTTTACTTCCCCTGGTTTGTTTACAAACTAAACAAAATATAAAAAGAGGAGAGAAACAAAAAAACGTGTATTGAATATCCACCAGAGGTGGATCTTGCACATCAAACAAGTTTTCAATTTATTTTTTGATCAATGGTTATAATCTTTAACTTCAAACTCATATGTATATTAGTTCTCATGTAGTGAGTAAACTAGTTCATATGTATGGTTGATGTTTGGCATGGGATTGTTACCGCTTTCAAAACGTGTTCTGATGATGGGAACCTAGAAAATTCCCGAAATAGATCTATCAACACATTCCTGAAAGGGTCAAATAATAAATTTGAAAACAAAAAACTTTATAGATTATTTGTTAGGACAATATCCTAATGAAGAAATATAGAGTATGGCCTCGAACTTGAATAATTTTCATTTTCATTGCACAATTAAAGGTCGAAAAAAACATAATTTTTATTTTTAATAAAAATTATAACAAACTTGTATAAAAAAAATCGCTAAAAAAAGTTCCCAAAAAGTGGAAATATAAAAATAAAATTTACGATTTTTTTTACCTTAAGAGATTTTTTAAATTTTTGCGGTTCTTTCACTTTCACTTTCACTTCCACTTTTAGTTTTTTTTTGTAAATTTTGGCGATTTTTTAAATAACCCGATGAAAAAAGTTTCTATATACTCATAAAGAACTTTATATCATTGTATATGATTATATGCATGGCAATATATTATTATATATGTTCATATCTTGTACTTAGTTTATGAAAATGTTTTAAGATGGTGTAATATAATAATATAAAGTTTCTATATACTCATAAACAACTTGATATCATTGCATATGCTTATATGCATGGCAATATATTATTATATATGTTCATATCGTATACTTAGTTTATAAAAATGTTTTAATATGGTGTAATATAACATCATATATCATTGTATCGTATGTTATATTTTAGCATGTATTGTATATGGCACAGTTTATCAAAAATTATTCACTTTTATATACAATTAAATATGACAAAACAAATCATTATATATAACTATATGTAGTAAAATTTAATGAAAAAAATTCTACCACTTTTGTATATTTTTAAGCACCGTTTATAACTATAATAAAATGAGTTTCAAAAATGTTTGCAAAAACATGAAAAAAACTACGGTTTTTTGTTTTAAAAAGGCAAAAAAAAATTATTAATCCCAAAAATTTTGTTTAAAAAAATGGCAAAAAAGCAAAGCTTAGCAAAAATTTCAAAAACGGCAAATTTATCTTCTCTGATGATGACCTTAACAAATAAACTGAAACAAAGTCAAATTTTAATATCAATGATTCCACAGATACCCAAGTGCCAAAGTCAGAGATTTTAAAACATAGATACAAAATTGAGATAGTATAAGGTAGTATCAGGCGCGGATCCATAATAAGATTTGGGGATGGAAGTTAGAACATTTTTGATTAACGCTTCTTATCTTTTTAGCATTTTTGTACTGAAACATTTAATTTTGGTGGTGGAAATGTCCCATTTTCCCTCCCCCTGGATCCTCGCCGGGATAGTATGTATCATGGTATTTGTACTAAATAATGTACAAATGTAATAACTTTGTCTGCCCTGACTCGGAACATTAGGCAAAATCTAAAAGAGTGCAATGTGCAAGCATAATAATGATTATTTTATAAAAGGACCTTGGGTGGTATTTATGTTTTTTCTGTTTGTTTTGATACCTTTAAGCTAAATAAACTTTTTATTGACACTTGAATGACTTTTTGTGGTTAGAGAATTAGAGTAAAACTTTTATAGCTCGAGGGCAATAATATTCATTGAATACCAATACTCTGTATTTGTGGTATCCCTGGTAAAAATTCTAAATGGAGTCTAATATATCTCATTTGGTAGGTTCCAATATATAAACAACGAAAAATGGGTCATCTACATGTATCTAATTATATCAAATTAGATATAATTTAATAAAATTTTATCTGAGATTTGTCCATATCCGTGGACATTAAATTATATCTAATTGGATATAAATAGATCTGATTACATGTAACTTTAGCCGATAGTAGATATGCTTTTTGTGACTTGAAGTTAGAAATATTTAAATTGAAAATTATAATTTCTAAAAATCAAAATTGTATACCCAATTTTTTTTAAATGAAAACTAAAGAAATGTTTAAAAATTAACATGAAAAAATGTTGTGCTTCAAAAATAATTTAATTATATATTTGGGGATTTTTCTAACAAAATGTACCCAATTTTTTAATTTGAAATTATATATAAAGAATCACTTAAAAATGATTTCGTTATAAAATTAATATGGTTATATGTGAAGCCATAAGTAATAAAGTCTTAACTTACCAAAATAAAGGGTCCGCCATCTAACTTTTTTTTCAATTAGTGCTTATTTCGTGAATGGTAACACTTAGCTTATGCCTGATTTGACAGATAATTAGTTTTATCCTTCCGCTGAACGAATATGGTCCGTATGTTCGGTTTCTTGTGAAAAAAGTGCAAGAAACTGGCATCCTCATCGATAAACCAATGCGTGAAAAGCCAAAAGCAGTGCGTACACCCGAGAATATTGCTGCTGTGGCAGAAAGTGTGCGTGAAGCGCCATCAACATCAATTCACCGTCGTTCTCAACAATTTAACATTTCGGAGACATCATTGAGACGAATTTTGCATAAAGACCTTGGTATGACGCCATACAAAGTCCAATTGGTTCAGGAGTTCAAAAAAAAAAGTTATTTGGCGGACCCTTTATATATATAAAGCTATATATGGAAAATATTTTCCGCATGACGTCACATATAGTCATCGATGAATTTAACATTGTCTTGTCATAGTAGGAAATCAGTCCAAATATGATTCTTTCGAAGTTGTTGTGCCTAAACAACTTTTTGGAAGTTTTTTAGGCATATCATATTACTACGAAGTTGTTTTGCAGCATTAAAAGAGTGATCCCTTCCTATGACAAGTCAATGTTAAATTCATTGATGAAAATGCTCGATTAGAATCATTCCTTGGCAGAACAGTTTTTGCTGGATATATATGCACTCATAATAATCTATTCTAAAAATACGAAAAATATGTCAAAACAACGAAATTTTTTGTAAAATGAACAAATGTTCGTGCATTTTACGAAAGTTTTTGTTATTTTGACATTTTTTGTATTTTTACGCCTGGATTATTATCAGTGTGGAGTAAGATTTGTAAACATGTAGTAAAATAAAATATTTATGTATATAAATAAAAATTATCAGAAGCCGTAATGTGACACCATTCACATACAAATATGACTTCATCAAATTATATGTAACTACACTTATAAAAAAACTAAGCTCAAAAGTCTGTTAAACGCGTTCCATTTCAGTTGAGCTAATTTTTTTATGTTGTTATCGTTTGAATCAGTTATTTATCGAAGGTTATTAGTTATCTCATTTTACCTCAACAGGAATTTCCTCCGTATTTTAATAAGTTTTGTAACTAAACTTTAGTAATTCATGATTATCAAATTTACAAATTTTGTCAGTTAATTTAAACCACAATTGTTTTCAAACCAATTTTTTTGTTTGTGTCTTCGCTATCAATCTCACTTGCAGGTGGCATTATTTTATTAAATTTTTAATTTCATAATCATACAATGGGCTGTATCTCAGAAACTAAGCGAGATAAAGCAAAATGGACCAAAATTCGTTACTCCGGACTTCATGTACTCCTTATTAATTACTTATGTTTATTCCCAGTAATAAATTCCCATTAATAAATCAAATCCGGGAAATCCTTTTTTCTTTGGATTCAGTTTAAAAATTCTGCTGATTTAGATTAATTCTTAGTTAATTTAACTGTAACTGGCAACTCAAATTTAGTTCTTTTAAAATTTAGGTCACATAAATTTAGCAGACTGTAATTCTCAACTTCGGCGCAAATTCCGATACTATTTTCTGTTGTAGTAGCTGAATTTTCAACTAGTTGTACTGGGTTTTTTTATGAGTGTTCTTGATTTTTACAGGAGATATCATACACTAAGGGAACTTTTGCTTTAAAAATATGTAGTTGTTTGGGTGTAATACAGTATCTTTATTTTTAATGTAAATGGCAGTCATTTGTAGAACAAATTTAACTTTTTACTAACCTTGTAGTACATTTAAAAAAACAAACCACATCAAATGATTGTTTTATGATTTTACATTCATTTTCTGCAGTAGTTTTTTGTTACTTAAAAAACATAAATGCTTCTTTTATTTTTTTACTAACATATGTGGTTCATTTTTACTATAGTTGTGGTTCATTTTTTGAACAGTATAAAACAAATGACAATGTTAGTTGAATTTACTGAATTGTAAGTCGTCCTTCTTTAAGTGTAATTTATTTGTTTTTAACTACATTTGCAGTGGTCTGTACCTACATAATGCTCTAAGTGTACAGATATAGAAGAGGAATGGTTGTTTTTATTGTGGTCACCTCATCTTTGTTCAATAGAAGTGTGCCTTTTTCGGGCAAAGTTGCTAGCAGGATAAAGGGGATGTTTAACAGGATAAAGATTTGTTGACGATTCTGTTTTGTATTTGAATGTCATTCAATAGCAATCCCAATAATACATGCTTGTACTTGTTAATTATGATACAATTCAATGACTTTCAATAATACTTGAATAATTAGGATATTATTATTTCCTAAGTTTTTTTTTTTTGTCACATTTTAAGACTGTAAGTTGCAACAGTCTGTAAATGTAGTGAATTTTATTTTAATGATGACTACTGTGAGGATGACAATGACGATTGTGGCCCTTGAATTAAGTTAAACAGGAAGTTTAACGTGTTCGTGTTGTGTATGTGATAATTGTAAACCAGCAAATAGGATTATATGAATTCATGTATGAATATTTGCACTATTATACCTAGCCACATTGTCGTGTGACTGAAGTACGTTTTTATTATGACAAGTATTCAAAATAAAAATTTTGTAATTCAAAGATCACTTGAATTAGTGTCAATAATCCCTGAAACAATATTTTATTATACACTCAAAAAAAAAAAAAAAAGTTAGTAGAAAAGTTAGTAAAACGTCTTGTTAATTAAGTAAACTATTTTTCAGCTAATTTTTTGCTTAAATTGTGTTTTCAGCTACAATTTTGGTTATACTTATTCAGTACTTATTAAGTACTGAATAGTCATCGTTATCGACTATTGTACAATTAAAAAAGTTTTACAGTAACTGCATGCCCGTTTTCTGTTTAGTAATCAGTAGCAGTTGGTTTTAACTGCAATTACAATTATTTTGGGAGTATTTGGGTGTATATATTCCGTTTTTGTTTTTTATCTCTACCAAAATTTACCTCTTCTATAAACACATCAGTAGTTTTATTAAACTTAATGGTTCAAAAATGTAATTAATTACAGATTTGTTCACTCATTTTCATTTAATTACAATTACAAATTACATGTAATTGCAATTCAAAATTTTCAAATTCAATTACATGTAATTAGTAATTGCATTTCTTCCAATTACAATTACATGTAATTGTAATTGATTTTTTATATGACAATTACAAGTAATTATAATTTCATTTCAATAACAATTACTTGTAATTGTAATTGAAAAAAGTCAATAACTAATTACATGTAATTTAATTGTTATTAAAATGTAATTGAATTCGCCCAAGTCTGGTACTTAACTATTCTGAACTAATATTTTACTAATATTTTACAAATGTTTTATTAATTTAGTTTGCTAAACAAACAGTGCTGATAAACACTTCAATAGTTTAGATAACAACCAGATTGAAAGATATACGCAGAATGAAGTAGATGTCGTGGCATGTCAAAATGAAGTAGAGACAAGGAAAATTACACTAAAAAGTACAACTCTTGTAAGACATATAAAAAACTCAACCTTAGAAGATTTTAATATATATATTTTTTTTTTTTATTTTTAACTTGAGTTTTATTTATTGCAATCTGTCTTAATACAAAATTGTGTGACATTCAGCAATACATGAGATCATTTATATTAAATACTACTTAAAACTAAAACAAAATGTGTGATGGTATGTCGCCATTGTGACATCCTTCAGTTATAACACCTAGTTCACTAGGTCCAGTGGGGCTCTCCTCTTCAGCCTTGAAAATGTTGATGCTTCTCCCATCAGGTTTGACGCAAGCTGATTCCGATGTTGTTGTATAATATATGTTTTTCATACATAAAACAAAAGGACGCCAACAATGTGTATACACATAAATTGTGATATAAAAAAACTTAAATTTTATGTTGTCACAGACTCGTCAATGATGTATAAAACTAAGACCGAACTGTATTGCTGCTTTTTAAATGTGTTTGCTTAGACATATTTCTCCAAATTAATTTAATTTAAGGTGTTTTAAAAGCACCACATTTTTTTAATTACCAACGTTATGCCAACGGTGACAAGTTCGTTCGAACCAACGGTTGGTCACTCAATCAGGTAACAAGACAATAATGTCAATGTTGTTAATCCTGCGTTGAGATTTGTATCATATCTAGGTAGATATGACACAAATCAAAATTAACATATAGTGTAGTCCATAAAAAATAAATTTTATGTTGGTTAAAACGCTATCCTGACCTATTCATACTTATATGAGAAGATATATCGTTCCATACCAAAAAAATGTAGATCTTCTTTTCTGAAAAACTATATAATGCTGCATTTAAAGTCTGATGGATGTTTGTATATTATTACTCTATACCGAATTTAAAAAATTACCAAATTTCGTCACGGACCCAAACGCATTGAGATGTTTATGGATAAAAACCAAAAAATTTTTTTGAGATTACTTATAGTTTTTGAACAAAGTAGAATTTAAACATTTAGCAATGCTGATTTTTATAAAATGTCCATAGACATTTATAAAATGCTCATAGATTAATATTGTGCACCACAGCATGATTTAGTTTGAAACAACCCGACGAAAAAAGTATATATATGGTCGTACATAGCTTGATATAGTGGTATCTTATTATACACATGGCCTATATGGATTTTTTAAATTTTGAATAAACTAAATTTTAGCAAAACTTTTGCTGAATTTTCTAATTTTGTTGTTAAAAATCAGCAAAAGAATTTGCTGGCATTAGCAATTTTTTTGCAGCACCGTTCTGACTAAAATTTTGCTGACTCATCAAAAATTGTTGCTGACATTACTAACTCTTATTTTTGAGTGTACTGTCCGCATATTTAATGATCTATTATCATTTTCAATTAATGTACTTGTCTTAAAATCTTTGTAAAGTAAATATTTTACTTTTGCTCTAACACCCTCATTAATGTCCTTTGAATTATTCACTACGTTTATAGTTGTTGACTCTAAAACCACTTAATCGTGTTTAAGATTCAGTGTTTTTAGTGTAATTCAATAGCAACACATAAATAATGTCCGCTGTTAACAAACAAACCATCAATTCTAACAAGTGCTCCTTAAGCGTTCGTTACTCGAACGAAAATGGAACGCAAACGAGTAGTAACGTTTAATAAAATATTTGTTTAGTAACTCAACATTAGTAACGTGTCATATTTTATGTTTTTGTTTATTGTGTTTTTAGTTTATTTTTCTGTTGTTGTTTATTTCCGGATCCTAAAGCTGGCTTTAATTCTAAGGCTTCATTGTTCGAGCGGATACGTTTCGTAAACGGACTGTAACTCCGTACAATGTTTACAATGTGTTGTCTCTGTTTTACATACTAAGACAAATGGTAGCGGATATGCAGGAAAGTAAATTCTATGTTCAACAGAGTCAGTCTAAAGCTAGAATAACTCTAAACGTAAATGTAAAGTGGCGGGTCAGCTGATTCAAACTGTGTATAGAGAAACACTTTCCCTATGGGGAATGAGGAGTCAATTGTCCTAAAAGTTACTGGTTAAAGAAGTACTTATCAAAGGACTGGTATAATTTAATACTGAAGTGGGTTAAGCAGTGTCAATTATCCTAAAATTACCAATCCTGTGACTGGTAAAGGGAGGACATACCACTTAACCAGAATGCTTATTATCAAGAAAAAGCCAGTTGGCCAGAATTTTACCCATTGGAAGCTGTTTAGTTTTCGTTTATTTTATACGACATGTGCCTTTTGCGACAGTCTTGTGGTATGGTTAGTCTTGTGGCATGCCACTATGTGGTTTAAAGAGGACAAATGACCCTCTCCTATGACAAGCCAATGTTAAAGTTGCCAGTTGTTTACATAGGGTAGGGTTTAGTAGAGGACCGGTCTCTGGCACGAAGGGACCGATCCTGTGGCACACGCAGAACCGGTCCCATTCCCCATAGGGGTAGTACTGAGTACTCGACGTAAACGAGTCGCAACGTGACGTGCAATTCTATTGAAAAAAGAATTTCTCTCCGTTTTCAGGTGAGATTGGTAAAACAGCTGTTTTTAGATGCAGAAATAACAACAACAACATAAAAATCCTAAAAGCACAATAAACAAAAACCAAAAATATGACTCGTTAGCGTTCACATTTACTTGCGAGTAACGATCGCTTAAGAGTCGTTTATATTTTTTAATCTTAAAGTATAGACAGGGCTGCCATATAACTTTGGCAAAAAATCAGTAAATTTTACGATTTCTCTAAAAGTAAATTATCTAAAATT
The DNA here is from genome assembly GCA_021234595.1 of Delia radicum. Lineage (NCBI taxonomy): Eukaryota > Metazoa > Arthropoda > Insecta > Diptera > Anthomyiidae > Delia > Delia radicum. Next base: position 310,493,976 of record CM037851.1, on the reverse strand, counting down.
ATTTAAATCAAATTTGTTCATCCCTTTTAATATTTGCAACATTTACATTCTATAATTTTCTATTGTATGTTTTCTTAAGAAATATTGAATTAAACAACATGTTGATTATTTTCCAAATATACACAAATTAAATAAACTAAAAATGTTCATCATAATTAACATACCTGGGATTTTTTCATTAGCATTGAAATTTCATTAGCATTAGTTCACAATTGCCAATGCCAAAAAATTTCGTTACCATTTAATTGTAATGAAATTTTTTGTCATTAGCATTTGTCCTACTAATGCTAATAAAATCACTCTAATGCCTAAAAACTAAATGCAATTGAGCAAAAAAAGCATTTGTTTAAAAAAAAACTTGCTTTACATACTCTGATAGAATTTTAATTCATAGTATTAATGAATCGATTTCATTGAAATAGATTCATTGATTTTATGAAATATTTCATTAACTGAATAAAAATTCGTAAATGTTGTTAATATTTTCATTAAATTGTTTTTATGATTTTTTCATAATATCATTGAATAAATTCCTTAAATTAATAAAAAATTTTAAAATTGTTTTAATGAAATTTTTTAATTTTAATATGGAAAAAAAAATTGTTAGTGTAATTTTTCGATTAGAAAATAACCATGAAAAAAAAATTGTGAAACAGAATTAAGCCAAATTTTGAAATAAATTTATTTGAGGCGATCTCATATCATTAAGCGAATAAAGTATTTATGTTAAATGTAAATTGATTACAAAATTCTTAAAAAATACTCTTAAGTCGACATAAGTGCTTTTGCAAAAAGTCAGCATATATAATTAAGCTTTGTGTCTCCTGAGCAAAACAAAAATTTTTTTTTAATTTTTTATTCGTTTATTGCATAGTTGAGATGTGGAATTTAATTTAGAATTCATTAGAATTAAAAAAAAAATTATATAATTTATGAAATTTTTATTGGATCAATGAAATTTAAATATTTTTTTGTATAAATTTTGTAATCATTTATTACCTAGTTGAGATGTGGAATGTAATTTATAATTCATTAGATTTTGCAAAAAAAAACCTTAAACGTTAAAATTGATTTAATGAATCAAGTTTCATGATTCAATGAAACATTTCTTTGCAAAAAAATGCATTGTATAAATAAAGGGATTCATTAATACTACTCTGAATACTGGAAACGAAATGGAACGAGGAAGTAACTTTCTATTAGACGAGTATGTATTATCAAGTAAATACATAATAAAAAAAAAAATATAAATCACCCTGTGGTTGATTCTTAACAATTAATCTCTTGGGATCTTTCCCGGACCTAGCCTATTTGTATTATGTGGGTTAATTAATTCTACGCATTCATTTTGTCAGTTTTGCCTTATCTCGCTTAGTTTCGGAGATACTGGTGATTTTAAAAATCGCCATTTTATAAAATGGATAGTATCTCGAAAAACTAAGGTCTAAAATGTTTGCAAAACTTAACCCATGTGACACGTACCGATAACATAAATGTGTTAAGTGTTCCGATTTTTGGGTAAACAAATAATTAAGACACCCTGTGACTGTTTGAGAAAAAATTAAACTATCGGGATCTTTCCCGCGCCTAGACTATTTGTATTAGGAGGGTTAACTAATACTCCTGTGGAGCAAACATTTTGTTCGTTTGTTCTATCTCGTTAAGTTTTGGAAATACTGGCTATTTGCAAAAATAGCCATTTTATAAAAGTAAAGCTAGTATTTTAAAAAACTAAGCGAAATATCGCAAAACGGACGCAAAACGAACTTAAACTGCGCAACGCTCTCCGATAAACAAGTGTGTTTAGTGTTCCGATTCCACTCGTTCCCCTTTTCATTCCATATCGTTCCATTTTGAACCAATTGTTCTATTCAATTATCGGAGTGACTTAATTTATATTTTCATGAACTTATTTGGGTAAACAAATTATTAAGGCCACCCGGTGGTTGTTTCATAAAAAATTAATCTCTATCTCTATCTTAGTTAGTCTCTTTACAGGAAGAAGAAGAAAACATTTTTATTGAAAAATTTTGCGGACGCAAGGGATACACCAGACTGCCGCAGTTTTGTCACCCTCCTGGGACTCGTCAGTGGTTCATTTATGTGTCAATTGAACAAAGTATTTCATATTGTTTATTTGCTCTATATGAAAATTTTTTTTTTTTTTTTTACTTTTTGGTGTCGTACTGGGATTCAAACTCACTGCCTTAGCATCAAGCTATGCATCGTAATCTCACCTCTTAAGGAGTTGAGCCACGGTCGACACAGCGACGACTGTGGCTAAGTGGAGCATTATCATTAATTAAAAAAATGCTAATGAAAGAATTTAATTACAATTGATATCAATTAAATGGTAATGAAATCAAATAATTATTAATTAGTCCCATGTATAATAATTTATATGTTTATAATTCCAAAAACCATTTAACGAAAACTGATGATAATTTAAAAAGAAATTATTACAAGAAACATGATTTACGTATGAGTAAGAAATCACATTTTGACATGTTTTCAAAATCAAAAAACCAAATCAATAAACATTATCAATCAATTATGAATTTATAAAACAAAATCAAATTTAGTGCAATTATTATTTCAAGTCAATGTGTCTACAAAGATTATGGAAATGTGGAGGAATTAAAGGAAAGAAATGTTGCTAAAGGTCTTATCAGTATTTACCATAAAAAATTAAAAGAAAATATATTATTTTTAAAATTGTATGTACACTCAAATAAAAAAAGTCTGTAAAAGTTACAGAAAAAACTGCAAATGTAACAGAAAGTTTGCTAATATTAATAACTTTTACTGATAGTAAACAAATCAGTAAAAGTTAATAAATTCTTAATGGAAATCGTTTTTCTAAAACCTGCTAAATTTTTACTAAATATTAGTCAAATTAATTTAGTAGAGAAGATTAGTAAAAATTACTACATCTTAGTAAATTTTTGCGAAATAAAATCTAAAATAAAACTGCTGAAATCAGCAATATTTTTCACTAAATATGGTAAATCTTTCTATGAATTTGTTTAAATAAATTACAAAAATTGTTCGATATGTATTACAAACCCACAAATATGCTGTTTTTTTTTTGAATTTTTATCCAGTTATTGAGCAAAAAAGGTGAAAAATAAGGTTTATAAAAAATAAAGCATATTTGTGGATTTGTAATCCAGTTATTGAGCAAAAAAGGTAAAAATGGGGGAAAAATGGGAATTTTTATTTTCATGCAAAATAAAGTTTATAAAGAAAAAAAACAGCATATTTGTGGATTTGTAATCCAGGTTAAAAAATGGGGAAAAATGGGCATTTTTGGGATTTTTAAAGCACCGGATGCACTTTTTTAGGTTAGGTTTGTTCTGCATTTTCTCCTATTTTCTCCTATTCAATATCTACAACTTTGCTCCAGACACAAAAGAGATATTCCGTATGGTATACCGAGATATAAGCGTGTTAAAATATAGAAAAAGTGCTAAAAATCCGCCTTGAGCCAAAAAATTCGTATGGCTATTAAATTGTTACTGTAGAAAACTGGACAAAACGAATGATGCAGAAGCTCTTATTTTGGGTGTACTTTCACGTGCAATTCCCAGAATTGAGTCTAAAAATCATGTGTTGAACAATGTTGTACTGTGTAAACTTTGTGAAATATTGTGTCAGCTATACAAGCTATACATGTGATTACAGAATAAAGCACGAATAAAAATATTGTTAAGAATACAATTTCACAATACATATATAATGATCAAACCATGTTTGCAGCAATCATAATAATTGTGGTGGTGTAATGGTTAGCGCGTTGGACTGTTACACAGATGGTTCCGGGTTCGATTCCCGATGACGACAACATCAATTAGAAAAATAATATGTATGAGTTTTCTATCACTTATATGTATCGCTGCGCCCACCTTCGGTGTTCCCATAGCACTTAACCCCACCGAAGTAAAATAATGAATCAGGGCTATGAAACAAAAAGCTTCAATAAATTCGCCAACTCTACATCAGGTGGCGAGCAACAACTGTTCTAAGACTTATCATCTCGCGCAATTACAGTGTTGCCATGTTTGAAGCCCTTCATCTTTCACCACCTTTCATCTCTTTACTATCCCCTTATTTTTATGTTATATTTTTTAAATTATAACGAGCTTTCAACCCCCGATTAACTTAATAAAATGTCAATAAAACCGAAAGAAAGTACAATTATAAACATTAGTAAAATTCTTACTTTCTAACAAAAGTGATTCGTCTTTTTTTATTTATTTGAAGGAATCTCAATAGAGAACCCATATGAAAATAAGTATCGTACCATAAGGTGTTCGAAGCATATTTAAAAAAACTCCTCTGGATCTCACTAAGACTCTCTGCAGAAGACTATCTATGAGAATCCAGAATTTGCTTCATCAAAATATATCTTTATAGATGTTTGCGTCAGAAATTGGTAATATATGCTTTTATCTCTTATTCACTATTTTTTAACAATCATATTTTTGTTAATTTTTTTTATCTTGAACTTGTATTTTTATATATAAAAAATTAAAACCATAAAAAATTGGAAACAGTGTTTTTTATTCAATACGAAAGTAATTAATATGGTAGATGTAACTGCAAATATTAGTAGCTGTAAGCTGTAACCGAATAATGTGATAGTGTGTGTAACTACCTAAATTCGGTTGGCGACAAATTCGATTACAACAACGAATCTGCATTAACTTTCTCCTAAAGCTTGGGTTTTCTTTGCAGATACAATTGCATTACGACTTTACTATAAAAAATTGTATGTTTTGAAAATCACTATACAACACAAAAAAAAATTACAAAGTACGACCTATAAATTTTGATAGAAGAGACAAAAAAAAAGACACATGTATCGGCGTTTTAAAAGTTTACATATGGGTTTCATTTTAGGGGGAGGTAAAGTTTACCCCAAATGCAAATTTTGTATTGTCAATCGGCATAGAAAATCGAGTAAAGCTGACGTTTTAAGTATATGGTGTATTCAGCAAATTTATGTAAAATGTTACGAAGAATATTTTTGTAAAATATATGAACCCTCCAACTCCTCAAGGTAAGGGTATTTTTTGTCCTTCTTTTAAAAAAGAGCAAAAACACCATTAAAACAAGGATTTAAGGGGTTCAAACGTTTGGCTAAGCTCTCTTTTGCTGTGTCTTATTTCTGACTTTCTGGTTGAATTTTCCTTTTTGGTATATTCAGGGACTTATAGTAAAATTTCACGGCGAATATTTTTGCCGAACATTTGAACCCCTTAAATCCCTGTTTTAATGGTGTTTTTTGCTCTTTTTTAAAAGAAGGACAAAAAAGACCCTTACCTTGACGAGTTAGGGGGTTAACATATTCTACAGAAATGTTCTCCGTAACATTTTACATAATTTTGGTGAACACAACATATACTTTAAACGTAAGCTTTACTTGATTTTCTATGCCGTTTGACAATACAAAATTTGCATTTGGGAGAAACTTTACCTCCCCCTAAAATGAAACCCAGATGTAAACTTTCAAAACGCCGATACACGTGACTTTTTGTTTTCTCTCTATCAAAATTTATAGGTCGGACCTTGTAATTTTGGAAAAAAATTGATTTTGTTGTACAGTGTATTAGGAGTTACCATTAGAAATCGAGCCCTTGAACGACAAATTTTCTGACTAAAGCACATAAAGCCTATGTATTTCATCTTTACAAAGAACACTGTTTTTCGAAAAGCCCACAATTTTAATCACCAGCGAAAAACTTAAAAAAGAACTAGCTGTGCCAAAACTTTTGCCCAATAAAAAAACTAACTAAACAAATGATTGTACTGTTTTTTCGCGGTTTTTGATAACATAATTAATTTTTCTTTTTCACAGTTAAATCTATGATATGTCAATTTATCAGCTTGATGAAAATGTTATTATAATCAGGGAACTTTTGCTTTAAAAATATGTAGTTATTTTATTTTTAATGTAAATGTCAGTCATTTGTAGGCCAAATTTAATTTTTTACTAACCTTGTAGTTCATTTAAAAAAACAAACCACATCAAATGACTGTTTTAAATAAATGTTTGTGTATTTGTACATATGTGGTTCATTTTTACTGCAATTGTTAGTAATTTTTGAACATTAAAAAACAAATGACAATGTTAGTTGAATTTACTGAAATGTAAGTCGTCCTTTCTTTAAGTGAAATTTCATTTGTTTTTAACTAAATTTGCAGTGATCTTTACCTATATAGTATTCTAAGTGTACTTTTAATGTAAAATCAGCGTGGCCGAAATATTTAGGATCAATGGTCTGTACTCTTTACTTATATTTTTCGAGTTGAGCAGTGTTAGCAATTTAAATTAAATTATTTTATGAATAAATTTCCCATGTTTAAAAGGTCATTGAGCTCTTTCTCTCCCGACAAGTGGGATTATCTTTATTTAAGATCAATTGTATTATGAATTAAGTTGTAATTGAAGTGTGTAAATGCATCTTCTTCAGCAAGTTTAAAAAAAAATAAAACCACTTGATTTAACCCTCAATCCGTCTTAAGTTTGTTTGCAATTAAATTTATACCACTTGTTTGGAAAAAAAAATAATATAGATAATGTTCATCCACAAAAAATTTTTTTTGTTGCTTTTTTAGGCGATATTTCCCAAAAAAAGTTTAGAGCGAATCTCAAACACTAATCCATAAAAATAAAGAAATATTAGATACTGGTCTGTACTCGGTATTTTAAAGCATTATGGACAAATTTGGCGGATGGAAAAATGTTTATTTGACTGATTAGATGCTATTTTGAGTGTCAAATTTGAAGAAAAGTCTGTAGTTAAGCAACAAATTTACTGTTCGGCCTCAGAAAGTTTGGCCAAATCGAAAATAGTTCGGCGGCCGAACTTTTAACTTTATAGCTAAACTTCGGCTTTTCTCTTAAATTTTATACACAAAATCGAATTAAATCGGCTCAACAAACATGTTTCCAATACCAAAATTTCTCATCATTGCCTCTAGATATCAAAAAACCGACAAAATATAGTTTTTTGGCCGAACTGTTCGGTCGGACACTATAAATTATTCCTCTTACCAACAACATATTATAACTACCGTCCAAAAATTACCCTTTTTGTTGTTTTACTTAAAAGGATATGGCGATTTTTGTTCAAAAACGCGAAATTCAGTAAAAACGCACCTAAACATACACACAGGAAAATAAAGTGCCAAACGAATTGAAAAGTGTAGATAGATGGTACCAACTTATAAGTTCAGTTAGTACAACGATATTTACATTTTATTTCTGAATATTTTCTGTGTTGCAACTAAAATTCAGTTGCATTAGTGGTATTTTGTTGTGAAAACTAAAGTTGCGCCAACAGTATGAAATTCGTAATAACCGAATTTAAGTTTTAGTAACCAAATTTCAGTTGGCAAATAGCTAAATTTTTCTCTGTGTGTATATTTATTAGACTTAAAGGCTTTGCTAATACTACTAAATATAATCTTTCTGCCAAATTTCATAAAAATCCGTCCATACGTTTTCAAGTTAAAATTATGTCTTTTACAGGTATGCTATTGGCATCCTTTATGTCCTTGGACCAAATTTGAGCTTTCTAGAAAAGTTTAAGCTTTAATCTTACTTTGTGTTAAGTATCAACGTTTTCTAGTCAACATAAATATGTTTTCAATATTTTTAAAAAATGTATTTATTTTAGAATATTTTTTTTTTAAATTATGCAAAATTCTAACAATAACGCTTTCTCGCTTCCAATCAGTGACATGAACAAAAATAAAATTCTTGACAAAATATTTTGTAAATTTGGTTTTATATCGAAATAACTAAATCTCTTATTATAAAACACTGATTTATGACCAATTTAATATAGCCTGAAAAGAGGCGGGATTGCCGGTTAGAGGGTTAAGATAAATATTTAAAACAGAAATAAGTCTATATAATGTAATAATGACACAATTAACAACTAATTCTGATTAAACAAAATATTTAAATTTCAAAAATAATCAAGTGGGGCGAATTGTACAGCGAAAGTGAAAAAGGCACTTGAATGTTACATTTAAATATTTCACATCTCCACCAGGAATTTTCTGAAAATATTTTTCCAACAGTTTGTTTTAAGCTGCCAGTCAAATCCTTTATCAATCATTATAACACATTTCCTTGTCACTATATTACCTAGGTTATGAAGTTTGAAAACTTTTGTTTAAGAATTAAATCAGTGTTTCTTCAAATTATTAACACACGGGTGCCCTTGAAGAGGCGATCATTAGTTTAATAATAATTCACAAACAACATCCCCTTCATCGTATCATTATTTCATCATCTTCTTTTCCATAAATCTCTCATTTGGATTCGAAGTTTTGTATACATTGTCAGCAAACCACAGAAAACAATACAAATTTACCAGTTACATACCCAGCAAAAACAACTCATTACCAGAATATTTACTCGCAACATTACTTCTGTTCGCGATGTTCCAAAAGTAATAGGTACCAATTGCGTACAAGAAGGCACAAAAATAATGGGTACCCTATTACCCTTTCGCTCAAAAAAAGAAAAAAAAACAGAAAATCATGAGTATTCATTTCTTTTGGGACAACGCGAACAAAAGTAATGTTGCGAGTAAATATTCTGATAATGATTTGAAGCCCTGTTTTTGCTGGGTAATAATCCATTCACATATGTTTGAAGTATAATCGTTTTCAAAATAGAATCTATGGATAGATGGGACACTGTTTACGAAAATATTTAATCGAAAAATGGGGGGCCACCCACATTGTGCACAACTTTTTAAAAAACGAGCATGTAAATAATGGCAAACCACACACACCTGATAGAGATGATGAACATCATCTTAAAAATATAATAGGGGAATGTTCCCTAAAAAAAACGGAATTTCATTAGTTTCAGAAATTTTTCCATACAAAAATGTATTAACTTTAATCCTTTAACATGGGATTGGGATGCTAAAAAAATATGGATACCTTATTTTTTTTCTTTATCACATATCCAAATTTCATAAAGCTCGGAGAATATACATTGGGAGAGTCACCTTGCAAGTGGAATCTTCCAAATCCAAATATATCAGAATATAGACCAACTCCTTGGACACTAGGCTAGGATGTTTTCCTAACAAGCATCTTGACGTTACTAAACTTTGAAGACTAAAACTTTTATATTTATATAAAATAATTTTGTTTATTAAAACGTGTAATGTATCGTTTAAAGGTTAAAATTTGTAATGCAAACTTTTTTAATTGGAGTAAGCAAACGATATTTTTTGTAGTGAATCATGTTGAAAAATTGTCCAAAATAGACAAGAACAGCGTAAACCATTTGAAAACGACTAAAATTTGAAGAAAAAATCAAACAAATAAGAAAATATATCAAATAACGTCCACTTTAAGGAACATTATGAAAATTGACTTTTTCACACTTTTGTTTTATTGTGAATAAAATTCTTGTCGTTCCGACTTGAAAAAATATTTCAGACTTTTTTGCTATTCACTTTTTCTATTTACGAAAAATTACACTTACTTTTGCATTTTTTTGCAACAACACGATAAAACAAAGAAAAACGTGTGCAAGTCGAAACTTTTTTAAAACAGTGATAGCGCAATTTAAACTCGATGACAGTTGACAGTTTTAACATATTTATGCAACACGAAAAAAAAACGAAAGTGGACTCCTTAGGGAACAATCGACAATAGGGAACCTTCCCTTATAAAATAAAACAAATAACAACATCAAATATTGCGCAGCATAATTAAGTTCCATAGAACTAGAAAGTATCATTGAATTGTTTATACAACTTTAGGTTTCACTTGTGTTTTCTCCTATTTCAGAATTTTAAGGACAGATGTTGTTAACTCATTAAATGAGTAAGAGAATTGAGTAGAAATTATGTGAGAAATTATTTTACACGAGTAATTGAGAGTCGGAGAGTAATTATCATTTAAATTTATATCTTGGACACTTGACAATGTGTTCATAAAATAATTTAAATTTTATATTAAAATCTTTACAAACGCTTAATGATATTTTTATACCTTTAAGCAAATCATGGAAAGTTTTCAAATCTGACTATAATATTAATTTCCTTCTTTTAATTGTCTAAACTGAACTTTTAACAATCCTATTAGTAAGCATTAAGCTAAATAATAATGATCTTCTAACAAAGATATAATCGCGAAATCATTCAAAACTTTTAACAGACCAAATCCTTCGCGTCAAAATTATACACATATGATTTTGCATTCATCGTTGAATTACGTTAGTCACAAATAATTCCAATAAAATTTTAGAGTTGTCCGAACCGTGAAATAGTATTTGCTGGTGAGTTAAAAGTTTACCGCTCTTCCTGATCACCAGACGAGACATTCAACTACCGACGGCCTTTACATAAAGCTATTTGAAGTGAATAATCGTCTAGCGCAACTGGTGAATAAACCAACATACTTTTGCACCTTATAATGACGATGTGCATATATTTTCGCCTGAGTGCATCTCCGATACTGTAATATATCCGCATCCTTTTCATACGTTGGGCTTTGCATCGCATCATAACCAGATATGCAAAGTATAGTTTTTGACTAAGAAGAGTCTAATTTTGCTGAATTCGACGATATTTATCGGTAATACAACTGTAGACTTCCTATTCACAATTGTTTGGAATAAAATGCTTTACTCCTTCGAAGCTCATTTCTGTTAATTCGTGAAACATGTATTGGTTTAACCAGACGTGGAAAATGCAGTCAGATACAGAGAGGTAATATTCCGAAATTAGCAGAAACAGGCGAGCAATGAGTATGACAAAGTACTTAGGAGGAAGGAATCCCGGGTTACAGAGTGAGGTCAATAATTTAATTATGTTAATAATCCATGCGTAAAGTTACAAAAAAATGTCAAAATAACCAAATTTTTTGTAAAATACACGAAAATTTGTACATTTTACGAAATTTTTTGTAGTTTTGACAATAATTTCGTATTTTTATGCATGGATTATTATGAGTGTGCCAATATTTTGACATATTATAAATGGAATAATTAGGTAAATATATATGATGGACGGTATAAAAATAAACTTTACAATTCGGTCGACACTTTTAAGGCTGAATTAGCCAGACTCTAACATAAACGTACATCGGTATAGAAAACTAAATGAGTTAATTAAAAAAAGAAGATGTTGTGTACTGCTTGTTGTTTCATTCACATGCACAAAGAAAATCTAATCAAAACTGATTTTTGTTGCCAGTTTTTCTAAGTAAGTGTTTCTCCTCTTTGGTATGTCCCAAGCAATTTCTTTTAACCTTTTTTTATTAACCAGCCTCTTATAAAAATTGGTTTAGATTAGGTCACTTCTATCCTTTAGGCTCAGCTTAGACTAAGTCCTCTATATGAAGCTTCTTTAAGTGTCATCATGTGCAAAACAATTTCAAAAAATGAATAAAAATTTTTATAATTTTTTAATAACCGCGTCCATAGAATAAGAGGAGGCTCAACTTTGGTCCTATAAGATCTGATAGGGCATGTTCAACGTCTAGATCTACCTCTAAAATCCTATAATGGCTAATAATATATAAAATTTTTTTTATATATTTATTTCCTGTGAACTCTGCACTATATCCGAAGTCGGGTACGCTGAGGAAGGGCTTCTTCATCGTGGTATGCTGCGTTGTTCGGTAAAGCCTTTTCTTAGAAGTCTTTTAAGAAAAGAACTCTTAAAGTAAATGGAAGTAATAACCGAACAATCTTTAGCCTTAATATGAATTATGAAATTTTTAAGTACTGTTTATGGATATAAGTATTGAATTTCACCATTTTGTGGATGTCAGGAAAGACCTTTGCTGTGAGTTTATTAAACTCGGTTTCCTTTTAATGCGATGTGTAGTTTAGTTAGCAATCTTTCACAAACAGATTATCAAATTCGTGCACTAGGGATCTCAGTATAATTATTTCAGCTGAACGACTTCCATGGTAATAGCAGTACATAGACAAGGTAGATGACTTGTAAATTGTATCGAACTTACTCAATTACGCTAGATTAATAAATAAATGAACAACAGTTAAACATAAAGAAAAGAAACGAGAAATTCAAATTTAATGATACGCAAACTGATGATGAAGGTTGGACTCCAAATATTCTGTAACGAACTTTTTATCCTTTATTTATATCTCTGGCGTAGATTAGATTAGATTATATGGCACTATGCACCGCGACCAACTTAGGTCTTTTGTGCTGCCTAAAGTTACCCTAAAGATTCAAGCTACCTATAAAGCCAATAATCCTATTAGGCAAAATCTTCATAATGTCCGAAGGGGAGACAAAGCGATTGCCAAGAAACTTGGCACGCCTTTCACATAGCCTCGGACATTCGCAAAGAACATGCTCTGATGTCTCAGCTACCAGTTCGCAAAACCTACACTCATCCGTGTCCGAAAGACCCCTTTTGAGCAGGTGGTATCTGAGATTGCAGTGTCCAGTCAGGTAAGACACCAGGGTTCTCAAGTCATCCCTCCCGAGGGACAAGAGTCTCCTCGATCCTGCACTGGAAAAAGAAATCAATCTCTTAGCCTGTCGTTGGCCAAGAGAGTTTTCCCAATAGAGAGAGAATTCTGACTCCCACCACGACCCGAGCTTCTCCCTAACATACCCCAAAGGTATACCACAGAATGGTTCAAAGGTATACCACAGAATGGTTCTCTGGCGTAAGGCTATCTCTAAATTCGGAAGCGTATGTGGCTGAGTATGTGTTCTTGCCCCTTTAGAGGTAAATTTGGATTCGAAAACAAAACATTTATGAAGGTAGCAAGAAAAGAAAACAAAAATATCGGCGAAAGGTAAGGATTCAAAACAAAATTCACCTACAAAGCGACAATAAAATACTACATTTTAGAGCACGGCTGACTTTAGAGGTAGATTAAGGATCAAATGTTCGTCACCGTATATTTGGCGCCCAACGCTGGAAATCAGTTTTCGTATCTATCAGAACTTTGCATGTTAAATCTAAAATCCCAGGAGGAGATGCACCAAGGATTCAATGTTCATTTCAAAGTGACCTGGGAATACTGTAGGGATCTGTGGAGAAGGAAGAGTTAGGTACAGAGTCACGATATATAAATCTGAATAAAAATTTCTTGGAAGATCAAGACTGGAGTTCTTAGGTAAAATAGATAGAATTTGGGTAAGGCAAATCGTAAAAAAACATAATTAAGCAGTTCACATGGCGTGTGTTAAATGTTGAATGTGTTGTATTGTCGTATCGAAAATAGAGGTAGTAAAATTTTATTATAAACTATACAACAACAGATACAATATTTGTAACTATGTTTCAAATGTGCTAACAAAGAGAAAACACAACGGAACATCTTCGTCAAAGAGAAAATAAAATTTTACCATCTCTATTTTTATTTAACACCAAACAACGTATACAACACTTAGTACAACTTGGTAAAACCTATAAAATTGCGTGTACTAAAGTAGTAATTTTACTACCAAAATTGATGAAAATCATCTCTCAGATTTTCGAAGTCAATCTAAAATGTTTAATGTCGTAAATGTTTACGTCTTTGCCAGGAGCAACTAAGTGGAATCTGCGCACGGATTCCAGAAGCAGAGTACACTCTGATATGGACAATTTACAATATAATCATAAAACATCTGTTGAATAAAGAATCTTCAAAATATTTATTATTCCAGACCACCCAGACATTATATACTTTAAAGCAATTCAACGCTCTAAAAAGTAAAATTAATTTTGAAATATGTAATACGATACTAAAATAGCACACGTCATATTTGAGATCCATAAAATAATTTTCAAATTAGACAAATACTCTACATAAAGAAAAACCAGAAGCAGAACTATAACAAAAAGAGCCGCTAGTCATCAAAGTAATCAAAAACAAATAAAACTCCTCCCAACAGATTCTACAACATGTAAAATAACTCCGTAACCAACGATTCTGACATCCATATGAGAAAAAAAGAGTTTAGTGTCAAGAATAAACAATTAAAAGCAAATTAGATAAACACAAAAAGAAGAAAGAAGGATCAACCATCAACCCCTTCCAAGGGCAATTAAAAAACACATGTGCGTGCTTTTTTATGACTTTGTTTAAGACAAGTACCTACTAACACTGCCAAAGCAATGAACTACCAAAAGTGTGATCTTTAGTTTTTGTTATTCCATGATGTTCTATTCTAATTTTAACCCTTTGTTGTCGTCAAAACAAGATCGATTGTTTATTTTGTTAAAATCTTTAAAATTTTTCATTCATCTTAAGAAAAATAAAAAAAAATATACACTATCGGACAAAATAAAGTGTAAAACTAAAAAACTGAGTGAATGTTAGCCAAACTAAAAAATTAAATTTATTTCCATGTACTAATGTGGCACCAATCATTAATCGAAGAAGTCTGTAGATTGTAAATGTGGTGTCCGTTTTAGTACACAGCGCCTTTTTCTCAGAGGGCGTGGCATTTAAATTTAAAATTCAGCAGATTAGAAAATTTTGTTCAGTTCTGAAAATGATGTATGCATGAAATCAAACTAATAAAATAGTTTTTTGAACATCGTACAAGTTATTATCGCCTGGTCGTAGAACCCAAAACTATTGGGTCTTGAACGTAACATTAAAAATTCATGATATTACCGAAGTATATAATGAATTTTATTGTTGTGGTGCAAAGAAAAATGTGTGATTAAAAAAAATGTTGAGGTGAAAAAATTGTTAAGTAAATTTAAATATGATTCACATTTAACCGTCTGGTGAAAAATATGTCATACTGTTTTATACACTAGACGCTACTATGAAATTGTAGTACTATATATGCAAATTTTTATAGACAATTTAGAGCTACCTTCACATTTTCACTCATAACATTTTCAGTAAGAAAATGCATTTTCATAAAAATATATAAGATCATAAACACAAAGTTGGCCTGCGAACTCCAAACCCTTTGGATGTTTTACTATACTGGCCTAGTACTTTCACCCTGACATTTCTCCAGCAAAAGCAATACGCTATTTAGTCAAGACCAGACTACATCTTACTGAACTTAAATTTGAAGCTTGCTGGTATTACGTAGCGTGTAAAATACATTTTAGGTAAACTGAATGGATTGTTGGGGATTTCCTCTCAATGGTTTAAAAACATATAGCTCATTTACTTAAAGACTGTCATAAGTCAAAAATTGAGTTAATGATGCAGATTTATTAGTTATATCATGATTTGTATTGTGTAAAAATTTCATATTAATATTATATATACATTTCGAGATAGAGGATAATGTATTTTATTTTTTCTTTAAATTGGGTGCAAAGAGTATATATTTAACAGAGAAACTGTGCTACTCACGGGTCTCTCGATAATTAGCGAATTCGCGCACAACTCTCATCAAGAGAAAAATACATTAAAACCCCGTATTTATAAAAAACGTGACCAAATATTTAGAGAAAGGGTCAAACGAGGCAGATATGGATTGAAAACTTTAAACTCGTTTTCTGCAAAAACGTGTCTTTTGAGTTATGTCAGTCTTGCAGTAAATGAGCTATGTGTTAAAATTTTAATGTTTATATAGACCTCGAATTGGCAAAACATTTTTAGTATAAGTTATAAACAGTTCCAAATTAAAATGCGTTATAGGAAGATTATAAGCAAGCATTAGAGCTTTATTTTGAGCCGACTAAAGAGACTTTAATGACTGATTAATTCTACAACCGTATATTATTGGAAGATATGCCAAATGGGAATGTATAAGTGACTGGTAAAGCAGCATTTTTACATCAAGGCTGAGCATATTTTTAAACTTGTAGAGAACACCAATCCCGGAAGCAATTTTTGGCTTAAACATGTTTATATGACATTCTCATAGGAAGTTGTAAAACGAACTACCACCACCTAAACTCAAAAAGTTTGTAGAAAAGTTAGTAAAACATCTTGTAAATCAGGTATACTATTTTTCAGTAAATTTTTTGCTAAAAATATATTTTAAACTAAAATTTTAGTTATACTTATTCAGCACTTAACTGTTTTGAACTAATGTCTTATTAATATTTTACTAATGTTTTACTAATTATTTTGCTAAAAAAATTGTGTTGATTAGCACATCAATGGTGTGAACGACAACTAGACTGAAATATATACGCAGAGTGAATTGGTGTCGCGGCATGTCTAGATGTAGTAGTGACAAGGAAAATGATACTAAAAAGTACAGCTCTAGTAAGACATAATATAAAAAAATCAACCATGGAAGATTCTTGTATCTGTTTTTCATACATAAAACAAAATTGTGGATTAAAACAACTTAATCTATTAATTAAATAAAAGACAAAATAAAATATTTAAATTTAATAAAGATTAAATGTGTATTTGTAAACTAAATGTTTATATATATTAATAATCTTGTGTGGTCAAATTGCAAACAAAATTCAAAAAAGGGTTGCATATGTTATATTTTGTTAGTTTTTCGTTTCGTTTCTATAATTCTCTGCGGCATTTGCGTTCCTTTAAAAGATAGCATCATTTAGACAATAATTAATGTAAGTAATTCAAAGACAATTTCGTTTATGTTATATATAATTATTTCTATTGTTTTTAGATATTACATTAATTCATATCGTCAATTTGGGAGTATGAACATTTTTATATTTTGTAACGTATTGTAAATTATTTTAAACAGAATCACAAAAATATGTTTTATGATTTTCAGCAAATAAATTAACTAAAGTATAATTTTTCTACAAATTTGTTGAGTTTTTTTCAGTCTACTAATATTCAGCAAAAATTTTATTAATTTTTAGCAAGGGTTTTTTAATTTCTAATCTAATAAGTGTTAGCAAAACTTTTGCTGAATCTACTAATTTTGTTGCTAAAAATCAGCTCGCTGATTTTCAGCAAAAGATTTTGCTGACATTAGCAATTTTTTTGCAAGCACCCTCCTGACTAAAATTTTGCTGACTCAGCAAAATTTTTTGCTAACTTTACTAACTTTTTTATTTGAGTGTATGTGAACAGTCATCTTTTCTTCATTTCTAGAACGTTACGGTTTAAATCTTATTAATTTTGTCTTATCTGTGTTAAAAATAAGTCTATTGAGTGTCGAGAACTCTGATAGTTTTGCAAAACCTTTAAATGATTATATCTGTAAAACAGGCAAACATCATCAGCATACATGAATAATATTCCATAAAAGCTCACATTAAGTACACTCAAAAAAAAAGTTTGTAAAGTCAGCAAAAAATTTTGCTGAGTCAGCAAAATTTTAGTCAGGAGGGTGCTAGCAAAAAAATTGCTAATGTCAGCAAAATCTTTTGCTGAAAATCAGCGAGCTGGTTTTTAGCAACAAAATTAATAGATTCAGCAAAAGTTTTGCTAACAGTTAGTAGATTATAAATAAAAAAGCGTTGGTAAAAATTAATAAATTTTTTGCTGAATTTTAGTAGACTGAAAAAAAACGCAAAAAAATTGTAAAAAATTTGTAATTTTGTTAATATATTTGCTGAAAATCATAAAACATATTTTTGTGATTCTTTTAAAAATAATTTACAATAATTACGAAATATAAAAATTTTCATTTCCCACATTGACGACATGAAGTAATTTAATATCTGAAAATATATAGAAATAAATATAGATGACATAAAAAAAATTTTCTTTCAACTACTTACATCAATGGTTGTCTAAATGATGCTGTCTTTTAACGACGCAACTGCCGAAGATAATTATAGAAACGAAACGAAAAAATAAACAAAAATAAACGAAACGAAAAAAACAACCCTTTTTTTGCAATAAGAAAAAGGAACCATGCTAAGATGTGTGTCTTTGTCTTTCGCTTTGCTCTGTCTACATGTCTGTATATGTTTGTTTGCAATTTGACCACACTAGATTATTAATCTATTAACATTTATTATAGAAATACATATTAAATTTAAATATTTTCTTTTGTCTTTTATTTTATTAATAGACAATTATTTTCACAAGCTGGTGACAACGCAAAATTTAAGTTGTTTTAATCCTCAATTTTGTTTTATGTATGAAAAACCGATACAAAAGTCTTCCATGGTTGATTTTTTTATATGTCTTATTAGAGTTGTACTTTTTAGAATCATTTTCCTCTTCTCTACTACATCTTGACATGCCGCGACATCTGCTCCATTCTGCGTATATCTTTCAATCTGGTTGTCGTCAACATTATTAATGTGCTTATCAGCACAATATTTTTTAGCAAAATTAATTAGTAAAACATTAGTATATTAGTAAAGCATTAGTATAAAACAGTTAAGTGCTGAATAAGTATAACAAAAATTTTAGCTGAAAACACGATTTTAGCAAAAAAATTTGCTAAAAAATAGTATACCTGATTTACAAGACGTTCTACTAACTTTTCTACTAACTTATTTTTTTGAGTGTATGTCATTAATAAATCCAAAATTATCAGCAACTTTTATTTGAGCACCCGAGCAGTGGGAAGCAGTTAAAGCCTTGTAGGTACGGACGTTTTCTGGGTATGTTCCAGCCGCCATCGTAAAAAGAAGGTATAAGAGAGGAAGTTTTCAACCTAATATTAATTAATGGTGCCACATTAGTATATGGAAATCCATTGCGCAAATCTTTAACTTGTTTTATTTGGCTAACATTAGTACGTGTTTATAGATGTCCACTTAATTTTGTCCAATACTGTATATAGACTAAATAACAGTGACAATTAGTTTTTGTATTGCTTATACAAATAATTTCAAATGTCAATTGTATTTAATGGCGCCCTAAATTTGTCAAACCAAAAATGGCCAAAGCCAAAAAAAAAAATCTTTAAAAATTGATAAAATTCATTTCAATGTAAACAGATGCTTAAAATTAAAATTTTGAAAAACAATTACTAACTCTATGAAAGTATTACCAAACAAATAATATGGCAACTGTTGCCGAGTCTAGTCTGTCAAAAAAAATTAACTCAAAAACTTTGGTATTTTTAAGGAACTAGATTGTTTATTCAGATGTACCATGTACATTAGAGTGGTTTTAGTTTATATGGGCAAATTTTTTTTTTTTTAAATTTGAAGGTGCTCAGGTCTAAGATTGTGTCATTTAGTGTAAAAATGTATTGGAAAAGTTTTAGCTCAATCGAACAAGCATAATAATTAATATTATTATGCTTGTGTTAACATAGCACAACATATTTTTAAAGTTATTTCAACTATGGGTTTTTTTGACACCAAGAGCATTTAAGGGTTAATTTAGTACAAAATATATGTTAAATGATTAAAGTACTGGTTTTAGCCAGGTTTGTAAAAAAAAAGAAGAATTTAAATACTTTTTGTTCAAATATATATAAGTTCTCGCAGTAACTTCTTTGACCTTAATGCGGCTCGGCAAGGGTTAACGTTGTTTAATATGTCCAAAACTTTTGGCACAGAATCTTCAAATATTGTGTTATTATATTTTACATCACGTTTATTAAAATTCGAAAGTAGTAAGAAAATCTTCAACGTACTTTGTAAATTGAAATATATAAGTGTGGGGTCTCTTGGGGCCTATGGTCCACATGGGTTAATGATGTCCAAATTTTTTTTATTTTCAACCTTAAGTCATGATGATAAAAAAACAGCAAACGGTACAAAAGTAGCTAATTTTCGATTTTAAATATTTTATGACAACAAATAAGCCAAAAATTACCAAAAAAAAACACAATTTCCTCGAAATTTGCAAAAATGAAATCGTTGCCCTACCCAAGTGTGCCAGGGGATATTTTTAAAATTTTTTATTTTTGATTTCTAACATGTTTTAAACAAGTCACTGGAGTCAAAATCTCAATTTTTGCGAGTTTGTTGAAGAAATTTTTTTTAAATTGGAGATTTGAAAAACACCCCAAAAATTTTGTCCGTTTTTGACATCACATTAGGCCAGGTTAACGCCATCAAAAAAAAAAAAAAAAACTTCTTTTACATCTACAAATTTGAGTCTTTTAAGTTAGAAAAATATATTTCAGTAATCAATTTCAAAAATGTTTGAAATTAGTGGTCTGGGGCATTATTTATTACTGGGCTAGTTTTTAACCGATTTTGTGTTTTTATACCTTTTTGAAAACATAATTATATCTTCATTTCGATTAATTTACCTTCTTGAGTAAAAACTTTTGCGACATTTAAAAAATTTGACAAAAACTAAAAAAAGTGACTTTTTCGCCTTGTATTCCGGTTTCTAAACGATAGGGCTGTTTCTGGTCGGTAAGGCATAGTCCGATTGAGTTAAAACTTTTACAATAGCATTTTTACACTAAATGACACAATCCTAGACCTGAGCATCTATACAAATCGAAGATCGATTTTATAAAACCACTCTAATGTACATGTACATGTACATGAATGAAAAAAAAAACATGGTTTACATACCAACCTATTGACACTTTAAACAAATAATCACTCCTCAATATGTGTGTTTGATATTTTAAAGGCTAGACAAATTTCTAAATACTTTCTCCTAAAATTATTTTCAAATATTAATATTATCAAATATATTTACAAATAATTGTAATTGTATCCTAAAAATTGCTGCTATTTCAAGGACTTGTTTATATTTGGGAGGTCCACTGCTTAGCCACTGCCTTTGTGTAAGAACAATGTTAAACATTATTTACTTCGGCTACTTAAAGTGACGCCTCTGACCACTTGATCTTGTTCGGTCATAGTTTACTAAAGAAGATGATTAACTGTCACGCAATTTGGGTGTGCCTTAACTACCGTAGCAGCGTTTTGTTTATTTATTTTATAAACAAATAAACGACTTCTGTCCAACCCATTGACATTAGACATAAACATTCTTATGCGAGACAGTGTAAATTTTGTCACTATCCATATTTGAATTCCAATTTTTTAAAATAGATTTTTAAATATTTTTACAGACACCCATTAACACTTGACAATGTCGTCACCACATTGTGTGTTTGTAACACCAAACATAAGGTTTGTCGAAGGATATTACTAGAGTTGGCTAAAAAGCGGTAAATTTTAAAATTAGAAAAAACCGCGGTTTCGGTTATTTTTCGGTTTTATTGTAGTATTAAAAAAATGTCTAAAAACAAGTAAATATGCATAGAAATGAATTAATTTCTAGAAGATATTTATTGAAACTCAATTTATGCACTCACAGAAAAAACATGGTTGCAATAGTTTCATACTAATTCATGACAAATGTTTCATAGACCTTCATCATTTCATAAAAAAGTTTCATAAAATTTGTGAAAATAAATTTTAGCTTTTTATTAAAATTTTTATTTTTTATGTAAAATTTAGAAAATATCATTTGCAATGTAGACTTTTTAAAACTCAAAATCTATCGGAAATTATTTGAAATTTGGAAACCTTTCGTGTTGAAATTTGGTCCGTGCAACATCTTGTGTGGAGAAATCCAAGATGACGAATGGTACATCCAGCTTTGGTAAACACCATAATAAGATACACAGATTGTGCCGTCGTTGCGGTTGGTCTCTTCCTAGCTCATCCAAAAGACCACTTGTGGTCACTGTGGTTATCCAGCAGCAAAATTTTGTTTCTACAACTGATCCGTCAATGCCAATGATCCGGTCGCATCGTCACTTAAAGGTTGTCAGACGTCGTTTCCGAAATGGTTTCCGTGAAGGCATCCAATCACACAGAAAAAAAGTGCCAACCAAATTGAAAAGTGTATTTTGGTGGTAACAACCAATAAATTCGGTTAGTACAACCATATTGAAATTTGGTTTCTGAATAGTTTTATAGAACGGTTCTAGAACTCTTTCTTGTATGTGTGATTTTTGTTAGAAATTGTCACCTATTTCTTACATCAGTTCTAGCATGCGTTCTATAACTAATGCTTTGAGGTGAAAAAGTAAAAAAAAATTTATATGCCAAAATTGGACAGGGGCATTAACTTTCAAATTACTATAACTGAATAAAAGAAAGTGCTTTGACACAAAAAAAAAATAGCATTTAAAGTTGAAACAACATTAAATTAAATAGAAATAGCTTTGAAATCAAACAAAGTTTGTTCTCTATTTAGTTTAAATATGTTTCTACCTATTTTAAAAAAGTAAAAATGACATTCATAATGCTGAAATATTAATTTAAATATGAAAAAGTTTATTTTGCCTAGAATCATATTTACTTTAATAAGGTTCATATTTAATTTAAAAATGTTCGTAAAAAATTAAGATATTAATTTAATTACATTGTGCGACAGCCCTAATCGTCGGGGGTTCTGCTTACAGGGAAAAGTTATATCGGTCAAAAAAAAGTTATACGTGTCCCGGCGTTTCGCTGGGTCAGGTCTAGAAATCGAGATATATCGATTTGAAGTTAGTAAGTATTTTATATGGGAAATTGTAATTTGTTTACCTTTTTCATGCAATTTGACCATCTAAATGTCCGAATATCCAATAATACCGTCTTCCTTTATGTACTATGTTGCAGCCGTCGTTGAGCTTAACAACTTTGCTGAACATCACTTTGCTAAATTCGTACATTTAGATGGTCAAAATGCATGAAAAAGACACTAAAATTAGCATTTCCCCTATACGATACCTACTAACTTCAAATCCTGACATAGCGAAACGCCGGGACACATACAACTTGTTTTGACCGATATATCTTTTCCCGGTAAGCAAAACCCCAGCTGATCACTGACCCCTAAAATTTGTCGCTCAGTGTTATGGAATAATAATTGATTTAATTATGATAACAAAAAACTTTCGTAAAATGCACGAATATTTGCTCATTTTACAAAATATTTCGTAGTTTTTAAATTTTTTTCGTATTTTTAGCATGTATTTTAACGACTGTGTGCTTAAACGCTTTCTTGGAAAATTTGTATTGCCAAACATGGGGATTAGTAACAACATATCTGTATTTAATGACAGGACAACGACTCAATTACACCCAATTACATGTAATTAGATGTAAAAATGTATTTGGCCTGCAATCAAATACACAAATATTGGTAATATATCCCATGTCTGGAGCAAATTGAAAAATTGGAAATTTTACAAGGAAGCTTTTAAGCCCACAAATGCGATAGTAGTTCTAAAATTATTAAGGATATAGATAAAGTGAATGATTGTAAAATATAATTGACGTCGTGTTAGTCTGGTTGTAACTAAAAGTTGGTCGTAGTAAACTAATTTTTTTTGAAAATTAATTAACTTTGTCGGTATTAGAAAGTTGTTACAATAAAATTAAAATATACAAAATTTATCGTAACTTTGCTTTATATTAAAAAGTTGAAATTATTTTAGCCAAATATGCGATTAAAATTATCTTTGAAATTTTAAGCTCACCCGTACAACTCTTCAAATTTAAACATTCTACTTTTCGAGAGCTTACCTGAAATAAAAAGAAAATATTTTTAGTTAATAATAATATCTTTGTGCTTATAAAATCAAATCAAATGTAATTAAATTAAATTATTAAATTAAATTAAATTATTTTTTATTTTAGAAATGTTGAGGTTAAGCAGAAGAATAAACGTTTTTCTCTAAAAATTATAAACACTATTAATTTTTAAATCAGACTAGACTAGTTTCTGCCATTTTATGGACAGGCTCATCAGTGATTTTCCATTTAAATGGTATTATTATTTGTGTCTTATAATTGTCAGATTGTCTCTATATGATAAATTTTTCAACAACCTGCGGCTATAAGAATCAAACCTGCACTCATCTTACATTACAAACGTAACAATACCAAGTCATGAACGTTTAGCGATCACACCCAAGTATGGCCTCGAATCTAATGCAGCTAAATGGCAGTTTTCTTTCCTATTAGCTTTTTCTGTTATTGTATATTATACTCAGAAGTGACCAACACTAACAACACAAATATTCTATTTTTAGATTTGTGTTTATTTTTCTAATCTCCTCCGTCTCTATTTCACAATGTTACCAGATTTTTAATTAATAAATGAACATTGCACGGTTTTTTGTTTAACAAAAAACAAATGATCTTGAATAATCTTGCTAGCATCACAATTTATGATAAAATATCAAAAAATAAACTTTTGGTTTTAATTTTTTAAAATTTACAAGTAAAACATTTAAAAAGCTTTAATTTTACAAAAAAAAAAAAAAAAAAAAGAGAGCAGCTGAACGTTTAGCTAATTTTATCAAAACGTCTCTGTAATAAATGTTACTAAAATTTGAATAAACATTTAATGGTAATCGATTTACTGAAATACCCAGGAAAACTTGCTATTACCATAGAATGGGAAATGGAAGAAGAAAACAAGAATCAGAAGTACTTATAGTTGAGGCCAAGAACACCTGATTTTAACATGGGGGTGTCATAGGAGGCAAGGCCTTGCCTTGTGCTTACATATAGGGACAAAAATAAGACGTTACAAAATATGTAGTGAAATCACCAGTTACACATAAGTACTTATTTCATTTCTTATTTGTAGCATCAAAAGTAATGCTTAAAGCCATTATATGACGTATTACTTGTAAGGATGTTAATAAGTAGTTATTTATAGGTGCAAAAATAAGAACGTATTAATATGTACCTAAATAAGAAGGTATTAATAGGCAATAAAATAACTAGTTATTAATAAGGACAATTATAACTAGTTATTAATAGGTCCTAAAATAACTACTGATTTTAGTCATTACAAGGAAGGACTATAATATCTGCTTACCAGGAAGAAGTGTAATAAGTGGTGAACAGCGATTAATATTTTCTCAAGAAAAAAATTAAAAGACAAAAAAAATTCACTATAAAAAACTAAAAACCTTATATACTAGTACAACCCAAAAAAAAAGTTTGTAATATTAGCAACTCGTTTGCTGGGAGGATCCTAGCAATTATCTTAATTTTGTTATTTACTAAATAAGCTTTTGTTTTGTGAGAGTCGTTTATGTATAACTATATATTTGTTTGCTTAAATAAATTGCATTTAAATTATTAATTATGATATATTATGAATCTTTATAAATATACCTTACAAAAAAGTAGTTACTTATTACCTTACAAGTACCTTATTTCTTTGGCCCTTCCTAATAAGCAGGTATATAACACAATATTAGTAAGACATAATTGTTTAGCTTCCAAAATAAGTAGTGATGTATGTTCATATCAGTAAGGTATTATTTCAGACCTTCAAAACAACAACAAATGTAATGGATAGTCATTACTACGAAAGGTCTGAAATAAGTGATAATAAGTAACTTATTATTTTTGCTATTCCAAATAAGCAGATATTTAACACAATATTAGTAAAGCGTTGTTTTTTATCTTACAAATAAGCAGTTACATATATTCATATTAGTAAGGTATTATTTCGGACCTTCAAAATAACAAAAACTGGAATGGATAGTCATTACTTTGGAAGGTCTGAAATAAGTCCTACCCATTACCAAAGTTTTGCTGGGTAAGCCAATTTTTCACTAAGAATACAAGAATTTTGTTTTCAATTAAAACACATTTTTTTATTCTTGAAACAACTTTGCTCACAACTGAAAAAAAATATAATGTTAGAAATTTATAGTTGACCTGTTGTTTTAATATGTGATGAGGTTTTTTGGTTCGGCTCAAGGTCATAAATTAAAAATAAAATTTAAATTTTTAAAGTTTTATTTTTAAATATTTATTATCTTTTCGATATTTCGAACAGCTTCGCTGTTCATCTTCAGGAAAAAATTTTAAATATCTTTTAATAAAGCGTGGAGTTGAAAGCGTCCTTACTTGTTTGTTATCTTATTACAATAATTATTAATTATTAAAAATTGTTGATTATGTTAGCAACTTATGTTTAAAAAATTCGTAAAATATTTTGCTACAATCAGCAGTGAAAATTAGTAAACAATTTGGTAATTTGTAAACAGAGAATCGGAAAAATGTTTACTAAAAAATGATTTTGTACTAAAAATGAGTACAAAAACTGTAAATTATGATATAAAATATTTACTAATTTATCTACTAGATTAGACTAGAGTGGCATGGCACTATGCACCACGACCAGAAGTTGGTATTTTGTGCTGCCAGCGAATACACCCTATAGGTTCAGGCTCCCTACCAAGCCAACTATCCAAACGACCGATGGCATCACTATTCGACCACCAAAATAACGCACCCTCCTGTCGGTTCCAATTCACAAAACCTGCACGTATCCGTAGAGGATTGTCCCATCTTGTACAATTGATACCTAAGGCCACAGTGTCCCGTGAGGTAACCCGTCACGGTCCTTAGTTCGCCCCTCGTCATAGACAAGAGTTTCCGCGAACTCTCCCCAGACTGAGATATAAACAGCCTCGCCTGTCGCTGCCCAGGCGATCTACTAAGTTTTTTATTTGAGTGTACGAAATATGTTAGTAAATACTGGGACCAGAGAAATCGTTCTTTACAAAAAAAAGGTCATTATAGCCGGTTTTTGTTTTAGACAAACCCCACTTGAAAATGATTTTGTTCAATTCAATGTCTCCATATTTCAGTAAAGAATTCTCAGTGCATTCTTCAAAGAATTTTTAAAAATGGTTTTCTAAGAATATCTAAATTTCGGAAAATTCAAAGCCACTTGAAAAAATAAAATTTTATAAACAAAATTAAAAAAAAATTCTGAAAATATCTTTTCCGAAATTTAATTAAAACTTTTTTAAAATTAAAATGATAAGATTTCCATTATTAAATCGCAAATGCTCGGTTTAAAGAATTACGGTTTCAATTCTTATTTTAATGATAGACATTATTATTATATGTAAATATTAAATCTCTCGGATAATATTGTTTGACTCTCTATCAATTTGTTCTTCAAAATAGAGAAAAAAAAATGCAGCACAAAACTGGGTGCCACATCCGCGGTTTAAAAAATTAAGGAGTTTAATATGTCTTGAACGGTAGAAATCAACATTACTATTATTTTGTGAAAGCGCTAAATGGATCGGATAAACTTTGAATTCTCTACAACAGTTTTTTCTACAAAAATCGCTTCAAAAAAAGGCTATAAAAAATCAATAAGAGCTAACTTCGTTTACGTTCGGGTTTTTGATATACTAATGGTATACTTTCATTTTCCATTGGACTTATTCGGGAAATTATTAATTTATTTGTTATTAAAATTTAACCATTTTCCAACTGAAATTCGTTTGCTATGACTCAAGTTCGATTACTATAACAGAAATAGTTTTGGAACAACTGAATATTGGGTTTAACAACAAAGCTCGGTTAATATAACCGCATTTTAGTTGCAGCACCTAAAATATTAAGAAATCAAATTTCAGTATGATTGTACTAATAGAATTTATTGGTTTTTAACACCAAATACTCATTTAAATTCGGCTGGCACTTTATTTCTCTATGTGTACACTCTAATAAATTTCTATTTAAATTTACCCAACTTATAGCAGGAAACTGTACTCCTACTATGAATTGAGTAAATTTACTCTATATTACGCATAATATGTGTAAATTTAATAAAGCTTTCAGTAAAGTAATGCAATTATTTATTATTTTACTATATTTATTTATTTAAAAAAACGATTATTTAAATATAATAAAAAATGGCTAAGTAAAAAAGGAAAATACTGCGGGGATATAAAATATTCACACCGGTTTTCATTCCCGGTAACCAATTACAGTTATTCTAAATCTCAAAATGTATCAAACAATATAAAAAAGATAAAACGACAATTGGTTCAACATGGCCTTAATAAACAGAATATCAAGATTAGCTGGATAGAAAAAGCTAGACCAATACAAATCCCTTTTACTGGAAAAAATAACCATAAGTCTCAAATTTTATTGATTCAATTCAGAAAGGACTGGCAGAAGCATCACTTTTGAACATGATAGATGTTCAGAACAATGATTCGATTTTATCAAAATCTTATCTCTGACCAAAAACACTAGAAAATATAAAACGAACACATTCTTTAATTAGTTTTAATTATATTTTTATTTAGTTTTAGATATTTACCACAGCTATTATTTTTATTTTTCCTCAAATATAGTACCAAAAATAAAAAATTATATTGAATTGAACATTTTTTTCTTCTGTTTGAAAAAGTTTGACAATTTTTCAAAATAAAACCAAAAATTGCACACATTCAATGTAAGTTTACCTATTTAAGTGCTTAAAATGCAGAAACATGTTTATCAACATACTTAATACAATAATTCGTGTGCGTTGTTGCAAACAAAATTCAGTAAATTATTTTTTTAAGCAGTTTGTGCTTAAAATTACGCATTGCGCTAGATTTTACATACAAATTTACTCCCATTACACTCTAATTAGTTTCTGTTGAAATTTACCCAACTTATAGTAGGAAACTGTACTCCTACTATAAGTTGGGTAAATTTACTCTATGTGTGTAAATGAAAAAAATACGCACATTGAGAGTAAGTTTGTGAACACAAAGTTGGTAAATTTACAATGGAAGTGCGTAAAATTTTGATAAAATTTATAAATAAATGAGTAATTTTACCAAATTTTCGTGTAAAAAAACATGATTTACGTGCAATTATACGTATAAATGCGTAAAAATACATATTTATAAGCGTAAAAAACCCCCTAAAAATGCGTATCTTTACCTTCCGGTAAAAAAGAATAACAGCCAAAAAAATTTTTCAAGTAAAACAAAAAAATAATTTTTAGAAAGAGTTTTATTAATGTGTTGCATAATAATAAATTTAATAATAAATATTTGTATATAAGTTGTTGTACATATACAGATCTTCAAAGATTGAATTCTACTTTAAAAAAAATTAAATCGGATTTTTTTTAAATCGAATGATTTTTTTCTTCAATCATTGCGAATTCAATAATTGGGAGTTCAATCTATTTTTAACTTAATCGATTTACAATTTGCCTAAATCGGCGAAACTGAAAAATACCGCCAGAATTGAAAAAAATCGCTAAAATCGAAAAAAATATCGTTAAAATGAAAAAAATCCCAAAAATTTTAAAACAGTCTCCAACATTGAAAAAAAACGCCAAAAATGTAAAAATTACTTAAATTGAAAAAATCGACAAAATTTAAAAAAAATCGCCAAAATTAAAATAAATTACTAAAATTTGCCAAAATTAAAAAATCGCCAAAATTAAAAAAAAAATCGCCAAAAATAAAAATATCGCCAAAAATTTCTAAAAGTAAAAAACATTGCCAAAATGAAAAAACTTCAAAATTCAAAAACGGCAAAAGTAAAAAATCGCGAAAATTTAAAAAAAAATCACCATAATTGACAAAAAATTGATCAAATTGGAAAAAGTTGTCCGTGACTTTTATTTATCTCTGTTAGTTTTTGAAACATAGGCGATGTTTCAAATAAATACTCTTTTTTATCTGCGATGCTTACTTTTCGAGAAAAACGCGATGTAAGAATCCAGGCAATCAAATCGAACTTTACGATCGTTGTAGGGGTAATGTTGTTGAGTTTTGAACAATGGTGCAGCAATTTTTCCCCAGCTCCATTAGTTTTCGTAATATGTACCTTTTAAAAATTGACTAAATAAAAAACGTACATAACTCACAAAATAAAAAAGCAACTGGAAAAATGTTTGCACAGGTGTTCAAAACTCAACCCCAATACCGGCCTGATTGGCTAGGTTCCTAGATCGCGTTTTTCTCAAAAACAAAACATCGCAAAGCAAAAAGAGAATTTATTTGGAACATCGCCTGTGTTTCGAAAACTAATAAAGATACATTTACAGCTATTTTAAGTTTCTCGTCAATATTTTTCGTTTTTCAATTTACGCTTTCTTTCCAATTTGAAAACTTGTTTCATTTTTAGCGATTTTTTTTTTGCAAATTTTCGAAATTTTTTTTATTTTTAGCTATTTTTCTAATTTTTGGCGATTTTTTTTAATTTTTGCTGAATTTCTTTTAGTTTTAGGGATTTTTCTAATTTTTTTAAATTTTAGCGATTTTTTCATTTCTGGCGATTATCTTTAAATGTTAGCGTTTTTTTTTTTCAAATTTGGAGATTTTTTTTAATTTCAGCGATTTTTTTTATTAATTTTAACGTTTTTTTTAATTTTTGGTGATTTTTTTTTTTATCTTAAAGATTTTCTCAATTTTAGCGATTTTTGGCGATTTTTTCAGTTTTGGCAATTTTTTTTTCAATATTGGCGATATTTTCAAATCGATTGTGTTAAAACCGACTGAATAAATCGAAAGAAGAATTTTTTTCTTTAAAGCTCTGTACATATATTATATGTATTTTGTAAAATATTTTTCCACAATTAGGCTGCAAACACTTGGAAATAAACTATAAACTGAACACTATCACAAATACTACAGTTATACATTTTTTTTTCATTAAAATTCTCAATAAATTAAATTTTTTAGATTTTTTTGGCTTTTTTCAATTTGTTTAATTTTTTTTTTCAATTTAAAAATGTCAATATATTTATTACTATTATAAGTTAGTATATTTACAAACTTTGTGCGTAAAAATTTTATTTAACAAAATAATACTACTTTTAGGCATAATGTGTTTAATTGTAAACAAATAATTGGTAAAAATACTGTAAGTGGGTATTATTGTATATAAAAGTGTGCGCAAAATAGTTTTACGCATTTTGATGTATAAATTTACCGAATTAGCGTAATAATACATGAAACTTTACTCGTTTTATAGTAGTAAATTTACAATCATTTTTTAGAGTGTATATCAGTAATAGTACAAGCATTTTTTAGAGTGTACCTATAAAAAAAAAGCACTTAAGGACATTACAAGTCTAGACACTTATTGGTGGTCCTTCGTTGATTTCAGCACACTTCAAATTGTAATATGTATGGATGATGGGTCAAGTGGTATGTTTTGAATTTAATATTCACTAATTGTCGCCCTGAATTGAATACTTAAGAAGACCACACAACATGCCCCTAAAAAAATATTGCACTACTAGCCTAATTTAAAAATGTGCAATAGTTTCTCAAGATGTGTACACTCTCATAAAAATTCTAAAATTCCATTCACCCGAATCGATTTGGTTGCTGCAACCTCGTAAATACGGTTGTCACAATCAAATTCAGTTGTCACAACCAAATTTAGTTGTCACAACCGAATTCGGTTGTCACGACCCACAATTCGGTAACAACAACCGAATTCAGTTGTGACAATCGAATTTAAGAGGTTGCAGCAAACCGAATCAATTCGGTTGGCTGAAATTCTGTTGAGACAGCCAAATTTGTTATGTGAGTGGTTAATGATGCGGTAATTGGTGTGTTATTTTTCTACATAATTTAACTACTAAAATCAACTAAATTTGTGTTTTTGCTTAATATTTACAAATTACCGATTGTATTTACTAGATGTGCGTAGGTATATATCGTCAAACTAAAATGCAAAAAGGCGTAACAATACTTTTAATTTTTTTTACATGAGAAGCAAAAAACGTTGTAGAACTAACGATAATTTAGACTTAAAGTACACTCAAAACATAAAGTTAGTAGAAAAGTTGGGATAACGTCTTGCAAGTTAAGTATACCACTTTTCAGCAAAATTGTTTGCTGAAATTGTGTTTTCCGCTAAAATTTAAGCGGACTTAACTGTTTTAAACTAATGTTTTACTAATATTTTACTAATTTATTTTGCTAAAAAAACATTGTGCTGATAAGCACATTAATAGTGTAGACGCCAACCAGATAGAATGAAAATGTCGCGACATGTTAAGATGTAGTAGAGACGAGGAAAATGATGCTAAAAAGTATAACTTTTTTATCTGTTTTTCATATATAAGACAAAATTGCTACATTTTGTGTTGTCACAGACTTGTCAAAGTAATTGTTTATTAATTAAATTAAAGACAAAATAAAATATTTAGTAAAGATTAAATGTGTATTTGTAAACTAAATGTTTATTGTGATTTATAGTGATATTCATGTATAGTGATACCCATATAGTGCGGTCAACCAAATATACGCTCAGGTAGATTGACTGAAATGAAAGACAAGGACAGATATCAAACGTAATTTTGTATGTTTCCTTTTTCTTATTGCAAAAAAGGGTTGTATATGACATATTTTGTTATTTTTCTGTTTCGTATCTAGAAATACTACATTTGTATTCCTTTAAAGATGCCATCAATTAGACAACCGTTGATGTAAGTAATTAAAACATAATTTTCTTTATGTTACATATACTTATTTCTATATATTTTCGGATAATAAATTAATTTATGTCGTCAATGTGGGAGTATGAACATTTTTATATTTTGTAACGAATTGTAAATTATATTTGAAACAATCACAAATAAATTTAAGATTTTCAGCAAATAAATTAACTAAAGCATAATTTTTCCACACAAGTTTTTTTAGTCTACTAATATCCAGCAAATTTTCTTTAACTTTTAGCAAGAATTTTTTAATTTTTAATCGACTAAGTGTTAGCAAAACTTTTGCTGAATGTATACAGTATAGTATACTAATTTTGTTGCTAATTAGCAATTTGTTTCCAAGCACCCTCCTTACTAATATTTTGCTGACTCATCAAAATTGTTTGCTGACTTTACTAACTTTCAAGCAAAAACTCGATTTTGATTTGTTTTTATTGTTATGCCCTTTTACATTTTAGGTGACGATATATTTCATTTATTTGTTTAATAAAAGTTCTATTACATGAATACAATTTTTATTGTGTGCTTTCCAACACATTGGATTGGAGGGAATGACTACGAAAAGTTCTCATATGTATCCGCCTTAAACTTATTGTGTACAAGCATCTATCCCATCATATGAGTTGATGGTTTTCCTCCATAATGAAGCCAAAAAAACGGCCACCCACCTTACAATGTTTAGTTATATGGTTTATATACTTTTCTCTAGAGCTTTAAAAAACAAAGATGTTTATGTTTTCTGTAGGGTAGACTGCGGAACAATCGCTCCTTTTTTTTTTGTTTAAAATGCTGTCGTTTCCAAAGCAATGAGTTTTTAGGAAAATTAATTTTTAATCTTAAAATTGACACTTCTTAACTTTCATTTGAATGTTTAAAATTACCATTGTTTCTATGCCTTACATTTTTTTTTATTAATGTTTTCAAAGTAACCAAAAACGGCTAAACCGTCCCACCCCATGGGGCCCAATCGACAATTGCTTGACCTAAAAAATCTTAAAAAGTGTTCACTTTTAAACGGGGTTTCAATATAAATGCTCCAATATTATGAGTTTCGATTTATTTGGAAAAGACAACGGGAATGGGATGCCGTTGGGATGGAATGCTCATTAAGGAGAGGTTTAGTCATACCGAGTGTGCCTTATTGATAAGTTTACCTATACTCATAGAAATAATAGAAAAAGTTACTAAAAATTAGTTAAATTTGCTATTTTGAGTCTACAAGTATTTAGTAAAAGTTTTTGCTAACTTCACAGAGTAAACTGCTATTTTCAATTAACTAAAATTCACATCGAATATACATAACTAAAATTTTGTAAAGTTAACATATTTATTTTTGCTGTTCTTATTTTATTAATATTAAGCAAAAAAATCTGTTAAATTTACAGTTTTTTTTTTGCAAGATTTATAACTAGTTTTTAGTAAATTTTTCTGTTATTTTTGCAGGTTTATTTCTATAAGGGCCATTATTACAACTTGCCAATAGCTAAAGTTCGGATGTTATCTGCCAGATTATTATTTTTTCGTTATTATAAGTATACTTTAACCTAAAAGTGACCGATAAGCTAAAGGGAAGATGTTATTGCCTTAACTTTAAACGTGAGGTTTATGTGTTTAAAGTTGCCACATTTTCTGCTCTATAAAGAAGAAGAAGAAAATACCGAATTTCACAACCGAATTTCACAAATTATTGCTTGTTTGTAAACAAATAAATAAAAGTACGTTGCCACTACGTATTTTTAGAAACCAATTCATAAACCAATAATCGGTTTTTAGTTTGGTGCTGCCACATTACCAAAAATATAAATTTTATTTTATTGGGAAGTTGTAATAACGAAAAACATTATAGCTCACTTTAGCTAAAGTTACTTTTTACTAACATTTACTTTAAAGGCAAGTTGTAATAACGGCCCTAAGTGTATATTGATTTTCTTTGGGGCACGACTATCAATTGTAAATCAACCCCATTGGATATGTTACTGAATAGTCTGCTAAGGCCACAGGATGGTGAATGTACCCAGATGTAACCACTGCCACAAAACCATATAATTGTTACATATTTCTAAAGCTTTTTGCAAAATCCCAATTGTAAATTTTTTACTGAAGTCAACGGAAAATCATACTAAGAGCAGTAATGATAACTTGGTGCTTTTGGCACTATTTATGGTGCTTTTCAATGAAACAAAAAGCCAGAATTTTTTACAACATAAAACAACACTGAATTGCTGCTTTTCTTACTTATCGCTAGTGCTTTCTGCGCCTTTCAACCAATTTCGTTATAGAGACCAGTACTTTTTCAAAAATCTGTACACTCAGGAACTTCTGCTTTAAAAATATGTAGTTGTTTGGATTGTAATATAGTTTCTTTATTTTTAATGTAAATGTAAGTCATTTGTAAAACAAATAAAATTTTTTACTAACCTTGTAGTTCATTTTAAAAAAAACAAAACCACATCAAATGACTGTTTTATGGTTTTACATTAATTTTTTACAGTCGTATTTTGTTATTTAAAAAATAAAATAAACGTTTGCTTATTTTTTTAATAACATATGGTTCATTTTTACTACAATTTTTAGTCATTTTTTGAACATTAAAAAACAAATGACAATGTTAGTTGAATTAAATGAAATATTAGTCGTCCTTTCTTTAAGTGAAATTTCATTTGGTTTTAACTACATTTGCAGTGGTCTATATCTACATAGAAGTCTAAGTGTATAACTGCCATTAATACTATAGAAAACTCCAACTTGTTACAGATTTAAGGAAACTACAATCAAATGTCCGGTTTTCGCTAAATTTTTAATTTTTGTTTATAAATTTTTATAAATTTTGTTAATTTCATACGAAAAACTGTTTTTTTTTATATAGAGTTTGACATACGTTTTTGCAAAAGGACGAACAAAATACTAGACTAAACACTGAAATTGCCGGTGATGAAATATGGAAACTTTATTTTAGCATAAAATCCAATAATAAAACTTTTTTATGGTCAATTTGAGTTCATTTCTTTGACTTTGTAAACAAATTTTAAAAACCAAATTGTCTGGGATTTTTAAAGAATTTTTATATTAAGCGAAAATAAAAATAACACTTTTTGCAATGTTTTCGAGGTTTTTGCTCTCAAAAAGTTGACAACGCGACTAAGAGAAATATTTTTTAACACACCAATTGCAGAAGTTAGATCAAAACTTTCTTACTAGCATATATTTTTCAACCCCTCAAAAAACACAAAAATGTGTCTATCCTCGATATATTTATCATAACTTAAAGTTAGAGGTATGAAACTAACAAACTGAACAAATTGTCACTTGTGAATTTATTTATTAGCTCTCTTAAGCGCAGGTGGCGTCTGTGCCCCACCGGCGAAGGCTCCCCCTTCTACTCTACAACAAAAATCCACGAAAATTAAATGAGGAATATTAAAAAAATGTTCTTTGGTAAACAATGGAAAACTACACAATTTTGAATGAAATGAAAATATTTTTGTCCGAGTGATTTTTTTTTTTTTTTTTTAATAAAGTTAAAAATAAAGAATTAACGGTTTGTGTAAATGATTTACCAACAAATTTAATGATACAAATAATAAATAGGAATGTTTGTTTCGGTTAAGACTGGCTTAAGGACGCTTTACAGAGTTTTGAGAGTGGACAAACGAAAGCAACATTTTGTGGAAATTTACTATAGATCAAGAATGTAAAAAAGGAATAATATTGATACGCAAGTTTAGAAAAAAAAGCCTTTCCTGAAATCGAAATACTTGAACTCAATAGATTTTGGTCTCTTTACGCCAAATAAATATGTTTCCCAAATTTTTCCAGTACCAGCATTTAGGATTTCTCGATTCAAAAAACATCTATTTTGAACAAAATTAGTCGAGATTTTAATAAAATCGGACATGCAGAGTTCAAAAATAGTTAAAGTTTTCCTGAATTTTCTCGAGTTTTTGCAAAAATTAAATTGTTCCGAAAATAAAAATTACCGAAAATCGGGTTTAAGCAAAGGATATCGGTAATGCAATTTTAAATTATTTTAAATTATTTTGAAAGAGGTAGTTTAAGGCTGAAGCTATTTTAACGGCATTGCCATTCGATTTTTAAATGCGTTACAAACACCTTGACTAACTGAATACTTTCCCTATGTTATTATAAAGTCTATAAAGAAATCAAGAAATAAAGGAAATGAAATGAAATGATTATTATTGCTAAATGTTGTTCTTTTTGGTATTTAACAATGTCTTTTATAGAAATTTTCATATAATGATTTTAAATTATGTTTTATAGAGGAAGAATCAATATCAAGTCATCGCAAAGGTATAGAAATTTTGGATTCACCATCAGTAATTTTCATAAAATTTCCTACAAATATAATGCGTTTCCAGATTTTAATATAATAATAATTTTCACGAATAGGCCAAAGGTAGTTTTTTAAGAGTTTCGAGTTTAACAGTTTGTGAAAAGTTTCAATGTGAAATCTCTACATTATTGACCAAAACTTGGTCCAAATAAAAAAATACTCAGGAATACTTTCAACTTGAAAATTCTAAAACTTTTTCGTTTTCTTTGGAAAATGGGTTTTAGACCATCTAGAAACGGAATCCGTTTTCAAAATTTTATTTAAATTAACTCAGGCGCACCGTGCCATATGTATTCTACCAATTAGTATGACAAAACAGTATTTTTTTTTTTTTAATATTCGTAGTCGTTCGCGTTAAAACGCTGCTTTGTTTTTATATATATTTTTTTTAGTGTATGAAAATTACATACTGTTCAATAACATACTGCCAGGTTTATTGAGCATAAAATCGTAAAATTTTCTAGAAAAAATCGTCAAAATCGTCATCATATTTCAAAAATTCGTGAAAAAATCGTGAAAATAAAAAATATTAAAGATTTTTCTATGGTTTAAACTTCGAAAATCATGATATTTTAAAACGATGGCACTTTAACATATACATTGTTAATCACTACTACATAATTCTGTGAATAACATTTCAGTAGCACAAATTTTAAATCATAACGTCAGAAATCCTTTAACAATATTAACTCCCATTAACGAATTACAATTTATGATCAAATTCAAAGCGCTTTACATTTGATGGCATACAGTGAGAGAATTCTCTGCATTGTTTCAATGAATTTTTGCATTAGATCTATGAAATGACACTTTAATCGTCCATTCAAAATTTTCATTAAATTAATGCAGTTTTTAAAGCTTTTCATTAAATTAATGCAGTTTTTCATATAATTTAATGAAAAATTTTATTTTATTTATTAAAAATATCATACGACTTATGGAAAAGTTTCATTAAATCAGTTTCATTAAAACTATTAAGCTTTTTCATAAAGTATAAACAATTTTTTATTTACATTGTGAAGAAAACATCATCAGTTTAGTGAAAAAATTGCATTAAAGCTCATCCAAGATTTTCTCTCTGTGTAACATTAGATTCTGAAATTTTTGATTATTTTATATTTTTAATTTTGGTCTCGGTTTTGATATTTCTACATACAAATTATTTTTATTCAAAAATAGTTTATTACTGCTTGTTTTTCCATTTTCAAATATAAATTGTGAATATCTGATGTTTCACTTTGGGACACTTTTTTATATTATAAGGCCTGTTTTTTAAGCACCGGATTTATTTAAAACTTATTTTGTATTTAACAGTTGTATTTATTCGAGTTCTGTTTGTTTCGCAAGTTTTATTTAATTTTTTGCTGTTTTATTTAATTTTTTTCATTTTCACCTAAATATTACATTAATTAATTTTTCTAGTATTTGCATTTTTGCAAAATTTCATTTCACATCAGAAGAGGAAATAAATGGTAGATTTTGATAAAAAAAATAAAGTTTTTTTTAATTCCAACTAAATAATATAAATCGAAAATAGATCCGCTAAATATAAATGTTTTGCTGATATATTAAACTTTTGTCTAAAAATCGTCAATTTGGAAGCAAAAAGCGTCCAATCGTCATTTAGTTATTTTGTGTACTAAAAAAACGTCAAAATGACGATAAATCCTCAAACTTGGCAACACTGCATACTGGTCATAATTAGTGAACGCAGTCAGGTAAAAATGAAGATAAAGTTAAGAGGCTGCCGCAGAAAAATGTTGGTGATGTAGACAAAAAAAGTTTTGGAAAAGATTTTATTTCAAAGTGTCGAAAATTTTTAAAGTTCCCCATATATATATTTTTAGTGTCTACAGTTTATTACATTAAATTTACTGTTTGACATAAACGGCTAAAGTAATTTCCGCTGTCATTTACAGATACTGAAATTCATGTAAACATTGCAAAAAATGTGCATTTTAGGCGCAGACCTATTAAACAGTCATCGAATTATTGAGAGTGCATTAATAGTTCATTCCACTGCCGAGTACACTCTCGTATGGCGTACTCGAAAAATGCAGTGGTGCAACTGTCAGATTTTTTAAATGTAAGTATAAACAAAAACAAATTGAAATTAACAAAATAAAATTTAAATCACTAAAGTGTTGTTTAGTGAAAAAAAACGAAAATTTCTACACGCAGAAAAAAACTGAGTGAATATTATCGAAGTGCTTGGTAATTATACAACTACATAAGTTTCAAGGTAGTTTTACAAAGTTCTAGTAACATATTTACAAATTTTTGTAAAATATATACAATTTCTAAAAAAAAATGCATATATTTTACAAGAAATTTGTAAAATTAACTTAAAACTTATGTAGTTGTATAATTACTAAGCACTTCGATAATATTCCCTCAGTATTTTTCTGCGTGTACTACTAAAACTAAATGTTGTTTATATAACAAAAATTGTTGTTGCCGCTGGTTTTGTTGCTGTTGTTTTTATTGTTCTTGTTAAATTAGATACAAATTGCCTTCTAAATAAATAAGAAAATACTCAACGTTGAATGTACCGAATTCAATACGAATATAATGCAATAAAAAAAAACTTCAAATCTGTTGACCATGTGTTTTATTTTTAATGACTTTTAATTGCTCTTAAATTGCAAGAAAACACCAAAACTTCATTCCCAATTTTTGGTGGAAATTTTAAAGAGTTGAACTTAACTTTAAACGCGTTTATTTATATAACTATAGAACTGTCAGAGGCTTAAAGGAATAAACACTAAATTTGATTGTTGTCAAACTTAAAAAAATTAATATAATTTAAAACAGAAATAGCTTCTGATACTTGTTCCAAAATAAAATCTGTTAAAATTAACAAATTTTTAGTTATAATAAAAGGGAATGTTCTAAATTTTGGCCTGTCCCCTAAAGTGCACTTTTCTTTTTTTCCGTATTATTGCATGAATATGTCAAAACTGTCAACTGTCATCGATTTACATTTCCGGTATCACTAGTTTAAAAAAGTTTTTCTTGGTGTTATAGTGTCGTTTCAAAAAGAAAAATTTAGCCATTTGCCAACTGAAATTCAGCATCATGACGTTACTAAAATTTTAAGAATAAAAATGTTCTATTTATATAACAAATGTTAGTTTTTACTCTGACTCAGGTAATATTTTTTACAGTGTTATTAGTTTTTTGTTTTTATCACATCGAGATGATTTTTATGTTGTTTTTAATTTATAACGAGCTTTCAACCTCAGTACACACAAAAAAATTTTTTTTTTTTTTTTATATAATCATATAATTACAAATTATATACTATTACCCTAACCGAGCACTATGGCCTTCGGCGCGTTGTAGCGAAAACAGACCAGTGCCTCTGGTGGAAATCGAACCCACGACCCCCGCACTCATAAGCCAGCACGCTGCCAACTAGCCTACCGGGGAGCACGCAAAAAATAAAATTTATATTTTTTTATGAAGAAGTTCATATTTTTAAAGGTTCATACTATTTATGAAATTTACTTACAATTTTGGCATTTATGAAAAGTTACATAAAATTCCTAGTATTATTGCAATTTATGCAAGTTTTCTTAAATATTAGGATATTGTACATTGGCAAAATTTTTAAGTACTTTTTCATAAATATTAAGTGTTTCCACATACATATTAAGAACCTTGTCTTAATTTACGAGACACAGACTTTCTCAGTATTTTTTATGAACTGTTCATAAATGTTATGAAAAAGTTCTTAAATTAGTACATTGGCAAATTTTTCATAAAATATTCATAAATTTAAATTAAGCAAGTCGAAGATATAAGCTAGGATGATACTAGTATTTCAATCACGCTAAGTATGTCATCAGAACCCGAAGTTTTAGAAAAAGCTAGAGGCTCCAGAATAGACAGAGCTTTAACATAAAACCTATTTGCTAGCTATATTTCACAAAAAAGGTCTGCTAATTTCAGCAGATTTTCCTGTAGTCAGCTTGAATTAATTTTTAGTAGCTTTAGCCATTATTTTTACTAACTATTGTCTATCACTGTACACCAGTGTTACCATATTGCCAGTTTTAACTGTTTTTTCCAGTTTTTTAGGATGCGTAACAGTTTTCCAGTTTTTCATGAAAATAAACAGTTTTTGTTTAATTTCAGCCTTTTTTTACCCAGTTTTTTCCAGTTTTTAACAGTTTACCTGCTCGATTTACTTTCTTTTACTTGAATTTATAAATTTAATACAAAAGTTGCACAAAATGTTCCAATAAAATATAATACCACGCATTGAATGCAACTGTGTAGTAAGTTTTAATTCCCTTTTTAGCATTTGTTTGTGTTAAAATTTTGTGGAATCAAACGAAATGAAAATCAAATTTAATCAAAAAAATGTATAACTGGTATTTTTATGTAATTAAGTAAGATCTCAAAATGTGATGAATTATTTTGTTTTTTTTATGGTTTTGTAGCTATTTTTTGCTATATGTTAAATAATTAATATAAATATAAATATGTTTTTTTATATTATATTTTTTTTTTTTACTTTAAACAAGTACACAGAAAAAAAACATATTATTGCTATTGTTAATTAAAATGTAGTTATATAACAGAGCACAACTTGTGATCTGTAATAACATAAATTTGAAAATATTTTTTTTGTGAGTATAATTAAAAGTTAGTCTACAAAAAAAAATATTTTTTTCTGTGTATATAAATATGTTATGTGTTTAATGTTTTTTATGTTGTTTAATGTTTAAATAAAATGCAATTGAATTCAAAATGCACATATAACTGTTCTTTCTACTGTTTTTTATTTAAAAAAAAAAACACAGTTTTTTCTTAAAAAAACAGTTTTTTCTTACAGTTTTTTGAAAAAAATACATGGCAACACTGCTGTACACTCAAAAAAAAAGTTTACCAAATATTAACCCTCTAACGGGTAAGGCTGCCTCAGGGCAGTCTTCATAAAATTTACCACAAATGCTTCAAATGAGCGCTTTATATTTAGAAATTAATATATTCCGATAGAAAACTAAATTTGCTAAATATTTTGCGAAGAAATTTTTCGTGTGCCTTCCACGCCCAGCAAAAAATTTCAAAAAAGGTAACGGGGTTTGTAATCAAGCATTTGGGCAGAACGCATTCCTTACTAGATTACCTACTCGATTTTTTTTAACAGGGTGTCAGACTAAAATAATTGATTCTTTAGAATTGATTATTTTTTTATCGAAGAACTATTTACTTTACATTTAAAAGAAGAAGTAGTTCCATATTAAAAATAATAACTATTTCTTTTAAACCATTTGTAACTAGTTACAATTTAAAAAAAGTTCTGTTTTTAAAAAAATTAGTAATTAATTAAATATTAAATTAATTAAACTTCAGAAAACATCATTTGAGAAATATCTAATTTAAATTCCAGAAACTATCAATAGGAATTTAAAAATTCAAGTTGAAATCTAACAAAAATCATTTAAAATTCGATAACAGATATAATTTTATCGGCCAAAAAACAAAGAAAATTTTAATTAAATTCCTTAAGTTTTTTCTCCGAATATTAAAAACAAATTCTTAATATTAATAAAAGTTTCCTAAATTATATGAAACACGATTTTAAATGACATTTTTTATTCAGTGTATAAAAATTTTCATACATAAAAACGAAATTATTTTGACTATAATATCTGATTTTAAAAAATATTTTACGTCAGAGAAGAGCACGGCACTGAATTTTTACACAATTGCGCTTACTTACGAGGGAAAATTGTTATCACGCACTCTCACCCAGGATGTTTTGCAACTTTTACTCACATGTGATTCTCCTGAGTCACCCAAATATAACGAACAAACCTTATCCGGAAAAAATAAAATCCTAAAAGTGAAACATCGAATTGTTATGATAACATGGGTTTGCCATAATTTTGGAGCCCACAATCAACTTCGAACATTTTTTTTACGCTCACTCACTATAACGTCAACAATTTAAACTTTCACTCACAATTTTCTGCTCACGTGTGCATCCCTAATTTATACCTAACCACAGTTTAACAAAATTTTGGCAACATGCAATTTCTGTTTTTAGTATTATTTTCCTGCAAAT
Organism: Delia radicum; assembly: GCA_021234595.1. Taxonomy (NCBI): domain Eukaryota; kingdom Metazoa; phylum Arthropoda; class Insecta; order Diptera; family Anthomyiidae; genus Delia; species Delia radicum. The sequence continues at coordinate 310,451,481 of CM037851.1, read as the reverse complement.
AAAAATTTGTTCGAAAAAATATATAATATAAATTCTATAAAATTGTATAACTTCATTTTTTAAAATTAGGAACTACTTCCAATAACGTAATTTTATTAAGAAAAAGTACAGGATTACTTCTTGAGTACAAAAAGTTAAACAAATAAGTTAATAACATTGTTATTTTCTTTTAAGTAAATAATTACTTTGTTATTAAGTTCATGCTTTCTGGTCTAAATTTAAAGAATTGATCACAATACTAGTTGCTTTTTTGACTCTATCGTTGGAATGTGTTTGGTATTGTAGTTACTAAATTAGATAATGAGATATGTAAGCAAGTGTGGGCATCACCTTCCTTTTGGAATGTGTAATTTTTTCCTGGGCGGTTTGGAAGCGAGAAAGCTTCAAAATTAAAATTTTGTAAAATTTCAAAAACTAATTATTTTTAAAAAAAATATAGTTTTCAAAAATCTAAAAAACCAATTTAAGTTGACTAACTAACTTTTTATAATAAAATATAAGTAAGATTGAAGCTTTACCTTTAATCCAAGGACTCACAGGATTTTATCAGCATTCCTCTAAAGGACATTGTATTAACTTATAAACTAATAGACGGATTTTTATGAAATTTTTGCAGAAAGAAGACATTAGGTACTAATAGCAAAGCGTTGAAGTTTGAACAATATAAATTGAAGTTTAGATACTTTTTCGCCTAATTTCGCTTATTCCAAAAAGTGAAAATCGAGATATTTTCTTAAATAGGAGCAGAAAAAAAATTGTTTTTCAAGTGTGGTTATATCTTTGTGAGAGAAATAATTTTTCTCCAAAACTTCTCTTTTATATGCTTTATGGCGTTTTTTTCTGACAAAAATGTCACATTTTTCTTGTGCTTTGCCCTCAAATTTCCTTTTTTGTGTTTTTTTAAAATAAGGTGAACACCCTGAGAGGGTGCCGTGTTTCTTTCTAAAAATGTTGTCATAAAAAAGGCAAAAAGTGCAATTTTAGCGCCCTCAAATTATTTACAGGGTTGTTTTTGCCCTGTTTTTTGCGATTTGTCAATCTCATGTGTATATATTATAAAGTTGTTTGCGACTCTCACTTTGGTAGCCGAAGGGTTGTGTGCTGGCTTCTGATGCATAAGGTCCTAGGTTCAAACCGTCATCGGACCACTATTTTTTTTTTATTATAATTTAGGATTTTTATTCATTTTGTTTTATGTTATGATATTTTATTTTTTCTGTTTGCAAGTATTTAATAATTTTTAACCTAAAATTCGTTAAAAAAACAATATTATAATAAAAATTATAAAAAAAAAATTATGAAGCTAACTTAAAACTTAATTTAAAAAAAAATAGTTATTAATGCAAAACTTTTTTCCAAAATACACCCTAGAATATTTGTCTCATATCGCCTAAATTAAGCAACGATAAACAATTTTGTTAAAGAACTTATTATTTGTTTTTCGAGTAGAGCACATGGTATGAATTTCTCTGCAAAACATCGTTTGCCAGTTAGAGTAATTTGAACAAAATTTTAAGAAATTTACAATTTTAAATCTAAAAAAGTTTTCAAAACTTTTTTAATTAATATTGAGCTCTCTTTCATTTTGGTCGCTATCTTTTAAATGTTTTCATTCTTTTACAATCTGCCTTGCAGTAGGTGTTAAACGTTATGTAGCATTTTCGATAAATATTATGACGCTAATCGACTGCTACAACTGTCTGATGATCGATAGGTGTACGGTAGTAAAAAATACGAAAAATTTAATTATGTTTATTTAACAATTAAAAAATCTTGTATTTTTTGGTTCAGAAAACAAGAGCACAGTGGGTGAGTGAGGGTAGGTAAAATAAATATATTCATTCATGTGACCCAATCTTTTTATTTGTAAACAAATCATTTCATTATTTTCCATTTAAACATTATTAAAAAATTTAAATTTTTATTTGAAACATTCTTGTTTATAATTAACAACAAAAACAATAAAAAAAACTTTGAGACTAATTGCTTAGGTGCCATATTTTTTTTTTTTTTCACTTTTCAGACTACCAAAACCAAACGATTTAGTAATTCATCTTGATATTAAAGAGATGGATGGGATATATACAATGGCTGTATGGCTTCTAATAGCATCGTTGTAGGTAAAGTAAATTAATTTTAAAAAGTCAAGTTATATAAACATTTCCGAAAAGTAGGTGTTTTCTTAGATAAATAAATTTAAAAAAAATATTGTTTGTTGTTTTAATTATTGAAAAACAAAAAAAAAATATGTATTCATTTTGGGAATTAAATACAATAAAAGAATAAATTAGTTGAGTGAATCGATTAAATTTTATATTTTTAATTGCTTTTTGTAAAATGTGGGTGTACTTTTTTAAAGATAAATTGAATTTAAGACGATTTAATGGAAGCAATAGACTAAAAACTAAAGGCAAAAATTATATTAGAAATATAAACTTCTGATTATTTTCCTAGATCTCTATTTCAGAACTTGCGATTTTTATTAAAAAAAAAATAATAATAAGGGAATTTTCCCTAATATGGCCTGGTATTTGGAATATATAAGGCCAATATTCCAAATCCAAATACACCAGCTTATAGACCAACTCCTTACGCATTTTGTGCCTATAGATAATTTCCTTGTGGCAACTAATTGCAAAAAACTGTATAACAACTTTTATATAATATTAGGGACCTAAATTAAAAAACTCTCTAAAAGCATATCAATTTGTTGTCAAATAACACAGTACAACATTTTTCAACACATGATTTTGGGACTCAATTCAGGGAATTGCACGTGAAAGTAAAATCAAAAATAAGAACTTCTGCATCCTTCGTTTTGACAAGTTGGCTACAGTAATAATTTAATGGCCATACGAATTTTTTGGCTCAAGGCGGATTTTAACACTTTTTCTATATTTTGACACTGTTATATCTCGGTATACCGTACGGAATATCTCTTTTGTGTCTGAAGCAAAGTTGTATTTATTGAATAGGAGAAAGGAAATGCGTAACAATCCTACCAGAAAAAAAGTGCATCCGGTGCCCTAAAAATCGCAAAAATGCCATTTTTACCCATTTTTCACCTTTTTTGCTCAATAACTGCCCAGCCTGAAAAATACGAACGGCAAAGCATTGGCCCATTGCGGTGGTATGAGCGTTGGCAGAGCGTTGGATATCTGAAGATTTAAGTGCTTTGCCAACCCCAAAATGATAACACCGGGCAGGGCTTGGCCTTCCCTTTTTGAAAACGTTAGCAAAGCACTGGCAACGAGCGCTTTGCCAGTACCAAAACCATAATTTTAGAACGTTGGCAGAGCATTGGTAGAACAACCAATAAAGTGATTTTTTAATCATAAAATAAGTTTTTCATAGAGAAAATTGAAATTTATAAAAAAAAGGTTTTCTTTAAAAATTGAGTAAATTCAAATTTTTAAATTAAAAATTGTAAAATTTTCGAAAAAAAATTGATTTTATATATTTGAAATTAGAAAATTTATAACTGAAATTGATTATCCGTTTGAAATTAAAATTTTTAATTAAATTAAGAATACTATATATGAAAACGAGATTTATTTTTGAACTGTATAGTCCTACTTTGTAATTTACTTAAGTAAAGACTTGTATTATTTCTTATTGAATGATTTTGGTAATTTAAACAGAAATAAAAATAGTTAATTACAAAATAACTGAATATTTTTTTATTTATCAAATTATTTTTGTGATGAGTTAGCTCCAAGTACGACTTTTTTACTACAATTTTACTAAGAAAGAAATTTGAAAATAAATGTCTTAAGTAAAATTTTAGTACAAAAACTATACTTTGTGCTGACTACAATAGGAGACCTTAATTTTCTTAACTTCAAATAAATTGCAATTTAGTTTTGAATTTTTCCAATCTTGTAATTTTAAAATTTTATAAAGGTATAGATTAAAAAGTTTTTAAATACGCTAAATTAGCAATTTTTCTACAAGGATCCTTTGAGCAAAAATGGTGCTGACTTTACTGACTTTTTTTAGTGTATGAATTTGATTTGAATATTATATTCTTATGGTTAATTGATTTTAAATTCATTTAATATTTGAAAAAAAGAAAAAAGAATTAAGTTTTAAAGTATGTAAAATAAATTTAAAAAATTCTATTCATTTGTTATTTAATATTTGAAAAAAAGAAAAAAGAATTAAGTTTTAAAGTATGTAAAATAAATTTAAAAAATTCTATTCATTTGTTATTTTTATTAAACCCTGCTAACTTATTTAACAACGTACTTGTTTTTAAATAAGTTACGGTTCTAAGCCAGTTACAGTTCTAAGCTGTGCCAGTGCTTTTTTATTTTTACGATTGTAAATTTTGTAAATCAAGTTCTGGCACAGTACTTTGTACAAACGTTGGTAGAGCGTTCTAAGCTAGGGCTGAGTCAGTGCTTTTATTATTTTACTGTTGTAAATTTTGTTAATTAAGTACTGGCAAAAGCACTTTTTACTAACATTGGCAGAGCGTTGTAAATCAGTGCTTTGCCAGGACTTTATTTGTTGGACCATTGGCAAACAGTGCTCTGCCAGTGCTTGATTTTTCAGACCATTGGCAATTTCTGGCTGGGTGGATTACAAATATGCTGTTTTTTTCTTCATAAACTTTACTTTGCATGAAAATAAAAATTCCGATTTTTTTATTTTTTATTGTTTTTTTTTTTTTGTTCCCCATTTTTGTTAACCTTTTTTGCTCAATAACTGGATATTGCAAATCCACAAATATGCTGTTTTTTTCTTTATAAACTTTATTTAGCATGAAAATAAAAATTCTGATTCATATTACATCACAGCAAATATGAGATTTTTATATGTTATCTACGCATGGAAACAAAATTTAGAACATTTTCAATTATAAAAAAAAATCTGAATTTTTATTTTCATGGAAAATAAAGTTCATAAAGAAAAAAACAGCATATTTGTGGATTTGTAATCCAGTTATTGAGCAAAAAAGGTGAAAAATGGGTAAAAATGGCATTTTTGCGATTTTTAAGGCTCCGGATGCACTTTTTTCAAGTAGGATTGTTCCGCATTTTCTTTCTCCTATTCAATATCTACAATTTTGCTTCAGACACAAAGAGATATTCCGTACGGTATACCGAGATATAACCGTGTTAAAATACAGAAAAGGTGCTAAAAATACGTCTTGAGCCAAAAAATTCGTATGGCCATTAAATTATTACTGTAGCCAACCTGACAAAACAAATGATGCAGAAGTTCTTATTTTTGGGGCTACTTTCACGTGCAATTGGGTCCCAAAATCATGTATTGTACTGTGTAACTAAAGGTCCACTTTAGGAACCATTATGAAAAATAAATTTTTTACAGTTTGTTTTATTATATTTGTTAATGGCATCAATTAGTTTTATTAAAATTGTGAATAAAATTTACAACGGTTTATGAAATGAAAACAATGTAAAAACATTGCTTGAAAGCGTTTTTCTAACGTTTGCAAAAAGTGCTTTAGCAGTACTTCTTTTACTAATTATTTGGATTAAAACGTTTACAAAATATTCGAAAAACAGGTTCTAATTTCTGTTCTACAACCGGTTCTTTTTATATGGAGGTTGTCCAATTTGCAATAGATTCTTTACCTTCAAACTAGAACAAATTGCTTTAGAACCGGTTCCAGAACCAGTTATAAAACTGGTTCTGGGACAGTGAAACCTTACAATTTGACTCCCAGGAACCTATCCTAGAACCGGTTCCATGTAACCGGTGATAAAATAGGCTATTCTAGAACAGGTTGAAATGTAATCTGTTCTAAAAATTTTTGCTGTTTATATTTCTGTCATTTTCGCATTAACGCTTAAGTCGAAAATCCTAGTTTCGAGATATTACGGTATTTATATAAAAATTATATAATACAAATTTGTTATAATTTTTGAACTAAATTGAATTTTGAATGGAATTTAGACTAGCATGTGCGTATAACAATAAGATCAACAATTTTATGCATATGTCGATATTTCCAGTTTTTGTCGAAAATCGCCGGTTTATTTATAAAATTTGTTTTGTTAATTTTTACTTGAAATGGAGGTTGGACGCGTCCTAATGAGGTCATCAATAATTAAAAATAAACTTTACATGTCCTTAGTCGACTTAAGCGACTATGCAAAAATTACATTAGATATTTAAAAGATACTTTAAGCTATGTATAACACACTTCTTCAAAGTTTAATAAACTAAATAAACTAGAAAAATCTATATTTTTTTTAAATTAAAAGTCAAATTAAGGATTTTTTAACGAAATAAAATAAATCCAAAAATAATTCCAGTGAAAATAGGGCTATGAAAAATGTATATCTGTAAAATTATTTTAAAAAACTCTTCTCACATATGTACACACAGAGAAATAAAGTGCCAACCGAATTGAAAAGTGTGTATTAATGGTAACAACTGATACACTCACAATATTTTTTCCGTAAAGACTACTGAATATACACATTAAATTAACTGAAAATCAGTTAAAAACAGGACTACTTATTTTTCGTTTGAAACAATTGTATTTTTTAGTTTATTTTCAACTGTTGAATATTAATTGACAAAATTCATAAAAACAATAGATTGTTTTCGTTTATTTCAGTACTCAATATAATATAAAAACTTTTTGTTTTGAAATGAAAATTTTAACTGAATATTTGACCTATTACGGAAAGTCCGTTTTTTGTTTATTTATTTTTGTTGAATAACAGACAGAACGTTAAAAAATATATTTCTTTGGTAATTTAATTGTATATTCCATTGAAACAACTTTACCGATTATACTTTAAATAACTGTTGCTTTTTTATGGAAAAAATCTTGTGAGTGTACATTCAGTTAATACATCGATATTTACATTAGATTGTTGAATATTTTGGATGTTGCAACTAGAATTTAATTGCATTAACCGAACTTTGTTATGAAAACTAATTTAGAGTTGTGCCAACCGTCTGAAATTCGTAATAACCGAATTTGAGTCGTATTAACCAAATTTCAGTTGGCAAATAGCAACATTTTTCTCTGTGTGTATTTAAAACGATTGCAAAGTACTCTTTTCGTCGCTTTTCTAACCCTTTGACAACTTTAAATTTGTAAATTGGTATGTACTAACAACGTTTATAGACTATAGATAAAGGACTTTAAATTTTGTTTTAGCAACGTTTTGATAACGTTATAAATACCACCCTCAGACTGTAAATCATGGTTATCATTTTGGACGTTGTCACAACGCTCTTAATTTGTATACATGACTTTGACGCTTTGTAGATGGTTAAAAAAGCATTTCAAAGTTTGTTTTAGCATCGCGTTTAGAACGCTATAAAATACCATCCTCACACCGTAAAACATGGTAATCATTTGGGTCGTTTTCAAAACGCTTTAAACATGTAAATCGCTATGTTCTGAAAACGCTTGTACCACCTTTTAAGTGCTTTTCAAACGCTTTAACGATGGTATTTTTCTACCTGGGTATGCATACGTGGCGTATGAGCAATACTTAATACGTACATAATTTTTCATTTTTCAGAAATCGAAAGAAAATATTTGCAACTTTATACCAATTGAAACATAAAGAAAGTCATAACTGTTTTTTAGCAACAGTTAACAACAACAAAATACACTGATATTTTTTTATAGATAAACAAGTGTATTGCGCATAGCTTAAGCATATAAACCATAAAAATTAAAATTTTGAGTTAAGTCACTTTTGAACTAGGTGTGCGATATAATAAAATTGCACAGAAATAATCAAATATATATGAACGACAATATTCAGCGATTATTTTCTAAAAAACTAATACGAGTTACACTCTAAAAAATTATTGTAAATTTACTACTATAAAACGAGTAAAGTTTCATGTATTATTACGCTAATTCGGTAAATTTATACATCAAAATGCGTAAAACTATTTTGCGCACACTTTTATATACAATAATACCCACTTAAAGTATTTTTAACAATTATGTGTTTAAAGTAAAAGTAGTATTATTTTGTTAAATAAAATTTTTACGCACAAAGTTTGTAAATATACTAACTTATAATAGTAATAAATATTTTGACATTTTTAAATTGAAAAAAAATTAAACAAATTGAAAAAAGCCAAAAAAATCTAAAAAATTTAATTTATTCAGAATTTTAATGAAAAAAAATGTATAACTGTAGTATTTGTGATAGTGTTTAGTTTATAGTTGATTTCCAAGTGTTTGCAGCCTAAATGTGGAAAAATGTTTTCAAAATATAATATATGTACAGAGCTTTAAAGAAAAAAATTCTTCATTCGATTTATTCAGTCGGTTTTAACTCAATCGATTTAAAAATATCGCCAATATTGAAAAAAATTGCCAAAATTGAAAAAATCGCCAAAAATCGCTAAAATTGAGAAAAACTTTAAGATAAAAAAAAATCACCAAAAATGAAAAAAACGTTAAAATTAATAAAAAAAAAAAAATCGCAGAAATTAAAAAAAAATCTCCAAATTTTAAAAAAAACGCTAAAATTTAAAGATAATCGCCAAAAATGAAAAAAAATCGCTAAAATTTAAAAAAATCGCAAAAAATTAGAAAAATCCCTAAAACTAAAAGAAAATCGGCAAAAATTAAAAAAATCGCCAAAAATTTGCAAAAATGAAACAAATTTTCAAATTGGAAAGAAAGCTTAAATTGAAAAACGAAAAATATTGACGAGAAACTTAAAATAGCTGTAAATGTATCTTTATTAGTTTTCGAAACACAGGCGAAGTTCCAAATAAATTCTCTTTTTGCCTTGCGATGTTTTGTTTTTGAGAAAAACTCGATCTAGGAACCTAGCCAATCAGGCCGGTATTGGGGTTGAGTTTTGAATACCTGTGCAAACATTTTTCCAGTTGCTTTTTTATTTTTTGAGCTAAGGACGTTTTTTATTTAGTCAATTTTTAAAAGGTACATATTACGAAAACTAATGGAGCTGGAGGAAAAATTGCTGCCCCATTGTTCAAAACTCAACCATATTACCCCTACAACGATCCTAAATTTCGGTTTGATTGGCTGGATTCTTAAATCGCGTTTTTCTCGAAAAGTAAGCATCGCAGATAAAAAAGAGTATTTATTTGAAACATCGCCTATGTTTCAAAAACTAACAGAGATAAATTAAAGACACGGACAACTTTTTCCAATTGGATCAATTTTTTGTCAATTATGGTGATTTTTTTTTAAATTTTCGCGATTTTTTACTTATGCCGTTTTTGAATTTTGAAGTTTTTTCATTTTGGCAATATTTTTACTTTTAGAAATTTTTGGCGATATTTTTATTTTTGGCGATTTTTTTTTAATTTTGGCGATTTTTTAATTTTGGCAAATTTTAGTAATTTATTTTTAATTTTGGCGATTTTTTTTAAATTTTGTAAATTTTTTTCAATTTAAGTAATTTTTACATTTTGGTGTTTTTTTTCAATTTTGGAGATTGTTTTAAATTTTTGGGATTTTTTTCATTTTAACGATATTTTTTTCGATTTTAGCGATTTTTTTCAATTCTGGCGATATTTTTCAGTTTCGCCGATTTCGGCAAATTGTAAATCGATTAAGTTAAAAATAGATTGAACTCCCAATTATTGAATTCGCAATGATTGAAGAAAAAAAAATCATTCGATTTAAAAAAAATCCGATTTAATTTTTTTTTAAATAGAATTCAATCTTTGAAGCTCTGTATATGTACAACAACTTATATACAAATATTTATTATTAAATTTATTATTATACAACACATTAATAAAACTCTTTCTAGAAATTAATTTTTTGGGCTGTTATTCTTTTTTACCGGAGGGTAAAGATACGCATTTTTAGGGAGTTTTTACGCTTATAAATATGTATTTTTACGCATTTTATACGTATAATTGCACGTAAATCATGTTTTTTTACACGAAAATTTGGTAAAATTACTCATTTATTTATAAATTTTATCAACATTTTACGCACTTCCATTGTAAATTTACCAACTTTGTGTTCGCAAACTTACTCTCAATGTGCGTATTTTTTTCATTTACACACATAGAGTAAATTTACCCAACTTATAGTAGGAGTACAGTTTCCTACTATAAGTTGCGTAAATTTCAACAGAAATTAATTAGAGTGTACACAATTAAACTTTTCAGAACGATAAAAAACATCTAACAAATTTTTATAAATAAAAAAAATAAAAAAAAAACTTAGGCCGATTTGTAGATAAATTGCGTTTTGCATAATTCTATAAATTTGGAACTAGTTCTGAATTTTTTAAAACAATTTTATTTTTTAAAATTCTCGATTAAGCAATATATTGGTTTAATATTTTTTAGCCAAATTCAGTTAAATAATAATAAACAATATACTAAAACTTTTCGCAAAATTTGTCAATATTAAACCACACGTACTTCATCCATTTTTTTTAGAAAAATCAAAAAAGTTGCTCCATGTTTTCTTAGTCTTGTAGAGTTGCTATCCTACTGTTAGTTTGGCTTTGCTGGAATACACTTACGAAAAAACCCTCTAAAACATTGAGGGGAATGCATTATCGGTGCTTCCTTGTTAGCACTTCCAAGGAGTTTTTGCGATGGGTACCCTGGGTACTTTTTTAGATACCCATACATATATCGATAAACAAAACATATTCCACTTTTTTGTTATTCAATTAAGTTTTTTTAATTTGAGGTCAAATTTATGTAAAATTATTTAATCTTTTTCGGATATTCTTAATCTTTCGGTTAATAGGAAATTTTTACCGAATAGCTTTTTTTACCAATATTTCAAATAATATTCAAATCTGGATCGAAAACATAAGAAATATGCGTATCAAAATATTTGTTTTCTGATGTACTTTAACGCTGCTTACCAAAAAATTCGTAAATTTAAGACTCCACTATTTACACCCTAAAAATGAGATTAGGCCGAAAAAAAATTAATATCTTTTATTTTGTTCTACTCCGGTATTAATGGAATTTGAATATGTAATATATATTCAAATTCTATTAATACCGGAGGACACCCATCGGAAGCCTATTCTTATTGGACAAAATTTCGAGAGTTTTTCTATAGGAAAAATTTATCAGAAACTGATGGGTTTCCTACAGGAAAAAGGAATTACAATCGCAAGTTTTTTCTATAGAAATTAAATTAAATTAATTAAATCCTAATGGTTTTACTACTGGAAAAAGTACTCAAGAGGCTAAGGGTATTTCTATAAGAAGAAGTCCTTAGAATATAATGGTTTTTCTATAGAAAAGAGTACACAGAGTCTAAAGAAACACATTCATGCTCTGAAGACTTTTTCCAATAGAAAACCCATTAAATTCTACGAAATTGTTCGTATAAAACCCACTTAGATTCAGAGGAATCTTTCCTATAGGCAAATGCTCGGATTTTTAGAGCTTTTTCCTATAGAAAAACCTTTCTCTTCTTCTTCTTCTTCATTTCCGCTTAACTCCCTGTGGATCATAGGACCTCTACAAAATTTCTCCAAGATATTCTGTCATTCGCTAGTAGTTCGCTAGTATAAAAACCTGTCATCCGCTAGTAGAAAAACCTTTAGATTGTGATTACTATTTTCTATGGGATTTTTCTAAAGTAATGCCTGCAGAACCTAAAGGACATTTGCTTGAGCTCGATTTCTTAATCTTTTCTATAGAATGCTAATAAGTACGGAAAATCTTGTGATAAATAGCAAACTTAAAATTTTTAAAATCAGCACATTCAAATCGATACACCACTGCAAATGAAGTTAAAAAACAAATGAAATTTCACTTAAAGAAAGGACGACTTACATTTCAGTAAATTCAACTAACATTGTCATTTGTTTTTCAATGTTCAAAAAATGTCTAACAATTGTAATAAAAAAGAACCACATGGCAGTAAAAAATAAACAGACATTTATTTTTTTTATTTTTTTAAATAACAAAAAACTACTGTAAAAAAATAAATGTAAAATCATAAAACATTCATTTGATGTGGTTTGTTTTTTTAAATGAACTACAAGGTTAGTAAAAAATTTAATTTGTTCTACAAATAACTGAGATTTACATTAAAAATAAAGAAACTGTATTACAACCCAAACAACTACATATTTTTAAAGCAGAAGTTCACTGAGTGTAGGAAACACCTATTAAGTTTCCATCACGAAACAAGAAAAATATATTTTTTGTCGCCGCTCTGTAATTCTTTAAAAAGTCTATGAGTTAAGTTTAGTTAGTATTTTTTCTTCTATTTAAATATTTTTTGTCCTTTTACTGCAAATTGCAGTAATTCTCAACAATGTTATAGCAATTCAGAATTTTTTATTTCATCTACCTGATAAAATTCCACCTACATTTTTCTCATCATCATCTTTATAACGACTTTATTTCATTTCTATAATAACTTAACAAGTGTAATCATTTCTCCACCTTTTTATTTTTTATTTCTTGTACATTTAACAGCAATTTCCAATTTCCTTTCTGATGAAGCACATTGCAAGAGCAAATTACATGCCTTCAAGAAGAAGAAAAAAAATGGCAAAACAAAATATAAAAAAGTAAAATTGTGTTGATTGGCCTTCTTTTCATTGAAGAAGTCTTTTTCTTTTTTCATTTACTTAAACTTTTAGAAAAAAAGTTTCTTTTTTTTTCTTAAAGGGACACAATTTATAAAGATTACTTATTATTATATTGTACTTACACGCAAAGAAAAAATATGATTGGGGCAGCCACACTCGAAGAGCATCAAACATTATTGGATTTATGATTGCGACAACCATGTTAATATGGTTGTGACAACCATACTCTTATATTTTTCTTAATCATAATATGATAATTAGATTACCATATTTTGATTCCCAATTGATCTCAATATTGTCATATTATGGTTATGTAAATGTTTATATAAATTATATCATAGTATGATTCCTACATTATTCTCCCAGCATTGTGTTGAAGCTGGATTAAAAAGTTATGCATGTTTTTTTAAATATGTTTAGTATCTAAAAAAAACAAAACTAAACTTTCTCTTTTTCAGCACAAATCTTATTTTGCCAGGAAAAGTAAAAAATTGGAAACATGTTATAACACAATAACACATGTTAAAACACAATAATCATTAAAATATCATTAAAATATTCTTATTAATACAATTTCACAATACATCATAATGATCATAACATAACGAGCCCATTCCTTCGGAGCTCTTAAAATATGGTGCCGATGGATTAGCAGACTTTCTTACGCCACTCATAAGAACTGCATGTCTTAACAACCAAATCCCTGCTGAGTGGAAAGAAGACGTAGTAGTCAAAATCCCCAAAAAGGGTGACCTAACGCATTGTAAAAACTGGAGTGGTATTACCGTGATAAATGCCATAGGGAAAGTGATGGCTACTTTAATACTACAGCGAATCTCTCCAATGGTGAAATAAATTTTGCGAAAATAGCAAGCTGGTTTTAGACCTGGACGATCGTTTGTCGTTCATATCAATACCATACGCATAATTACTGAGAAATCGGCAGAGTACAGCACGCACCTGTACTTGCTGTAGATTTTGAACGAGCTTTCGACACAATAGTTTGAAACTCTATATTGACTGCACTAGTTGGCAAAGGTATTCCTGAAAAAACTGTGACCCTTATACAGGAATTGTACAAAAACGCTCAGTGTAAGGTCCGCTTTAATGGAAAAGAAAGCCAAACTTTTATCACTGCTACAGGAGTAAGGCAAGGTTGTATCCTGTCCCTCACTTTATTTTGCTTTTTATGGAAGAAACCAACAGGGCGGCTCTGACTGGCTTTCGTTGAAATATGTCTAATGGCCCGTCAGTGTGTGGATATTGAAGAAAAGATTAAAAGACTCTCCGAAACCCTCAAAAAGTAGGATTGCGAATAACATTCAAAAAAACAATGCAATGAAATAGCAGAAGTAGAATCCTTTACCTATCTCGGATGCAAAATTACAAACGATGGAGGCTCTTTAGCTGATATAAACGATCGCATAAACAAGGTTACGTGTTGAATTTTTAAAGTTGCATAAAGTTTGGCGAGCAAAGAAAATCTAGCAGAGGACAATATTACGCATATTCAACTGCAGCGTAAAATCGTTACGACTATATGGATTCACTACATGGAGCCTAATAAAATTGACTGTTAAAAAATCCAAATGTTAATTAACCGGTGTCTGAAACAAATACTGCATATATATTGGACAAATTGTATATCCAATGAAGCTCTTTGGCAGAAGGCAGCTTGCTGTCCCATCGAGACCGAAATACCACGAATTACATGTGAATTCGTTGCATAAGAAGGTAACATGAATAGCTCGAACAACTTGGAGCGAAATTAAACTTCTTTCCAGAGACAGAGTTAGATGGAGAGAATTTTTTAACGCCCTATGTTCCTCGTGAACATGTTATTTAAGTATTATATATCAATATATTGTATTTATAATATGGCTGTAAGAAACATAGTTATGTGGCCGCAATCATGATGCAACCATATTTATTCTCTGCGTGTACGATATAATTTGTTAGTACAAGAAAAAAGTAAGGGAATTTTTATTGAATGGCTTTTGTCAGAAGTGAATTCTTTAGCAAATGCTTAGAATTTCTAATGAGTTCTTTTATTATGCACGTATAACTTAAAATAAGCTGTTACTATACTAAAAAGGAAATCTTCAAGGATTTCTTAGATAATTTCAAGTAAATATTAACTAATTCTTGAGTTTTTTAAAACAATAATTACACTACTCGACGGCCAAAAAAATAACTCGCTTTAAAATAGTTCTTTTTTTAATAAACCTATAAACTATGCTGATTCCAAATATGTCAAAAAAATGTTTTTTCTCATTTGCAGTTTCTGAAATATCGCTATTTTATATTATTTACCTTATTTTTTCGAATATTTTGCTTAATTTTTCGAAATTTAACCGCAAAATCATGCAATTTTTTAATAATATAAATCTACACAAAATTATTATTCATTTGATGTTCATCAGTCGGTGTTTGTTTCAGGATAGCTTACCGGTAATTGCAAAGAAGTTGAAAATTTTGCCTGTTTACTTAGTTTAAGTCAGACTACCTACGTCTATTCAAAAATATGTACTTCAAAGAGAGGTTTTGCAATAAATGTGTATTTGTTGAGTAGTGTTAAGTTTTAAATTTAATATTTCTAATAGTCAAGTGTTAATGAAATTTACTTCCTCTTCTATCACACTTTAGAAATATCAACACTTTCATTAACCAAAAATACTAAATAATTTCAATATCATTCCACTATAGAATTTTGGAATATCATTCCACTATAGAATTTTCATGCATTTCCCTACAAGTTCTTTAAATAAATTTCAAACGAAAAAAAAAACGCTCAACTAAAAATTTGTTTATATTTTTCAGGCTATAAACAAATATTTTCGAATTTTATTTGATTCTATTGCAGACAGTTATATAGACATGACATCGCCCATGGTAGCAGATTTACTATGAAATTACTTAAGGGGTTTACTACACCCAGTAAAAAGATTGGTTGGAATTCGGTCAAAACCATTAAAAATAATTTGATAGGACGTTATATCATCAGAAATTACCTATAATCGATTAATAAAAAAAAAAACAGGAACTAAAAAACAATCCTACACAGCAAAACTTTGGTAATGGGTGTGATAAAGTAATGCATTACCTTGTAATGTGTATTCCCTACCTGTATCATTATTTTCCAACAAGAAGTAATGAGTTACCGATAATTGAACACTCGTGGATTACCTTGTAATGATACCTCATTACATTTTACGTTACTTCAAACATAAAATAATGACTTACCGATCATCAATTACATAATGCATGAATTATAAACGTAAAGTAATTATTAATATATATTTTTGAAAATCTATTTATAGACACATTACTTTGTGATTTTTTGTAGGCATGAGGGTAAGGTGTATATTTTTTATATCACGAACGAAAATACGAAGCACAACAACTCATTTACATTTTAAGCAATAAAATATTATATGTATCGATAGCTCAGTTGGTAGAGTTCTCGCCTAAGTAATTGTTAAATACCAGAGATCCCAGGTTCGAATCCCAGTATGACCACGTTATTTATTTAATAAAAAAAAAAGTTATTTATTTAATTAAAAAAAAATATCTGTAAAAAAATTTTTATGCATTTTTTTATGAAAATCTATTTATAGACACATTACTTTTTCCCACCATGTAACCATATAAGTAACCATTTACTTTACCCCATACATGGTAATGAGTTACTTTGAGGCTCATCGCCTGTAAAATTCATCAGTGAATTAAGGTGTAATGTAATGCGTGAAGCCCTATGGCGACACATTACTGTACCCATTATTTGGTAATGTGTGGTTTGCTATACAATTATTGGTATTTAAAATAAATTTTTCTAATAAAATTCGTTTAGTAATTGCATACGGTAGAAGTAACCATTTATTTAGTGAAAACGCAAACGAATTGGTATCAGCTATCAAATTTTTTTAAAAAGCTGTCGGTAACCAAAATAAGGAGCTGCAAATACGGGTTTAACAATCAAATATACAATTAAATTAGGGTCTTGGTAGTACCAACCGAATTGTGGATTTCATTGATTATAGACGCTACTAATAATTGGTATTAGCAAACGAATTTTAGACTATGTTTTCCTAACAAAATATGTTTGTGGTGTAATGAATAGAGCGGCAGCCAATTCTCCGAGTTTACGAATTCAAATTCCGAAAAGGCAAACGCAAAAAGTTTCTTTTTTTAATTAAATTAAAATACTAAAATGTTCAAACAGCCAATAATTTAAAGAAAATTAAAAGCTATGGTGGTGCAATGAGTAGGACAGTAGACTATTAAGCAGAATATTTAATACTATACATAAGAAATCAAAAAAAAAATTTACTTTCAATAAAATGTTGTGGAACGTAATAATATATAAGTAGAATAATAATATTGAATGAGACAACTGAATATTAGCTTTCACGACTAAAAATATAATTTAATTCGGTGGCCAGAACTGCGACTGTTTTCTGGGTGTAGCATTGAATCTTTTTTTAATTTTTTACTGTGCAAATTTTGGTATAAAATTCGCCAAAATAAAAAAAGTTACAGCTTGTTAAACAACCTCATTGTCCTATATTTTACATGCTCAATATTTACTTCAAGTGCCTTTTTCTCTAGCCAAGATATTTAAAATCGGGTGCCACTGTGCAACCTTAACGACTGGACCGATTTTAAATTGAAAATTAAATTTTAGAAAAATGAAGTTCCTAATGTCGAGACATTTTTATATTTTTGCTTAGTTTTTTTTTTGAAAAATAAAAAACAACTTTTTTGTTGCTGTTTCTATAATTTTTGAAAAAATTTAATTTTTTTAAATTAAATTTTTTCTTCTCAGAAGAGTACCCAAGGCTCCACGATGGAACCCGATTTTCCTTTTAAAAAAAGGGTCCATAATAAAATGATTACCAGGGTTGGCATGGTAGTCTGAATTCTAAATTATAATTTTTATAATAATATCTAATATTGTGTTTTTTTATCGCAAAAGGAAGTTTTGTAATAAACCATTTATTTATTTTTTATAACTGCTTAAATATTGTCGTTTTTATTGCTTTCTAAAGCTAGTAAACCCCTTAAATTGTATTAATAGTTAGAGTTGCCATATTAACGAAATTATTTCATTTTTCTATGATATAATGAGAAAACAATTATTTTTATATTTAGCGCATGGTTTACAATTAGGGAATGCATCCGGGTACCGGGATTTCCCGGGAAATTACGCATTTTTCTGTTCCCTCAATCCCGGGAATTTGGTTCGGGCATGCCGGGATTTTTTAGAATACCAATTAAAACATAAAATGTAAATATTCCACATTTTCAATGCAGCCGCCAACAATTTACAAAATGTTTTAAAGAAAAGAATTAACAGTTAACATCACCGTTTATCTTAGACTTCGATCTTAAATTAGACATTTAAAGCCACTCTAGATCGCTCCTAAAAATGTTGCCATTTTAAAAATTTGTCCAAAACACTATCAATTACCAAATATTCTCTAACTGCCGTTGTTTGGCCAAACTATTCAAACGGACTCTATTCCTTCTATAATTTTTCTAGTTTTTAAATTTTTCGTCAACACTTTTTCATTACTTAATCTTTTTTCAATCAAACTCTAAAATTTAAAGGACTAAATAAATAAATTTCTCATTGAAAATTCTGATAAAAACTACAAATTTATAAAGGAAGACATATTTTTATAAAAAATCTTAGGTCGTATAAGACACAAAAAATACGATTTAATATGAAAAATGTTATAATTTCATTTCGAGCCGGATCCCGGAGTACTAGGAATTTTGAAAAAATGTCCCGCCTTTCCGGAAAGGGAAAAAGGGCTAGATTTTGCATTAACTAATTACAATACAAAAAAAAAATGAAAATTTATGGAATTTAAAAATTTAAAAATTCAAGCAACAGACGTCAAAATACTGATGTTTCTCAGTGGGCCCTAGTAAGATAAAATTGTGCATTTTCGAACAATATGGTCGGTTGTTTCACGAGTAGCTTCACATGGACATCTACACTTATAGAAATAAAACTGTAAAAATAGCCAAAAAAAAAAGCTACTAAAAATTAGTTAAAAATGAGCTGGCAGAAAAAACTGCTAAACTTAGCAGATTTTTTTCTAAATATTAATAAAATAAGAACAGCAAAAATAAATCTATTAACTATACAAAACTTTAGTTATATTCGATGTGAATTTTAGTTAATTGAAAATAGCATTTTATTTTGTAAAATAACATTACGAAAACTTTTACTAAATATTTGTAGCCTCAAACTAGCAAACAAAAACTGTAATATTAATAAAATTTTTGCAATACACTGAGAGAATTATCTTCACTACAGTAATGAATTTCTTCATAGCTTCAATGAATATTCTACTAATTTTGCTAATCACAAAAAATACATACATATATATATATATTTTACAGCAAATAAAAATTTTTATTACAGAATTAAAATAATGTTCATCTGTTATTAGGAAAAAGGTGTAAAGGTTTTAAAGTAAAGTCGTTTTATTTTACTTTTTAATTTTTATTGTGTGAAGTTCTATTGTACTAAATTTAGCTTTAGATGTACTAAAATTTATTGATTTTAGCAAACTAATTTTAAATTTGCAGTTTACTGAAATTTTACTAAAATTTAGTATCGGCTGCTAATTTTTTCTACTAATTGCATTTTACTACAGTTCAGCAGACACGTGTTGCTAAATTTAGCAAAAAATACCGCAAGGATAAGAATAGTTAAATTTCCCGTAATAACAGCAAAATTTTTAGTAGGCATTACAGATTTTTTTTTTAGAGTATGCTCACCCTCATGGCCGCAGTTGTAAAGGGTTTCCCAGCTTTCTTCCGGTACGGGTTCGTAGTCTGTTCAAATTACACCATGCTTTCCTAGGTAATTGAAGTTCGACGTCGCTGCATCGTCATGAATTTGACCAGTGATTATCCCAAGTTGTATTGATAACCAAACATGGTAATGGCTACTTATTATATTATGCATTACTTATTACCGCCTGCATTACTTTAAATAATAAAATAATGGATTACCAATAAGAAACTTATGATGAATTATTTTCATACAAAAATTAATTGGTGAACAATAATATGTTATTCATTTTATTAATTCCAGGCAAAACAAAAATTTTCTGGATTGTATTTTTAAAGTCATTATAATTCGTCTTTTGTAAGCTAAAGGGTAAGGTGTTAGTTTTGGTATATCTGGAATGAATTTATATAGAAGAAAATTCATTTATGTTTTAAACTATCAAATTTTATATGCCTCGGTGGCTTAGAGTGTAGAGTCAAGGAGTTTAAATATAAGGAGCCACAGAATTCATTAGACAAAACATTCCTCGACGATTCGAGGTATCCTCACTCTTAGCTAGGTTTTTACTGTGTAATGAAAACAAATGAAAGTTTTTAAAATTGGAAGTAGGTGAACTATGTTAATTATGTAAAGAATGTAATGTAAATAGTGTAAACAATTCAAAGTATGTAATGTAAATAATGTAAGGTAAATAATGTAAAACGATGTATAGTGTAAATAGTGTAAGCAATAAAAATAATGTAGGAAATAAAAATGTTAATTCACTTTGAGTTTTTTTCGTTCCACTATTTTTACCGAGGAGGGATATACTGTCTGACAGAATGTTCTGTTTGATGTAATGTAGGATGTCTTGCTTGATGAATTTTGTAACTCCTTAAATTTAAACTCCTTGGTAGTGCAGTCGCCTGCTAATCTGATGACCCGGGATCGATTCCTGGGTCGACCATGTTTTTAAAACAAATTAATGATATTTTTTTAAATTCGTATTTTTTTAAAATCTATTTTTAGACCCATTATTTTTTTCCTCCTGTTAATCACATCTAGGTAAGGCTGCCAGTAATGCATAACTCATTACTTTTGGGACAATTCATATAAAAAAAGTTAGAATTATAATATAAAGGGTAATACGCCCAAACATTCTAGCTCAGATTACTATACTCATTATTTGGTATGGTGTGTTTTCGCTGGGATTCTTGCATACAAAAGACTTTCTAAAGAAATTAATCTGGCAACTACATTATGATAATAATATTTACTTAAGTAGCTCGAAATAATAAATAAATGACTGTTTATAAACATATGTACATTAGGGTGGGGGCGATTAGTATGGAAGGAAAAAAATCTTAATGGGCGCTTCGAGTTTCTGATTCTTGGGATTGCACTGAAAATCGAGCTTCCACATTTTGACTTTACGGCAAAAAAGCCCTATTTTGAAATTAAAAATTAACCCCTTAAACCCCACCCACAAATATGATTGATGCATTCATCTGCTAGAGAATCTTCCAAAGAAGAGATTGATACCATAATCTTGGATAAGCTCCTCCTGCTTCATGAGATATGTCCATCCCACACATTGTTACTTTCACAAAATACGGCTAAAAAGTCAAAATGTGGAAGCTCGATTTTCACCGTAGACGTATGGTCTAGTGGACTTTTTTGCCTCAGTACAATCCCAAGAATCAGAAACGCGAAGCGACCATTAAGATGTTCAAATCGCCCCACCCTAATGTACATACTCTTGAATGTAATATTTAGTGCATATTAAGGTATTTCCTTTTTATTAACCCTACATCTAAATATCACAGTTTTTGTTTACACAAACACGGTTGTAATAATACCCCAACATCATCATCATCATACATATCAGAGCATCCTCTCATTATCAAAAATTGTCGGTCTGTCTTTCGGTTGTTTTATACAAAATTTGAATACGAAATTCATTTATTCTGTTCAGGTCTGAATGAATGCCTACCAAGGAGATTATATTATAGGAGTGACAATCCATTTCAAATCGAACATACAGTAAAAACTATCGTTGCCCTGGGGATAATGTAAACTTACTGCTAGTAAATGGGTAAATTTTCATGTAAAAAGACGCAGAATGCTTTTTATCAAGCATTATATGTTTAAAAATTTTAAAACTGTTAAGCTTTCTTTGATCTTCTTTTATTTAATTTTTTGTTTTTTTTTTTTTTTTTTTTTATTTAACCAATACTCAGGGGATGCCCCCTACTCATGCAGTGCATTGTATTGATCAGGAAAATAGGGTATGGGAAGGAGGAAATAGGGAGTAGTGCTTGTGGATATTTGATTTATATTTTTCTAAATTGTAAGTAACAGGGAAGACTTCTGCGGGAAGTTTGTTCCACATACGAATCGTTCGACTAAAAAACGAATTTTCTCTATAATGCGTTGTGCGAAACACAGGACAATCAACTACAAACGGATGTGCTATACTAGATAAGCGAGTATTACGAATAAAAACTCGGGCTCGAGGAATAAGTTCACTTATCTCAGATGAGCACCTCCCATGGTAATATCGATAGAAAAGTGTCACACAACCCACATTCCGACGATGCTCCAATGAATCAATAGAGTTGGATACACTACTGACTTCTTCAGGGAACAATTATTACAATTTGAAAAACAAGTTTTAATAATTAAAAACTTATATACATACAACAATTCTTTTTTTTTTTAAGGCGGGAAATCAAAAATATTTTCTGTCAATATGAAAAAATAAAAATATCCGAGAAACCAGAATTAAATAAAAATATTACAGAAAACAAAAATAATTATAATAGTATTTAAAATCTTAACTAAAATATTGAAATACATATACTATTAAACATCATAATAATTATCTTAGTTATTATATTAACTAAGTTTATACTAAAAATGTTGTTAGTATTCTTCGTGCATATATATTTTACGACAATACAACTTGAGCATGTATGTTTTTCCAGTACAGTATGTAGTATGTTTAGCGTCAGCTGGTTTTTGTTTACTATTTAATCAGCTGTTTATGTCTTTTTATTATTCCGTTTTGGAGAATTTTTATTGCGCTTCTGCAACATTTGAAACTAATAAATTTGTCTCTGCCATTAAAAAAGGAAAATTTTGCCAAATTAATAAAATGCATATTTTTCGCACAAAACCGTAATAATTTTATCTTTTTCGGTTTTTGTCCGCATTTTTTATTATATTTTTTTTTTCGACGTTTCGATTTTGACGTTTTTAGTACTTAGTAATTAGGAATTAGGAATTAGAAAATACAACATGCTGCTCACATATGTACTATTTTTTTGCATATGACTTTACGATTTATGACTTTAAGGCACCATGTGAATTCCCTATATATTTATTTGTATACCGTTATATGTAATTATAGTTATGAAACACTAACAAAATATTATTACACAATTTTTCTCTTAAACCAATTAAGTAATCTTTTTAATTTTTACACAATAAGAGATCAGTTATCACACTCTTAAAAACAGTTAAAAGTTTAAAAAAAAATGGTTGTAATATTAGAAAAAATAGCAAAAATCATATGTAATTATAGTTATGCAACGCAGTGTATGAAGATATCATTAAAAGGTTTTCAGACAAAAAGTGATTTCAAAAGATAAAAATTCTTAAGGAGGCACACGACATATTTTTACAAACAAATTTGTATTTTTGGGGCACGCAACGAAAAAAGTCTTGCCACCTCGGGTCTATTATTTTAAACACAATGTGTCTATATATTTTGATTTTAAGCATTGTGTCTACTTTTACCCGATTTATAGTAGGTAACCAGATATTAGAGTGGACTTATGTCCAATATATGTAAAAGCTTTTTATGGTAGTTTGGTGAAAGCTTTATTCTTTATCCATCCAAAGTATAGCGTCGTTCTTTTGTGCATCGTACACCTCTATCCCCGAGGCAAATGGCATGTTTTGTTTGATATGTTGTTTCAATCGAATTGGCACTCCTATAATATAATCTCCTTGGCCTACTTGCAAAGAGTTTTCGAAAAAAGCCAAACGTGCATACATAAAAAGTGATTGTTTATAGAAATGGGAATCACACAGAGTAATAAAAGAGTTGAATTGCAGTTCATTTGTTGATATAGGACTTATACTGTGTAATGGAGTAGTACTCGATGGAGTATGAAGTATGTTGATGTTGTAAGTGTTTGTAATGTGTAGGAAAAGTGTTTATAATGTGTTGTTTGGAAAACGTGGGACATTTATATTTTTTTTTTTGTTGGTACAGTATAAGCGCCTTTATTTTAAAATTGTTATAAACAAAGTTTACTAATTTGTTTGTAATTTCAATATGGGAAACAAATTTATGAGTACAGGAAGAGAATGTCAGATATAAATTTGATTTTTGGATAAAACCTATTAAATTTCACCTTGGATAAGATATAATAGAAAAATGTCAAGGATATAAATATTTGAGACTCAACACGCAGAAAAATGAGCATCATGTTATGTTTGAAACACGTAACATTTATAATATAATAATCATAATTATATTATGATCGTACATGAAAGAATTGTCGTCAGTCAGAATCATGTTTATGGATTATGATATGAAAATTTCTTGCTTCGGCAAAACATATACTAAAATTGGAACGATACAGAGAAGATTAGCATGGTCCCTGCGCAAGGATTACACGCAAAATCGTGAAGCGTTCTGCATTTTTAAGATGGTATTTAGAAAAGGGGGAAGACTTCCAGTACGTGTAAAATAAAATACAATAAACAATATATGAAGATTGTTAACGAATACTGTTATTTAGGTGTAATCCTAACTCCACAAATGAGCTTCAGAAAACACTTAGAAAAAAGGAATAAGTCTGCAAAAAAACAGCATAAGCGCCATTTGGAGCAGTTTTCTAAATAAGCCCAACATAACGTTAACTTCTAAAATGGAAACTCTTTCAGTCTGTGTGCCGATCTATACAATCATACGCTGCTCAGGTATGGATGGGGGTGTTGGTTTTTTATTCTCATTAAAATATTTTCTTCTTTTAAAAGCATATATAAATATTTTTCTTTCTAAATTCACGCTTAATTTGAAACACATTAAATAAAATTAGTTTTAAAACAAATTCATTCATATTTTTTTGTGTCCACAAGACCGCAATTACTTGACACTTTGGCAAACTTGTCACCAACCCCGTGCTGGGCACTTAAGGACTTTAGTATAACCTTGTGTAATTTAAAAAAACTTCACTTGTCTTACAGTTTGTGTGTGGGAAATTCATTTATACAAGGAAAATCAAGTGAAGTTTTTAATTTTGATGAAAAAAAAGACAGTTACAGACTAAATTGACATATTGAAGTGTATTAAGGCAGACATTAAGTGTCGCTGGACATAAGTCGCATACACTCGCAACATTTTGCCGTTAAGACAAAGAAATATGTACTCTAAAACTACTATAGCTAAAAACCTGTTTACTATCATTTCATTTAAAACAAATGTATTTTTCATTTATTTTTAACTATTAAAAGATTAATTCAAAATCCTTAAAAATAAAATATTTTCTTTTATTTTACTATCAAAAATAAAAAAAAAAATAATTAATTTAAAAAAAATCTAAAACACAAAAAAAATAAACGACTTTATTTTATTATAACTACTCGTATCAAAAATTAACTCCAAAATTATTAAAAACAACAGTTTTTCTTTAATTTTTATTATCATTAGCTTTTAGGTTCAAATTAGGAATTTTTTGTAAAGAAAATTTTAAATGAAAATAATAACTGGTACAGCAAAATTAAATTTAGAAAATATAAGGAACATATTACCAGAATTTAATAACAAATTTTACTTTTTTCAATATCTTAATATCCTTTATTTATTAATTTTAAAAATTTTTATTTCCTATATTTCGTCTCCACATTGGGTGACTTCTTCAGGGAACAATTATTATAATTTGATGGAAAAAAAAAATAAAGAAAATCAAATTATAATAATTGATCCCTGAAGAAGTCGCCCAATGTGGAGACGAAATATTGGAAATAAATAATTATAATTTATAAATAAAGGATCTTAAAATAAGAAGAATTAAATAAAAGAAGATAAAAGAAAATTTAACTAAACTTAACAACCCAGTAAAATAGTAAGATCCAAACAACTGGTTGCAGAACAACTTATACTCTATTATAACAGGTTCTAATTTCTGTTCTGCAACTGGTTCTTTTTATATGGAGTTTGTCCTATTTGCAATAGGCTCTTCACCTCCAAACAAGAATAGATTGCTTTAGAACCGGTTCTAGAAACAGTTATATAACTGGTTCTGGGACAGTGACACCTTTCATATCGACTCCCAGGAACCTGTTCTAGAACCGGTTCCATGTAAAAGAAGTTGTTCTAGAACAGGTTCAGAAGTAATCTGTTCTAAAAAATTTAGCTGGGAATATTAATTACCCAAAAGTCAAGTTGTTAGGATAGTATATTCCTTAAAATCAAAGTTTACTTATTACTTTTTAAATAAGCTACAACTAGTTACTGTTAAAATAATGTGAGTGTACTCTTAACCACAGTGCAAAACTATTAAAGCAGAAAAACGAAAAATTGGGTGGTCTTTCCTTGAATTTTAAAAAGGATTTAGGGAAAAAGGAAAGAATTTTTGATGGTTTTTTGTTTTATTATTTAAAAATACGTAATACAAACAATTGAACAATAAATTATAACTATTGTTCAATTGTTTGTTTGTACAGTGCAACTCGGTTATAACGAACACCGGTTATAACGAACTTTTTTTAAAACGATATATTTTATAACGAACGATCTTTTTTATTTCTGGTCCCAACGTATTTACTAACATATTTCATACAAAACAATACGGTTATAACGAACATCGTTTATAATGAACTTTTTATATAACGAACTAATTTTTTGGACCCTTTCGCGAGTTGTTATATAAACTTTTACGCTTATGAATGAAAATTCTGCTGCGAATTTTAAAAATTTTAGCTTTTTAATTACAAATTTATTGAAAGTAATTAAAAACTATATGAAACATAAATTAATGGAAGAACAAACCGAACTTGTAAAATAAGGCGAATTTTAAAAAAAATCCTTAAATTTTAATAATTTTTTGTAAAATGGTTACCTCGCAATAAGCGAACTAAATCGTCCGGTCCCTTATATCGAACTAAATCGTCCGGTCCCAGCGATTTCATTATGACCGTACTCCACTGTATTACGTATTCTTATGTTTTATATTTCTTTAATTTCAGTTTTAATTGAATTTTAGTTGTCTGTTTCAAATTGTAATGGGGCAGTCGTTTCATTTGCAATTATATGGAAATTTCAATAAATAAATTTAGTTTTTTTTTATAATTTTCAATTAATTGCGAGTACAAGTACTAAAAAGTATTTTTCCAAACACTCTTATTGCCCGATGAAAAAAGTTTCGATATAATTATATATGATTATAATCATATATAATTATATATAGTATCACATATAACTAAACATCATCTCTCATCTGATCCGAAAAATTTCATACATAAGCTGATCTCATGGAATCTCATGGGAGCTAATCTCATATAGATTGATCCGAAAAATGGGTTTATCAAATATGATCCAGTTATATATAATTTTATACAATTTTATCTTAAAAGTTGTTAAATTGAAAAAAAAAGTTTAAATGTTTTAGATATCAGTACTTTTTATATTAATCCAATTAAGTACAACTTGTAATTCATTTAAAAAACGTACTAATATTAATTTTAATAAATAATGTTATATCTAAAATATGTTTGATTTTTATGAACCTGAAGTTGGAACATATAATACTCGTAAATTTAAAACGCTAGGTAAAACAAAAAAAAACCATTTACCGAGGAAGAAAATCAAATTCTTTGCTAGCAAAATTTTCAAGTTGAATACTTACAGGTTTTTTCAAGAGCAGAAGTAAACAGCAAACTTTAAACTTCCTTGTTGTACAAAATAACTAAAAATAACAACTATACGATCAGTATAACGAATCTTTACGATATGCTGCCTATAGTGGAGCTAAGCAACCATTTAATTTTTAAAATTGAAAATTTGGTATCAATTACTACAACTTTGTAAAACTAACTTGAAACTTCGCTAATATTCCCCCAGTTTTTTTCTGATAAAAAAACCTCTAAAAACTGTTTCTTTAAAAAATAGTTGGCATATAAAATTTAACAGAAGTTGAGTTCATTGGTTCTTCTTTAATCTATATGTTCGTTGGTGTAAAACCTAATAATTATAACGTTGTTTTTTGGTACTTTAATAAAAAAAAAATTAATAATCATTATTAATAATCAATCGTAATTTTTCATGTTTTTTTGCATTAAATTTTGAAATTAATTTATATTGTGTGAGATTTTATTTGTTCGGTTTTAGATCATGACAAATTTTTCTCTAAATTAACAGAAAAATTATAATTTTTATATGATAATTTACTTTGACTATTAGAAAAAAACACAGAAAAAGTTATTAGACACTAGCATGAATGGAATGCATTTTCTGCCCACTACGGTCTTCATCAACATTCTTCGTGCCATTTAGTGTTAATCGTAAATATCATCTATTTAACTCACACGTTGAAGAAATTGGGTAACGTTAAATCCCACATTACTCTGTGTGTTGAGTTAGAATGAAATTTACCACGAACGATTTCTATTTATAGTGTGTTTGTTTTTTCTCTAGTCATTATCATAGTTGCCAGTTTAACTTTCAGTTAAAACTTTAAATGGCAGTTCTTTTCTCTACATTTACATTACGGATCAAAAGTCGGGACATCAGAATTCGTTTAAGAGGTATAGTTCCTCCGGCAAAGTTTCTTATTTTGATCCCTAGAATACGATTTTCCATGTACGTTGAGCGATTTTTTTTGCCTCCCTACATTTCGACCCGCCCTAATGGTCATATATAGATCTGTATATATATTTCATATGATCGGATATACAAGATATCTTATATATAACATATCACGCAGAGAAATATGGTTACAATATGATTGCGGCCACAAAACTAAGTTTCCTGCAAACATAAATGGTTTTTTCAATTAAATTATTGTTGTATCAATCATACTCCACCAATAAAATTGTTGCTTTCTAGTAAAAATTTCTGGTAAAAATTTCACTTTCTTTACAGTTATCATATTATTGTATTGTCTACAATTATAAAATAGCATTTATTATCATATTACTCTATGTAACTACAGCCATATTATAGTTGCGCCAACTATGAGATGATCAGTCGGGTTTTTTTTTATGAGCGTCTTCGCTCTTTCAGTGTTATTCTTGTTTGTGATTTTGTGAAAAGAAGTTGTGAGAAACAGTCAGCCACAATAAATTAAATAATATTAAACAAAAAGACATTAAAAATAGATAAACACGTAGTGGTATTAATTGTAATGGTGATTTGTTTTGTGGAAGAAGGAATACGTTGTAGTCTCAACCCGGTCTACCCTGAGTTATGATATTATGATAAATCATAAAAATTTCCAGAATTATAATATGATAATATTGGGATCTATCTGGAACCATAATATGGTAATCTAATTATCATATTATGATAAAAAAGCAGATAATAGTATGGTTGCCACAACCATAGTAACATGGTTGTCGCAATCATAAATCCAAAAATGTATGATGCTCTACGAATATGGTTCCCTCAACCATGTTTTTTCTTTGCGTAATGATACAATGATATATGATGATATATTACGGCATATTATAAAAATTTCCTAAACTAAGTATAAGATATGAACATATTTCATAATATATTCCCACACATATTAGCATATATAATGATATCAAGTTGTATATAAGTATATAAAAACTTTTTTCATCGGGTATACAATTTTGTTTGTGCATGAATATAATTATTGTATATTATTAGCCAAGTATTATGAACCAATTGAAATTATTATTTTACATATAAAAATATCATTAAGGAAAAATAGCTAATACCAGACCCCATGTCATAACAGTAAATACTAGCACAAGAACAGGGGCGTATCATTATCGAGCAGGTCTCCAGATTCAGATGAGAATAAGTAATAGATCGAAAATACACCCTAGAAAAAAAACTATTTCAGGCTGATGTACAGCTGCGGTCATTAAAATAGTAGTGCTTTAACCATCGTTCTGTGATGTTGTGCCATTATTATTCATTTATCTTTGTTTTAGATCATTTGCATTGTATTTTGTCCAAAATAATCGATTTTATCTTTACTTCATTAAATGTAATCGGTCATAAAATAGTGGTATAATTTTTGAAAGAATTTAAATTGTTTATATTAAGGATGTAAATACTATACTATATGTAAATAAATATATTCCAACCTTTTTTTGCTAGAAATTAGTTATTTGGACCAACTCCTTGAATAGAGCTGTAAAGAGCTTATTTCATAAACAATTCATATTTTGACATTTCCTGTTTAATAAATTCGCTACTGTATCCGTGGTGAGAATAGAAATTTCGAGATGGCTTATGAGTTAATATCTGCTGACTTCGTACTTTATGTTAGAACTTAAATTTTAAATTAAAATTGTTGACAGCGAATAAAAATAAAATGCATTTTTGCTGTTTTCTTTTGTAGTTGGTAATAGAAAAGAAAATCATACCATTTTAATTTGGTTTATTCGACTTTATACTATACTTTTTTATAAAATTATTAGAAGCACTACTATATTTATGATCGAATAAATATGTTACTATTTTGAAAAAAACTTGGAATTTAAAGAAAAGTAGTGGGCCGAATAAAAAACAAATTTTCAGGGTAAACAACTATTAAATTACTCTATTCCCGGATACAACATTTGTTTTTATGCTGAAACAAGTAGATTTTTATCTTTCTAAATTCATTATGAGCACTACTAGTTTTGTGACCGCAACTGTATATGATTTTGATATATAATAGAAGACGGAAAAAAATTCGGAATATTTTGTTAAATTTTCAATATTTTGTTAAATTCCCAATATTTTGTTAAATTCGCCATATTTTGTTGAATTCCAAAATCTTACCCATCCGCTCCTAAACTAAAGCTTAATGGAAACTCCTTGATTTGTAACATTACTTTAATAGCCTTTAATTTGTTTTAAAACTTTAATTTAGTGTCGTCTAAGAAAACCACTACAAAAAAATCTAAAATCCTATAATGCTTGTTAGGAAAATACCCTAACCAAGTGTTTGATTACTACACAGAAAAAAATATTTCCCTCCTTTTTTCAATTAAATCGGTTTGCTGAAAATTTAAAAAGCTGACAATTAAAAATTAATTGAATCAATTAAATATTTGCTCGAATGCAAAAGCAAACATCAACACATTGTTGTTGTTTTTTGTAATATTAATGTAATGTTTAGTGGTATTAGTATTAAATATTTTAAATTCATTTCAATTGGATTAGTTAAATAAGATAAGATATTAATTCTTATTAGGTTTATAACTTTATTAAGTTAAATAATTAGTTTTAGGTGATTAAATCTGAATATTTATTTATTCTAAAACATTGTCATAAAATTGATAATGCAATTTTTAAAGTTTAATTTCGTTTAATAAAAATTGAAAAAAATTTTTAAACAGAAGAAAATGCTAAAAATAGATTAAAAATTATTACAAACAAAATACTCTCATTTCAACAAAAGAACTAATTGCTGCAAAAAAAAATACCAAAAAAAAATTGCTATAGTTCCTACACACAAAAAAATATTTCTTAAATTCCGCCAAGTAAACATTTTGTTGAATAAAAAAAACATAATCAATTACTTTTTAATTGACTCAATTACTTTTTTAATTGACTCAATTAAAAAGTAATCAATATTTTAAATAATATTGATTACTTTAAATAAACAAAATATTGATTACTTTTTAATTGAATCAATTAAAAAAGTAATTGATTATTTTTTTTTATTCAACAAAATGTGTACTTGGCGCAATTTTTTTTTCTGTGTACGCTTCAATAGAAAGAAAAAACTAAAACTCAATAGGAAGAAAAAAATAAAACTAAACTAAATTAAATTAAGGATATTATGTAGGTAAAGACATCAACAATTGTAGTCAAAAACAAATGAAACTTCACTTGAAGAATGGACGACTAACATTTACTTTTTTTATTATTTTAAATTACAAAAAAAACGGTAACAAATTAATGTAAAATCATAAAATAGTCATTTGATGAGGTTTGTTTTTTTAAATAAATTACAAGTCTAGTAAAAAACTAAATTGTTTTCTACAAATCACTGACATTTACATTAAAAATAAAGAAACTGTATTATAATCCAAACAACTACATATTTTTAAAGCAGAAGTTCACTTAATGCACCTTTCATATCTTCTTAATCCCTTTTTCAAAGGAAGCATCAGATTAATTAATAGGAGGAATTTGATTCTCTTTAAAAAAAAAACTAAGTAACTTAGTTGTGCAAATAAATCTGGCGCCAACTCAATCGTTCGTTTACAGCAACCGAAAATTCGGTTGTCACAATTCTGTTGTTACAATCCTATTTCGGTTGTCACAACCATATTACAGTATAGTCCCAAGGATGTAGTTCTTCGCGCCTCTTTAAATATTCCGCGCCTGTTTTTTTATACATTTAAGATGAATTAAATTAGATCGAAACACTTTAAACAATAGCCAATCTACAAAACTTAAACAAGTGAACAATGTGCAAAATTACAAAAGCTTTACAGCAGGCGAACAAACAATAACGACTACAGAAATGTTATCCGTAAGACAAAAAAATCAAATAAATCCAAAGATCTTTAAAACGATTTATGGACAACAAAGATGATGTTAGAAATGCATAAAATGAATGAACGAAATTCTTGAAATGAAGATTACATAACATGCAAATTACAGATGTCTTAAAGTGATTACATGAATGTATGGATATTAGTGGTCCAGAATCCACCATATCAAAATATGATTTTTAATTATTTATGAAAGAAACTTAAGTAGCTTTTTAGTTGTTTTAAAGTGTTTCTTTTTTCTTTCATTTCGCTGATGATGATGATTTTTGTATGGGATGGGTCAAGGCTAAATATATGATACTTTCAGTATTTTCACATTTAGACTATATATATTTTTTGTTAAGAGCACTTTAATTATGCTTAAGTAAGAAAGTTAAGTGGATTTTCTGATTTGTTATTTGGTATTGCAAAAAAAATCTTTAATAAACTTAAGTAAATTTTTTTAATCTTCTTAAAATTTATAAATTCTTCATATTTAGCAAGATTTGTATATGTATTTTTAAATGGAGAGCTCTAAGAAATATCACACTTTACATATTAGCATCGATATGGCGTCTCTTTTAAAAATTACATAGCATTTATGCGCTTTTATGGTTCCGAACATGAAAGTTTTTACTCAACAAAAATCATAGCGAATTGTCTGAAGCAAACATAAACATTTACAGAATAAATCGCATAGAAAAACATCCAAAAATTTGTTGTTCTTTTCCAACATCTCATCGTAAATCATCTATAAAATTCTCAAATTGTCAATAATTAATTTTTTAAAAGTTTACTCGGAAAAAATCATTAAAAACGAATTTATAGCTAAAAAACATGATAATCGTTAACCCCGCAAACTAATAAAAATTCAAATTCGAATTTAATTGTCCCCATCAATTGTGTGTACGAGTAGATGTTTTCATAAAACAGAGTTTCAAATGAATTGATTCTATAATATAATTTTTTTTTTTCTAAACTAATCTAAAGCCTGAATCAGCACTGATAGTGAGTTTACCAGGAAACGTATCAGCGGAGGAGAGTGTACACCCTCTAGGGGACATCCTCTACTGACTCCCTGAAAATTGTGCACCAAAAATGTTACAACATTTTTGTTGCAAAACAAAATACAGGCCACTACCTCATGGACAATATTGCGTTGATAATAGATATCGCGTTCCTAAGTCAAAAACAATAACCTTCCGCATCGAGACCAATTTCTAAAAGCCTTTTTTTATTTAGCTATATACAGAGAAAAAAAGTGCCAATCGAATTGAAATGTGTATTTTGGTGGTAAAAACCAATAAATTCTGTTAGTACAACCATATTCAAATTTGATTTCTAAATATTTTGGCAGTTGCAACTATAATTCGGTTGTCTTAATAGAATTTTGTTGTGAAAACCAATATTAAGTCATACCAACTGACTTTAGTCATAGTAACCGAATTTGAGTAGTATTAATCGAATTTTAGTTGGCAAATGGCAACATTTTTTTTTCATTCGAGACTAGGATAGTACAATAATATCATAAGTCCGGGAAAACGTAACTCCTGGAACCTTTTTTCGCGTACAGTTTGATAGCGTTAGTGAAGTGTTCAGGACTAAAAAGTTCTCATTTAAGACTCAAGCTAAGATTGAAACTGTAGTTGATAGTCATGGAAATATAGCGGATTCTATGGAGGATAAGAATTTTAATGGAAACACATTTCGTACTGGATTGTACCGGAATTAACAGAGCGGTACGCCAGAGGGTAGGAATCGGGTCATGATGATCGGACCATAGCCCCTAAGAAGGTAGAATGGGCGATTATTAGCTTTGCCTCCATATAAGGTAGCAGAACCAGACGGTATATTTATAGTTCTCTTGCAACAGAGTTTGGGATTACTAGATACACATCTACCTGGATTTTTCAATACGTGCCTGAGATTTTCGTATACTCCTGGGTTTTCGCAAGGTATTTATACCAAAGCCAGGCAAGAAGTCATTTACTAATCCGAAGGCTTATCAACCGATTAGCTTAACGTCCTTTATGCTTAAGAATATAGAGCGTATTGCTGAACCCAGTTTGCATTGGGCAATCCACAGGGTGTATTACCATAAATTTTCTATTAAGGACTTTAACCGATACAGGATTCGACCCCTTCTGCTATACAGATAATGTGGCGATATTACTGAGCGGAAATCATTGATAATGTGAAGTACCTAGGTGTAGTCCTTGATAGCAAACTTCTCTGGGGTGAGCACATCGGAACTAGGATGAATAAGTCTCACAGGGTGTGTGCGATGTCCAGAATTCAATAGTCTTCAAATGGAGCTTGAACCCAAAGATAATTAGATATATACGAGTGTGGTCAGACCGAATGTCATAACTGCCATTGTATGGTGGCTTTCCATCCCAAGAAAATGTTATATCGGGAGACTACTCAGGGTACAGCGGTTATGCTGTTTGGGCATCGCAGTTCGGAGGAGGTGTATGATAGGGTTGCCGAACAGCGTGTTCTGGCGAACTGCGATTTTCTTGTTCTGTATAGGAACATGTGGGGGATGGGAAAATACTGGCTCCATTTCAACAAGGATGGCTCTAAGCTAGACGGGAGAACTGATCTAGATTTATTTTCTGGGAACTGGACATTGGGGGGTGCTTCCGACTAACAGACCACAATACTGGTTTTAAGGCGGAGGGTGTGCATTCACTTTCTGAATAAAAATCACTACTTTGAGGAAGTATTCATTTTTCACTGATAGCCAGGCTGCGATAAGAGCGCTGTCGAAGGAATCCGTAAAGATGAGGACGGTTTTAAACTGCAAGAGCGTAATTAACATTTACTCTTGCAAGGGACGTTTTAGTTTGGTATGGGTACTCGGACGTTTTGGTGTGAAGGGGAATGAGAGGTCTGTGGGGAGCACGGACGGGCGCAAGACAAAGCGGTCTTAAGGCTGGGGAAAGGGGAACTGACCAATCTGATGGTAGTCCTAAAGGACCACACCACACTTAAGTCGCACCTTTCGAGAATGGGAGCGAGTGACTACAGATTTTGTAGGGCTTGTGGGGAGGACCATGAGACCTGGAACACATTCTGGCAACGGGACGTTTTACCGTCGCTGGAGTGTTTGCGGGGTGCCGAAATTTGGAAACTGATGGGCTACTTGAAGACTACTACATTCTTTAAGTAGTCTGAAATGTTTATAACCTAATGCGAGGGCAAGACATCATCATGTCAACCTAACCGACATCACTGTGTAGTTTCCATGTAAGACCTTTGTGCGCCAATAAATTTCAGTTTCAGGAGTTCAAGTTGCAAATTGATAATCTTTTAAACAATTAATTCTTTTAAAGATCACCTTTAGTGGTATTAGTGTTAATCGCACATTTAATGGAAAATTTTATACTTTCTGCAGTTGCTGATGATGTTAATTTTCTAAAACTTTGTTTAATTTGTTTTTCAGTTTGGGAAATGTATATTTTCATTTCATCATTCACATATATTCTTGTAGTATTTGTTGTTTGTTGCTTTATGCGTTCTTATATATTTTCTCTAATCGTGTTGTTGTTTTTGCTGATTTCCCCCAAAACAACAATATTGTTACATTTTTGTTTATTCCTTTTGGAGACCGTTTACATCCTAGTGTGTTTGTTTAATTGTTTGGAAAAGTATTCTTATGAAAATAAACTTAATTTTTGATTTGATTAACATTTATCGTGAAAAAGTTATAATTGAATAATAAAATTTCGCAATGTCTCATTTGATAATATTTAAGGCTTATAGACAATAGCCTTTTAAGACGATACGAACGTAGAATTGCCTAGAGAATTTCGGTTGTGACAACAAATATTTAAAATATTTTATTTAGGAAATGTTAGCTAAAGTAAACCACAACCAGGCCATATATAGAAAATAAAGTGGAATATTATAAATTCAAAATATTTTAGAGAGGAAAGAATATTTTTTGAAATTTTTTTATTTTCCTTAATATTTTTGTAATGAAAATTTTGATTTTGGTAAAGAAAATTTCTCTATTTCCTTTCCTTGGATCCGCTTCTTGATTTTTCTGTTCTATGTATTCAACCACGGAAAACTTTGACCTATTATAGGGTAGGTTTAGCTGGCCCCCCAAAGGCCCTGCACAACCAGTTATTTCTCTAGCGTTACCAGATGAAAAATGATAACCCCACACGTAACGCTAACCATAAGTGATGGCAGCCGTAGTGCTCCCTTAGCAAATGACGGAAGTGTTAAGATTCCGGTTCCACACCCAGAAAATAGCTACCGAATTTTTTGATGTTAATACGCGAACTTCTGCTGAGGCAATCGAAATTCTATTGTAATGGCAGAATTTCTTTTGCTTCAATCAAGTTGTTGTTATCATAATCGAAACATTCGATAGAAGAAACCGAAAAACTCGATTGGCAACAATTATGGTTGCTAAGGCCGAGTCTGTTTTGTGGGTGCAAGGATTTCCTTTAAAATCTCTCTTGGCAGAACCACAGACCAGCAGTAACCCGTCAATACGGCCATCAGAAGTCTGCAATCACTTCTGGAAAGGGATATCCAGAATTTGGTCACCCTAGGGTCGTGGTACTTCCGCATAACTTTCGCCATTCTGTACGTTCCTGTATCCGTCCAAACCGT
Source organism: Delia radicum (assembly GCA_021234595.1). Taxonomy (NCBI): domain Eukaryota; kingdom Metazoa; phylum Arthropoda; class Insecta; order Diptera; family Anthomyiidae; genus Delia; species Delia radicum. The sequence goes on along the minus strand of CM037851.1, from coordinate 310,414,791 downwards.
ATTAACCCTACTCATTATAGTGAAAACTACGTTCCATTTAAAGGACCTAAGTGGCACGCGAACTTCCATTGCTTTGCCATCCGCAATCTCATTATCCTCTATGCCCCGATGTCCACGGACCCAATAGATGTGTACTTTTCTTTAGGCACCAGTTCTTCCTAGAGAGTCCCTAAACTCTTTGACAATTGACGAGTACAATCAAAAAAAAAGTTAGTAGAAAATTAAGCAAAAAGTCGTGATTTACAGGTATACTATTTTTCAGAAAAATTTTTGTTAAAATTATGTTTTCAGCTTAACCGCCTTTGTCATGATTTTTTTTCCAAAATCATGACAAAGGCGGTTTTGTTGACACAATAAACCCCTATGCACCTATAAAAAAGCGTTACTTTTATTGCAGTTTTTTTTTTAAAGAGAAATTCTTCCTAGTTATTAATGTGTTGCTTTCTTCGGAAATTGGATAGTGGTGAGATGAAAGGTGGGGAATGATGAAGGTCTTCAAACATTGCAACATTGTAATAGCGCGAGATGATAAGTCTTACAACAGTTGTTGCTCGCCACCTGATGGAGAGTTGACGAACTTATTGAAGCTTTATGTTTCATAGCCCTGATTCATTATTTTACTTCGGTGGGGTTAAGTGCTATGGGAACACCGAAGGTAGGAGCTGCGATACATATGAGCGATACAAAACTCATACATATTATTTTTCTCCCGGGATCATCTGTGTAACAGTCCAACACGCTAACCAATACATCACAGAGCCCACAAAATTTAAATTAAATTATTGTAAATTATTTTTTTTTTAACAATGGTTTTGACACTTCGATTATAATTTCGAAAATATAGTGTTTTCGAAAACTTTTAGGATTTGAGAACACCAAATTTCAATTTCGTGTGATTTCACAAGTTCGGTCGAATTGCAAAACGTTCTAGTCTAGTCAGTTTAGTCTTTCAGAAAAATACAAGTACTATTTGTATTCCTCAAAAAAGTTTTAGTCTGGATGCAAAAGAGTTTTGCTATCATTTTGACCAAAAAATTGTTGGAAATTAGAAGAAGAAAACAGAAATGTTTCATTTTTCAAAATCGGTTGATAAATGTAAATTTTTCAAGCTCTAAAAATGTTTAAATACCCGAGGTTTCATACTTTGGTGTCTAATTGATCAGCGCCTGATGGATCTAATTGAAATAATAACTCAAATAGCGTTATCCTTAAAATACCGCTTCAGAAATAATCTGAAAAGCTCTGAAAAAGATCTGAAAAATCGCTGTAAGTAGATAAATTATCCTAAAGTTTGAGTATAAACTAGCCAGTCATTAGAACTCAGGTATAATGCGTCTAAAAATATCGGTGTGCAATGACAATAACTGAATAAGAAAACTAACGTTACCCTTAAAATACCGTTACCGAAATAAGTAAAATACCGTTTACGCTAAACTGCAATATCTTGCTCCTAAAATACCGTTACCGAAAAAAAGAAAATAGCGTTGCCCTTATCGATATCCGATATCGACTTAGTTACCATCCATGTTTGAAGTTGGAGTCACAACAAATTGAATTCAAATATTATCGCAATAAGATGATTCGAAAAATCAGTTACAGGACTTTTTAAAATTAGTTTTCAGCGTAAATAATCCGATGTAAGACTGCACAAGGTATTAGAAATTCAAACTTAACCAATATACAAAATTCAATTTTTGTTTACTCACTAAATCGACGCGAAACTTTTAAATATTAAACCTATGAAAAATAAAGTCATTTCCAAAATGTTGATCACATTTTTCAGTAAATTTTTATTAAGTATTTCTAAAATATATTTTGAACATTATTTTTTTCTCTTAAACTTAACAAACTACTACTTAATAATTAAAACAAAAATTTAACTAAAAAGTTCAATCTTATAAAACTACTCTTTGGTTTCTTAGCTGCACATAAATCCTTGCAACACACAGAGAAAAATTTCTATTTTCCAACTAAAATTAGGTTACTAAGACTGGAATTGGGTGGTAAAACTGAATGTTTGGTTTTCACAACAAAATCGGGTTAATATAACAAAATTTTAGTTGCAACACCTAAAACATTCAGAATAGGGTTGAACAATGGTTGTTGCTACCAAATACACTTTTAAATTCAGTTGGAACTTTAGTTTTCTTTGTGAAGCATCTGAAGTTTTATACACTAAAATTTACTAAAACAACTTAAAGGGAAATTTAAACCTTTTACTATATCACAGGACACTGTGAAAAATTTAATTTTACAAAATTCTATCTAATCAATTTCAACATTTTCTTCAAGGTCCTCAGGTTCAGAATGTGTTTCACTAGTTTGATCCATGGGTAAATCCAAATTAGCAGTTGTAGTGGCAGGGTTGGAATTACAGGTGGTGTTAGCATTAATAGGGCTGGAACTAGGTGTACAATGATTAAGATGTGCCGGAGATGAGGAGGCAGATGATGTGCTAAGGTAGTGTGATGTTGCTAATGATGATTTTGAATTTATTACTGAAGCGTGTGTTGGATGACTTGGTGGTGGTATTGGTTGGGGAATTTTACCATTTGCTGCATGAGAATAAGGAAAGTAGGGAAATGGTGCTTGTGGCAATGGAACTCCTACGCCATAAGCCATTTGTAATTGATGGCGATAGAGATTGATTAGAGCAGGATCTAAACCATGAGCATAACCAGCAGCCGAATGAGGAAACATATGAGTATAGGTTGTGGTACCATCTTCTCGTACTAAAACTTGTACTGGTACACGTTTACTGGCAGCAGCACTCATCAAAGCAGCCTCATGTTGTTGGATTTGCTTACGCTTGGTCTTATAACGACGATTTTGAAACCAAATTTTAACTTGTGTCTCTGTTAAGCGTAAAGATTTCGCCAATTCGGAGCGCTCGGGACCACTTAGGTAGCGTTGTTGGGCAAAACGTCTTTCTAATTCGAAAACTTGCGCATGACTAAAAGCAGCACGAGAACGTTTTTTTCGATTTAAACTACCGTCTTGCATGTCATGTTGTAGAGGCGACAAAGAATCATCATTCGTAGGAGAGGTATATAAACTTGAAGAATTTCCTGAAGGTGGTGGTGAATTACAATCTAAAAAAAAAAGGAAAATCATCAATACAAGTTTTCCCATTTTTTTAACTAAATCACTTCAAAACTTTAAAATCTTAAAGTTGGAAGACAGAGCTTTAAAGAATTCAATTATTCATATGATTTTTCAGTTCTGATTGACTATGCAAAGATTGAACACTCAAATCACACTTTTACAGATCGAATGAATTTCTAATTGGTCTCATTCGATTTAATTTCTAGAGACTTCAATTATTTTTCATCATTCAATTAACTTAATAAGTAAATTCTAATGTTGGGAATGCAATAGTTGGGAATTTAATCGTTGGAAATTCAAACATTGGGAATTCAGTTGTTGGAAATTCAATCGATTTTTACTCAAACCATTTAAAATTTGGGAATTCAATCATCATTTGATTTTGTTTCATTTGACAGAGTAATTTGAGAATGACACTCCATTTTGCCCACTCAGTTTTAAAATTTATAAAAAAAAAAAAAAAACAATATTAAATACAAGAAATTTAACATTTTTTACAAAATATGTAACCAGTTGCCACCAGAAAAGCCAAAAAATAAATTATAATATCATTTCAAATTGATCAATCGATGAAAAAAAATAAAGATCGGATAAATTTACAAAATTTTAAATCGATTGATCAAAAAATCTATTGAACTTTCAAGTTTTGAATTGCCAATGAATGACTTTCAACTGTTTGAATTCTCAAATATTGAATTCCCAACGATTGAATTCCCAATGGTGGAATTCCCACACAGCAAGCAATTGGAAGATATATTGCCCAGAAGATATTATAGCAATATCTTCTTTTTATCATCAATAAAAATGATCAAAATAGCACATCTTCCATTTATCAGCTTTAAGAAATGTTAGCGATACAGTTTGGCGATAAAAAATGTTCTAAAATAACGCCGATTTATCTTCGTGGCGATAATAAAGTATCGTCAATTTATCTTTCTTTTGTATTGCCCGGAAGTATCGCTTTCAGGTAACAGTTATTTGCGACGGAAGAAACTTCTGCACTACGAAAATGATTAATGCCGGCAATAAATGTTTTATTCCAGGCGATATGATCTGGGAATCTTTTTCATTTTGCTTTGTTTACTGCGGGTAGATCATTATTTTAAATATAAAGTAATGAAAGAATCATTGTAATGATTTAATTTAATGATAAAATCGAAAGAGGTAAAGTGATTGAATTCCAGAAAATGGATTAGATTTTTAGGGAAAATAGAATAGTATTTAATTTTTGAAGCTCTGTTTGAAAGGCATTTGAGATATTTCAACTTACCGGAATCATTACTGGTACATCTTCGCATATCTATTGGACGATCTGAACGTCCATTTGCCAATACAGCTGCTGCTGCTGCACCAAAATAACCCAATTTATGGGCTATATATTCTGCATGATTGTTATTATCCAAAGTGGCAGACGCATAAAATGCTGGACGATATTCTGTAGATCTTGCGGAATGTTCCGAAGGACTAGTATTAGACATTGTATCCAATGAAGACCGATTACACTTATAATTTGCATAATGTTTAACACTGTGTTCTTCTGCACTCATATTAACAGCGGATAACTCCACTTCTGATTCGGTGCGTGATAATCTACGCTCGGCATGATTACGTGTTAGAATATCATTAATTGAAAACGGAGTGGTAAGTCCCTTACCAATACCGGATAACGCACTATTAGCACTTTCCATATTTGTTAACATTATGGTTTTTTTAGATATTTTTTTTTCTCGAAATTTAAATAAAGTTTTTAATTTTATTATATTTTTAATATTTTTTTTTTTAATTTTCCCGTTTATTTTCTTTCGGAAATACGTGTTTACTATTTTAATTCCACTTATTTAATGTTGAGAGTTCTCTAAATTTCCTTGATTTAAATACTGATCTTTCTCTGATTTTTAATGTTCCACTCAAATACTCTTTTGGAAACTCTTTTCCTGGTATTCAACTCATTTAACTGTTGCTTTATTTCTAAGGAGGATGTTCTATTTTTATATAATATTTGTATTATGAGTATCTTTTGAAGCAACCACCAACCACCACCACCCCATAAGATAAAGTATTCAAAATAAAACACATGTGCGCAATGTTGAATTGCTATTCTCATTGAGTAAATTTTTTCATTTCTATGTTCCCAAAACGTTTACTGGTTGGTTGTTTAATTTTGATGGTGTTCAAATTTTAGCGTTTTGACACAACAAGTGCCTTTACTCCTTGTTAAGAAGTGTTTATGGGTTATTTCATTAAACATAAACAATTTGTGTTACTTTTAAACGGTGCAGCTCATGTAATTTATTTTCAATACAAATTATTTGAATACAAATCCTTTTTTTAACTTATGTTTCCACAATAGTATTTGTTCAAATGTATGATGCACTATTTGGTACAGTTTGTTTTTTCTCTTATTCAATTGTTTATAATAAAATTTGATTTGGATTTTTTAAAGTAGCTAAATGAAAGTCAAATCGGGACTAAATAAATAACTTCCTAAACTGAGAGCATTATCTTTATTATCACACAAAAACTTAAAAACGGGTTTAAATTAAAAAATGTATTGAATCAAATAATATTTTAATTGAGTTTGCATCTATCACTGTAATGACAAGATTAATTAAAACTTTTATTGAAAATTAAAAATAAAAAGAGCTTTAAATCAGGGATGGCAGGCAATACCGCCAAAATACCGTTATAGATTCAGACCCTTTTAACTGACTATCGTTATTCCTAAAATACCGGTACCGAAATAATTTAAATACCGTTATCCGTAAAATACCATTAAATACCAATATCCCTAAAATACCGTTTGCTAAATAACTGAAATACCGTTGTCGCTAAAATACCGTTACCGAAATAATTGAAACAGCGTTATCTTTAAAATACCGTTACCGAAATAATGTAACAAAATCAGAAAAAATAATCGCTCTTAATAGACATATATTTCCCAAAGCTTGATCATAAACTAGCTAGTCATTAGAATTCGGACATAAAGGATCTAAAATTATCGATGTGCATAGACATTTCCTGAATAACTTAAATATCGCTATCCTTAAAATACCGTTACCGAAAAAAGGAAAATACCGTTTACGCTAAAAACCGTTTCAGAAACAACTGAAATGTCGTTACATCTAAAATACTCTTACCGAAATAAACGAAAATAGCGTTACCTTTACCGATACCCGCATCGAATCGGTTACCATCCATATCTACAAAAAAAATTTATCATACTCAGAAAAAAAAAGTGTGTGAACGACACGTTTGTATGGATATGTGTTTTTAGTAATGCTGTGTCTGTTTGTGTATTTATTTGTGTGCTTGTTTTGTTTGTAAACTACAAAGACATTTGGTATTTTATACTGAAACTTTTCTATTTAACATACAGTATATTTAAAAATCATTTGAGAATTATGTCCAAAACAAAATATGTATTTATATATTTAAAAGTCAATTAAAATATTAATTGACTCAATTAAATATTTGTGTAGAAACAAATTTAATTCAAATCAAATAGTTTATTAGATATTTTAGGTTGATAATTTTTCCTGTGTAGATAAATTAATTTGTTCTTTAATTTAATAAATTTTTCATTCACTTTATGCAAAAAACTTTATTATTGTAGTACCAAAATGATCCTTCTTAGAAATTGCGAATTGTCTGCAAAATCAAGCACAGGCAAAGCACTTTATTTTAAATACTTTTTATTACAAAGCACTAATTAAGATCGTAGGTAAAATGTGCTTTGCCAGTACTCCACACAGGAAAGTAATGTGCCTATAGAAATGAAAAGTGTAGTTTGGTTGCTGCAACCAATAAATTTGGTTAGTACAAACATACTTAAATGTAATTCCTGGATATTTTGGGTGTTGCAACTGAAATTCAGATGTATTAACCGAATTTCCATGTTGTGAAAACCAATATTCAGATGTACTAAGCGATTTTAGGCAAAGCAACCAAATTTCAGTTGGAAAATTACTAAATTTTCTCTGTGTACGTATTTACGTAAAAATAATTAAACACTGGCAAAAATTAGACGCTTTCCCAACGTTGTTAAAAAGTACATTATTTTAAACTCAGGGAATTTCTGCTGTAAACATTTGTAGAAATAAGCCTGTAAAAATAGCAAAAAAAAGCTACTAAAAATTAGTGGCAGAAAAAATTTATAAAATTAGCAGATTTTTTACTAAATATTAGTTATATAAGAAAAGCAAAAATAAATCTGTTGAATTTACAAATATTTAGTTATATTTAAGCTAAATTTTGGTTAATTTAAAGTAACAAAATAATCTGCTAAAATCAGCAAAAACATTTACTAAATATAAGTAGAAATTTTTAAAGTTTTAGTTTTTTTAATGCAAATAAAAGTCTGCCCTTATAAAATCAGCAATCTACAATTTTTTAGCAAAAATTTCTGTTGATTTTAGCAAAATAACCTGTTATTTGCATTCTACTAAATTTGAGGTAAATATAGGAAAAATTTTGTCAATATTACAGTTTTTGTTCGCTATTTTGAGTCGACAAATATTTTGTAAAAGTTTTTGCTAATTTTACAGAGCAAATTGCTATTTTCAATTTACTAAAATTCACATCGAATATAACTAAAATTTTGTAAAGTTAACAAATTTATTTTTGCTGTTCTTATTTTATTAATATTTAAAAAAAAAAAAATCTGATAAATTCAGCAGTTTTGTTTTTTTTTTGTAAGGTCATTATTAACAAATTTTTAGTAGCTTTTTCTGCTATTTTTACAGGTTAATTTCTATGAGTTGTCATTTATTAGAAGTTTATTTTGTTCGAATAAACGAACAAAAAATTTGCGATCGACTGATCAAACGATTAATTTTTATAAATTATTCGATTAATCGAACGAATAAAAATAATTCTGAAAATACATAAATAATTAAAGTCGTTTATCTTATCATCTCAAAATTTTATAAATTTTGGAATCAATTTAAAGACCACTGCAAATGTAGTTAAAAACAAATGAAATTTCACTTTCATTAAATTCAACTAACATTGTCATTTGTTTTTTAATGTTCAAAAATGACGTACAATTGTAGTAAAATGAACCACATGGTAGTAAAAAATAAACAAAAATTTATTTTTTTTATTTTTTTAAATAACAAAAAGCTACTGTAAAAAATGAATGTAAAATCATAAAACAGTCACTTGATGTGGTTTGTTTTTTAAATGAACTACAAGGTTAGTAAAAAATTTAATTTGTTCTACAAATGAGAGACATTTACCTTAACAATAAAGAAACTACATTACAACCAAAACAACTAAATATTTTTAAAGCAGAACTTCCCTGAGTGTAGTAACGCGAAAAGATTACTCAATAATGCGCCATTTGGCGCTGTTACCTCCCGGGATTTCCCATCCCGTGAAACATACCATTTTTCTGTTCCTGCAATCCCGGGAATTCCGGGATGTTAGAGAACACATTTTCAATGTTAAATATTGTACATTCTTAATGCAGCAATTAACAATTTAAACACATTTTTAAAGAATAAAATTTTAATAACTTCATCGCAACAGGTATCTTCATCGTTAATCTTAAGTCACTCTAGATCGATCCTAAAAATTTTGCGATTATAAAAATGATATTATAATTTTTCTAGTTTTACCATTTTTCGTGACGGACTTTCGGTATTAGGTAAATAGTCAGTGAATATTTTCTATTTAAAACAAAAAGTTGTTATACTATATTGGGTATGGAAATAAACGAAAAAAAATTATTGTTTTTACGATTTGTCAACTAATTTTTTAACAGCTGAAAATAAACTAAAAAATACAATTGTTTCAAACGAAAAGTAAGTAGTCCTTTTTTAACAGATTTTCTCTTAATTTAATGTGTATGTTCAGTAGTCTTTACGGAAAAATATTGTTAGTACACACTCATAAAAAAAAAGTTAGTTCAAAAGTCTGTTAAACGGGTTCTAATTCAGTTGACCTAATTTTTTCTGTTGTTATCGTTTAAATCAGTAGTTAAGGTAAAGTTATTAGTTATCCCATTTTCCCTCAAGAACAAATTTCTTCCGTATTTTAACTAATTTTTCAATTTTAAATTTAGTAATTTGAGATTCTCATAAGATAATAATCCATGCATAAAACTAGGAAAAAAATGTCAAAATAACAAAATCTTTGGTAAAATGCACGAAAATTTGTTCATTTTACAAAATATTTCGTTGTTTTGACGTTTTTTTTCGTATTTTTAGCATGGATTATTATGAGTGCACAATCGTTTTTAAACCATTATTTTTTTGTGTCTCCGTTATCGGTTTCACGTGTAGATGGCGATATTTGATCATATTTTTTTTAAATTTCATAATCATAAAATAGGCTAGAAGACAGATTTTCATTTGTTTGCCATTTTCTCCCATATTTGCTTATTTTTGGCATTCTTTGGGCTTAAAAATAGATTTTTCTTAAATTTTTAAGCTTAAAAATTTTGCTTTTTTATATTTTCTTCGCTTTAATTGCTTTTTTTCTCAAATTATTTTTCTTTATCTCTTAAAAAAATGTAATTTTTCACCCTTTTTGAAGTTTTGTTATTTGCTGACTTTTTTCTAACATTTTTTTGCCATAAACGCAATGGATTTTGTTTTTTTATCTTCTCTGGTTATTACAAATCCCACAAAATTAGAATGTTTTATTGCTAAACCCGGCAGAACTTAAAGCCGAGCTAAACAAAATTTAAAATGGGAGAACATTTTAATCAAAAAAAAAAAAAAAATCTGTGAACAATTTACTTATTTCATTAAAAAATATAATAATCTTCTTTCAAAAACTTGTTTTTTAACATTTTTTAAAATTGATCAAATCATATTTTTTATATTTTCTGTAAGTTGTTTAGTAATGATATGTCATTATTTTGCGCGACATCCAGATATAAAAGTAATGAGATTTGTAATGACAATTGTAAGTTCTTAATATTACCAAATATGTACTTATATAACCACTTATAATGGTAAGGCTTTTCTACACTGGCAATGGATAGTTTTTCTACAAACATGATTTGTTTATTTTTATAATTGTTATAAATGTTAAATCCAATTTTTCACGTGCAAATCCATAAATTGTTCTTCAATGCAATGGCGCCATTATTTCAAAAAACAAATTTCTTTTCGCAATTTATCACCATAAAATCTACCCACACAACAACAAACACTTGAATGAAAAGAAACGAGTGGAATACTCAAATCCAATGATTTGTTTAAGTATGAGGAGTACAGCATAACGAATGATGATTGGATGGGAAATACAAAAAGAAAAAAATGGTTGCCTTAACGGTATTTAATAATGAACTTATTCATTCTAAGAGAAAAAGTACTCAATTAAAGAGTACTCTTTGTGTGAACAATTTAACCGTATCCATATGAGAAATGATAATATCTAATTAGCTGCACGCAGTGTTGCCATGTATTTTTTTCAAAAAACTGTCTTTTTTTTTAAATAAAAAACAGTAGAAAAAGCAGTTATATGTGAATTTTGAATTCAATTGTGCTTTATTTAAACATAAAAAACATTAAACACATAACATAAAGCATTTTATATACACAGAAAAACGAAACAAGAGATACGAAAACAGACAGAAACAAAATGACATTTCAGGGTTTCAACACAAACAAATGTTAAAAAGGGAGTTAAAACTTACTACACAGTTGCATTCAATGCGCAGTATTATTTTTTATTGAAACATTTTACGCAACTTTTGTATTAAATTTATAAATTCAAGTAAAAGAAAGTAAATCGAGCAGGTAAACTGTTGAAAACTGGAAAAACTGAAAAAAAGGCTGAAATTAAACAAAAACTGTGTTTTTTTTTCATGAAAAACTGGAAAACTGTTATGCATCCAAAAAAACTGGAAAAAACAGTTAAAACTGGCAATATGGTAACACTGGCTGCACGCAGAAACAAACTCAGGGAATATTATCAAAAAGGTGACTTTATATATATTTGTAAAGATAATAAAGTGATCACGGGAAATATAGGGAAAATTATCGACAATGGGAAAATGGACCTTGATCGATTATTCCCAATGCTTGAAAAATTAACAGTCGATAATAATTTTGAAATAGCACAGCAGTCATTACACTCATAATAATCCATTCTAAAAATACAAAAAAACTGTCAAAAGAACGAAATATTTTGTAGAATAAACAAATTTTCGTATATTTTACGAAAGTTTTTGTTATTTTGAATTTTTTTTCGTATTTCTATGTAGGGATTATTATCAGTGTAGCTGACTCGCTAGTTGAGAAGATCACAATTGAGGAAAGGAAATTTAAACCTATTTTGCAAAGATATCGTGCTATCTCAAATCTGGGGTCTCCAAACGCACTCAAAAAAGAAGTAAGAATACAAATTAGTAAAACAGTTTAATATCTAACTTTATTATTATTATAATAATTTTTGGTATAAAACTATATTTTAGTTAAATTTTTTGCTATTCTTATTTTACAAATTACAAACTTTTTTACTAATATTGGTTTCTAATTTAACTAATTCAATTTTACTAATTTTTGAAACCCGACTTGCTAAGATTACAAAAAAAAAAAATACTAATAACAATATTTTTTAAATCTAAAGATTATTTGATCTACTATAATAAAAGACATATCGCTCATTTACTGCAAGATCGGCATTACTCAAAATTCGCTATTTCTGAGTTAATAATACAGAAATATTGGCAACAGGGATGTTAAATGGGGTTTTCAGTTTTGTACCAACCTCCAAAAAAAATTGTACTTTTTGGACCTTCATGGTACCATTTTTTTTTTTAATTTATTAAAACAACAAAACAAGTACATAAAAATTCACTTGTACACAAAAAAAAAAACAAAACTTAACAATAACAGAAGGTACAAAAAAGTCTTATGACTATATGAGGTCAAAATCATGGAATAATTTGTTTAGTTAATAAACTATTTGGAATTTCTACATCATAGCAGCACGAATTTGTCGATCTTAACCAATCCTTTGTCTGTATGAGACTTGATAATGCACATGTAGTCTGTTTCTTTCCTTAGTTTTTATTACATTTTGAAAAGAAAAAACTCTCGCCACATTTGCAGATGAGTGTGGAATGGATAAAATTCCAGCAACGACTCTAGAAATGTCTGGAAACATATTGAAATTCAGTTAATTTTCAAAATAAGCTACTACCGACCATTAACTACAAATGTTTTAATTTTTTAACGACTTCAGTTGCTCAACATCAGCGAAAGCTCTAAATAGATTATTTATTGAATCGAAATTTGCAATTTCATTCGGGAACATTTTTACTAGAATATGTACAATACTACTTGTTTAACTTATGGAACCCCATTAATAATTCGTTATTAAAATTGACTTTGGTTGTTAAAACTTCGCATAATTTTATATAAGATTGTGTTGCATTTTCTTTCATTTCTTTAACAATAATTTAATTTAATTTTCACTTCTTCAGAATTTTAATAAATTCAAAATGAAAGTGAAGTTGGCTGCAACAAGTGTCAATATATGTAAGAGCTCTAACACCACAATACCAGTCTGCCAGATAGATTTTGTTAAAAATCGTCAAATTTGCGATATTTAAAAAAAAAATCGAAAATTTTATTCTACAAAATCCTCAAAATGATGATAAATCGTCAAATCGGATATGGTCGCATATATTTTAAGCGCTCATTACATAAAACGAATAAATGCAATGAAAATGGACACAATAACAATTTGTTTGCTATAATAAAAAGGGGAAAAATTAAAAATTTTTAAATTGTACCAAATGAGTCGCGGTAGTACCACGGTACTTTAGAAGGTCAAAATGTACCAAAAAAAGTACAATTGTACCAACTTTAACATCCGTGATTGGCAATATCATGTTCTGTCTTGTGTAAAATACTCATTTTGATATCTTGTTTACAGAACGAGTATATGCCGTTATTATTATGTTTCGCTCTTCTTTTACTCACAACAACGACACATCGTTAGTTACGCCACATTCGATAAGGTTTTCGTTTTCGGAAATAGCGACATAATTTGCGTTGTGCCTTTATAAGTGGAAAGGTAAAATGTGTTTTATGTAGTAAAAATTCTTATATACTGGCATATTTTGTGTTGTGACTGTTTTGTTGAAAAAAATCATCTGAATATAACTAGCTATAACACAAAATATGCCATTATTGTTGGAAAAATATTATCATAAACTTTTTTTTCGCATTAAGAACTACACATTTTAGTTTACTACACTACTATCAATGAACTTTAGCAGCAATAACGTCATAACTCAAAGTATAAACAATTTTCCATCAAAAAACAATTATTAAAAATGTTTTATTTTACTTTTTTCTATACGCATATATTAAATATAAGTTGATTTACAAGATGATATCAAAATATTTACATTTATTCATTTTTCTTCAGAGCTATAGTCAATTGAACACTTAAAACGCATTTATCTCAAAATCGAAAATTTTGAGTAATGCCGTTCTTGCAGCAAATGAGCGATATGTAATAATTTGCTTGCCCAAGTTCGGTTTTTCTGTTGCTTGTGTCATATTTAAATATAAATTTTTTGAATTTTAATTTATATATTTTAAATTTAAAATTAAGGTTTTTTAATTTCAAATGGAAACTATTAACTTCAATTGATGTTTCCTAAATGTTAAATGAACAATCCTAACTTTAATATTTTTATCAGAATTCTGAATGGAAATTCTGAACATCAAAAGGATTTAGCTTCACAGAGAGAATTTTTTTATACACATATTTATACATCAAACATTTTTAATACAAAAAATCCAAAATTAAATGTAAATAATTGTTATAATTTGTCTGTTTTTTCCGCTAGATAAAATTTAAAATTGCTTGTTATGTGAAATGCTATATTTTCAATAGAAGAAAACGCAAAAGTATGGCTTTTTAAAAATAATGTATGTAAAATAAATATTTGTCATTGTGTGTGTTTACTGTAAGTGTGTTGGTGTGTATTACTCTTTGGTTCTTCTCTTGAAGGTTGCCAACTCTACGACACAAAAAATGGTTAGATCTCAAAATAAAAATCGCTAGATATGCAAAACTCCCAAAAAATTTAAAACGTTTAGTATTTATTCAAAAATTAAGCAATTTTGGTCCGAGAACTTAACATTAAATTATATAGCTCTATCATTTCTACACTTAGAATACTATGTAGGTAAAGACCACTGCAAATGTAGTTAAAACTTAAAGAAAGGGCGACTTACATTTCAGTAAATTCAACTAACATTGTCATTTGTTTTTTAATGTTCAAAAAATGAGCCATAATTGTAGTAAAAATTAACCAAATATGTTATTAAAAAAAAAAAACAAACACCTGTTTTTTTTTATTTTTTTAAATAACAAAAAACTACTGTAAAAATTTAATGTAAAATCATAAAACAGTCACTTTATGTGGTTTGTTTTTTTTTAAATGAACTTACAAGGTCAGTAAAAAATTTAATTTATTTTACAAATGACTGACATTTACATTAAAAATGAAGAAACTGTATTACAACCCAAACAACTACATATTTTTAAAGCAGAAGTTCTCTGAGTGTATCAAAACTATGTTAAAATATATTCATTTTTTGTTTTTGCAGTTGTGAATTTTATATAATCAGCGCCACAATTTTAATTTTTTTAAATAATTTTTGAAATAATGTATTGGGAAGTTTTGAAAAGTATTTTTCTCGAAAAAAAACATTCAAAATCTAATTCTTTTTTGCAAACAGAGAAAGGAAATATAAAAAATTACCTGTGTCCCTCTCTTTCACTTTAGTCTGTCTACCTAAAGGTTTCCAATTTTTCCACATTCCATAAATTACCACTATAAAAATTTTGTTTAAAATATTTTTATTAAATTTAAATATTATTTTGTCTTTAATTTAATTAATATTCAATTTCTTTGACAAGCCGGAATCAACACAATATTTAAGTTTATTAGATCATATCTTTCAATCTGCTTTTCGTCCACACTATTAATGTGCTTATTAGCACAATGTTTTTAGCAAAATAAATTAGTAAAATATTAGTAAAACATTAGTTCAAAACTGCTAAGTGCTGAATAAGTATAACTAAAATTTTAGCTGAAAACGCAAAAAAAAATGCTGAGAAATAGTATACACGATTTACCATACGTTTTAGTAATTTTTCTACCAACATATTTTTTGAGCGTACAAAAGGAGCAATGGAAATAATAAAGGCAAATGAAAGACAGATAGAACTCTGTGTTTTATTTATCTTATAAATACAGTTCTGTATGGAGATGGCAGATGGAGATGGCTCTTAGTTTCTATGCAACTAACAAAAAAGTTAACTAAAATTTAGTAGATTTTACAGTTCCTTTTGCTGTTCTTATTTTACTAATAGTTGGCAAAAAGATTATGCTAATTTTACAGCTTTTTCTGCAACGTCATCTTTAACTAATTTTTAGTAAGTTTTTCTGCAATTTTTATAGAATTTTTTGTATTCATTGTACTTGTACGAAGTAATGTACAAATGCAGGCGCGGATCATCGAGGAGAAAAAATGTCCCATTACTCCCCAATATTTAATTCTTTAATACAAAAGTGTGAAAGAAATTAGCAAATTTAATAAAAACTACTCTAATTTCCCTCCCTAAAATCTTTTCCAGGATCCGCGTCTGACAAATGTAATAACTTTGTCTACCCTGACTCGGAGTATTAGGCAAAATCTAAAAGAGTGCAATGTGCGAGTATAATAATGATTTTTCTATAAAAGGACCTTGGGTGGTATTTATGATTTTTTTTTCTGGGTTTTGTTACCTTTAAACTAAATGAGCTTTTTATTGACATTTGAATGACTATTTTATGGTTAGAGAATTAGAGTAGAACTTATATAGCTCGCGGGCATTAGAATTCATTGAATAGCAACCAATACTCGTATTTGTGGTATAGCATACAAGAGTGAATGATTGTTTTAATTGTGGTCACCTCATCTTTGTTCAATAGAAGTGTGCCTTTTTCGGGCAAAGTTGCTGGCAGGATAAAGGGGGATGTTTAACAGGATAAAGATTTGTTGACGAATTTTGTTTTGTATTTGAACGTGATTCAATAGCAATCGCAATAATACTTGATCGTACTTGTTAATTATGTTACAATTCAATGATTTTCAATAATACTCGAATAATTAGGATATGATTATATCCCAGAATTTTTGTCACATTTTAAGACTGTAACTGTAGTGGATGTTATTTTAATGATGACTACTGTGATGATGATTGTGGCTCTTGAATTAAGTTAAACAGGATGTTTAACGTGTTCATATTGCGTATGTGATAATCAGGGACAGGAACTTCATGCATTTAAAAAGTGTGTTTTCGGCGCCTATAATATGTATTAAAACTCTTAAAATATGCACTAAAAATTAAAAAAAAACGTGCACTTAAAAAGGTTTAAGTTATATTATAAACAACATTAAACAGCAAAAAAGTCTCAAAAAGTTTTTGAATATAGAAAATGACCGCTAAAAATCTAATCGGTGCATGTTTAGAAACTTTAATTTGTAATGACGTATAATTTATTATAAAGGGTGTTTTTTATACAGGTATAGAATTTTAAGTTGGCAACACTTTTTTAACTAGCGGCCATTTTGTCAGCTGTCATGTGATTTATGTTTAGTTTGGTTTGCTATTTCAACGTGAATAGACTGACAGCGCTTCGAAATTGAACAATGCTTCCTGTTCGCAATACGTATCGCATATTCATAAGCGAATTTTGATTAGCGATGAAGCTCACTTTTGGTTAAGTGTGATTTATTGAAAGAAACGTTTGGTAACCGCATAGTTTCACGTATCGGACCAGTGAATTGGCCTCCAAGATCGTGCGATTGAACGCCACTGGACTATTTTCTGTGGGGATATGTGAATTCGCTAGTCTACGCCGATAAGCCCAAAACGATTGAAAACTTGGAGGACAACATTCGCCACGTTATTGAAAATATACGGCTACAAATGTTGGAAAAAGTCATCGAAAATTGGACCTCCAGATTAGAATACGTCCGAGCCAGCCGTGGCGGTCATATGCCAGATGTCATATTTAAATTATAATGCCAGAAAATTATCTTTCGAATAAAGTAAATTTCATGTCAATTTAAAAAATGCATCTTTGTTTCATTCCATTTCAAAGTTTTATACCTCTATAAAAAAATACCCTTTATTAAATACATTTCATGTTTTTTAACTGAAATTTGACAGTTCCTATCAAATTTCAACTAAATCTTTTTCTGTGTGTGGTAACTGAAAGTATTTTGGGCAAAATTTTTAGGAGTAATCTAGAGTGGCTTTAAATTTCTAAGATAAACGATGAAGTTAATGGTTGAGAGGAAGTTAAGTCAAAGTTCTTTAAAATGTTCATTTCTGCGTTAAAATATTGAATATTTAACTTTTTCTTTGAAATTGTGTTCTTAAAAATCCCGAGATTCTCGAAGCAAATTTCCAGGATTGCTGGAACAGAAAAATGTTTAGTTTCCCGGGAATCCCTGGATGAATACCCAATCATAATGTATCCATGTCTTTCTTCTAAAAACCTGAACTGGGATTTTGAGTGTTTCGAAGAAAAATAACAAAAAACGTGAAAAGAGGGGCATTTTAAATTAATTATTTTTCATGTTTTAAGCCAAATTTATTAAATTTGCTGACTACAAAATGGGAAATAACTGAATTAAATTAAGATAAGGTCGTGAAGTATATCAACCGTTACGGTCTTTATATATCCTCTTTAGTCTATATGCTCGTTGGTCAAGTATGACATAAAATATAAAAATATCCATTCAGAGCAAAATAATTAAAATATGCAATAAAAGCAAAATATGCTAAAATACGCATTTATAGCAAATTATGCAAAAATATTCACTAACAAATCGATGCCATTTTAACGCAAATTCTTTGATTCGCAAAGATAATTTGTTTATCCTTTTTTCAGACTTAAGGAAAAAAACAGGCATTTGCATGAACTTTCGGTCCCTGGTGATAATTGGAATCCAGCAAATAGGATTAGATGAATTCATGTATGAATATTTCCACTATTATACCCAAACACATTGACGTGTGCCATAAGTACGTTTTTATTATGACAAGTATTCAAACAAAAAAATAAAAAACATTCGTAATTTAAAAATCACTTGAATTAGCGTCAATAATCCCTTAAAAAGCATTTTATTATACTGTCGGTATATTTTATAATCTACGATATTATTATTTTTAGTTAATGTACTTGTAGTCTTGTAAAGTAAATATTTTACTTTTGCTCTAACACCCTTAACGTCATTTATTTTATTGACTACGTTTTTAGCTGTTGACTCTAAAACCACTTAATTGTGTTTTAAGATTCAGTATTTTTAGTGTAATTCAATATCAACACATAAAAATTGTGTGATTTTAACAAACAAATCATCAATTTTAACAAGTGCTCCTTGGAGTCTAAAGGCTTCATTACTCGAGCGGATACGTTTCGTAGACGGACTGTAACTCCATACAATGTGTAAAAATAGTACCTACCCTGCGGGAAATGGACCAGCCATTGGCATAGTCACGTGACTAGAACTTTGTGTGTATGACGCTATCCTAGTTTCTGTTCTGTTATTTGAAAGTGACTGGTACTTTTAACATGGGCTTGGAAGTGGAAATTTTCATCTTTTGAGCTAATTCAGATATGTCGGAGAACTTGTCGCATATAACATATTACCGAAGTGGTTTAAGTGAATATGCAACAGAACGAGTTGAAAGTATCTAGTGTGCAACTAGTTTCATGTTGGGCATTATTTGATATGTAGCAGGACCAGTTTGAAATGAAATAATACGTGACTGCAATGACTTACGTTACGGAGCTTGTACAAAATTAATAATTTCGTGACATATCATTAAACTGAGATAAGCGATAAGCGACAAATTAAAAGTAATTGGCATGTTACCAGTTACTTTTTACTCCGCATGTGCCATATTATGTAAGGGTTATAGAAATAATCCGGACGGTTGCAGTCCCTGAAAAAGTTATATCACATTACTTGTTTTTATAATATTGCACAAGTCCCAAAAAAATGTTTTAACAAATAGCAGAAACATTAATAGTCCAAATGCTGTTTTTAGACCGAACGCTTTGGTCGGACTTAATAAGTTTATAATTTTGTAGACTCTACTCTATGGGAAATTAAGACGAAGTGAAGTGAAAAGCGTATATGGAACGATGATGTCACTTTAACAAGGCGCAGTTATGGAAGGAAGAAACTGACCCCATGTGACACGTCACAGACCGAGAACAAGTCACCGAACGTTGTCTTTTAGGAAAGTTTTGTGACATGGAATTGTTTTCGAGTTCAAATCGAAGATTTTAAAGCAACTTTAAAGCTCATTGTGTTAAAATAATTTCCCTATTTTCAAACTATATGCCATGAGCTATTAACATTTTTTACTAAAGAATAAAAAAGGTAAATTTAAACCCTTTTAGAAATCGAGAAAGTTACGGGGAAATTGTACACTCAAAAAAAAGTTTGTAAAGTTAGCAAAAAATTTTGCTGAGTCAGCAAAATTTTAGTCAGGAGGATGCTTGCAAAAAGTTGCTAATGTCAGCAAAATCTTTTGCTGAAAATCAGCGAGCTGATTTTTAGCAACAAAATTAGTAGATTCAGCAAAAGTTTTGCTAACACTTAGTAGATTAGAAATACAAAAGCCTTGCTAAAAATAAACAAATTTTCTGCTGAATTTTAGTAGACTGAAAAAAACGCAAAAAATTTGGAGAAAAATTGTAATTTAGTTAATTTATTTGCTGAAAATCATAAAACATATTTTTGTGATTCTTTAAAAATAATTTACAATACGTTACAAAATATGAAAATGTTTATTTTCCCACATTGACGACATGAATTAATTTAATATCTGAAAATATATAGAAATAAATATATATAACATAACAAAAATTGTCTTTCAATTACTTACATCAATGGTTGTCTAAATGATGCTATCGTTTAAATGATGCTATCGCAACTGCCGAAGATAATTATAGAAACGAAATAAAAAAATAAACAAAACCAAACGAAACGAAACGAAACGAAAAAAACAACCCGTTTTGCAATAAGAAAAAGGAACCATAAAAAAATCTACCTATGATGTGTGTCTTTGTCTTTCAATTAACTCTGTCTACATTTCTGTATATGTTTGTTTGCAATTTGACCACACATATAAACATTTAGTTTAAATAAATAAATATTTTATTTTGTCTTTTATTTAATTAATAGACAATTATTTTCACAAGCCGGTGACAACGCAATTTTAAAGTTGTTTTAATCCTCAATTTTGTTTTACGTATGAAAAACAGATACAAAAGTCTTCCATGGTTGATTTTTTTATATGTCTTATTAGAGTTGTACTTTTTAGTATCATTTTCCTCTTCTCTACTACATCTTGACATGCCGCGACATCTACTTCATTCTGCGTATATCTTTCAATCTGGTTGTCGTCCACACTATTAATGTGCTTATCAGCACAATTTTTTTTTAGCAAAATTAATTAGTAAAACATTAGTATATTTAGCAATATGCCAAAATCGACTTTTTGCGAAAAAGAACTTTTTTATTGTTGAAAATGGTTCTTTAGGGTATCAGAAGCAACTTTTGTTCCGCGACTTTTTTATAATTCCGTATATTTAGGGTGGCCCTTAAAACTTGGATTTTTTGACTTTTTATGAATTTAACGCATTATTTATGTTAATAGCTACAAAATCAATATTTTTATGTGTTGAATAGTTAGTTTGGGTAGTAATCTTCCATTTTTGGTTTTTGTTGGAATAATACACTGAAAAAAACAAAGTGGCAACAACAAAACTTGGAAGTAAGAAAATACTACTTCTAACATTTAGCGCGGCACAAATTGGGCTGAATATTATGGCTTGCCATTATTTTAATTAATTTTGCTAAAAAAAAAATTGTGCTGATAAGCACATTAATAGTGTGGACGACAACCAGATTGAAAGATATACGCAGAATGAAGTAGATGTCGCGGCATGTCAAGATGTAGTAGAGAAGAGGAAAATGATACTAAAAAGTACAACTCTAATAAGACATATAAAAAAATCAACCATGGAAATTTTTGTATCTCTTTTTCATACATAAAACAAAATTGAGGACTAAAATAACTTAAATTTTGCGTTGTCACCGGCTTGTGAAAATAATTGTCTATTAATTAATTAAAAGACAAAATAAAATATTTATTTATTTAAACTAAATGTTTATATGTGTGGTCAAATTGCAAACAAACATATACAGAAATGTAGACAGAGTAAAGTGAAAGACAAACCAACACATCTTAGGTAGATTTTTATGGTTCCTTTTTCTTATTGCAAAAAGGGTTGTTTTTTTCGTTTCGTTTGTTTTTGTTTATTTTTTCGTTTCTATAATTATCTTCGGCAGTTGCGATAGCATCATTTAGACAACCATTGATGTAAGTAATTGAAAGACAATTTTTGTTATGTTATATATATTTATGTCTTTATATTTTCAGATATTAAATTAATTCATTTCGTCAATGTGGAAAAATGAAAATTTTTATATTTCGTTATTATAGTAAATTATTTTTAAAAGAATCACAAAAATATGTTTTATGATTTTCAGCAAATAAATTAACTAAATTACAATTTTTCTACAAATTTTTTGCGTTTTTTTCAGTCTGCTAAAATTCAGAAAAAAATTTGTTAATTTTTAGCAAGGCTTTTGTATTTCTAATCTACTAAGTGTTAGCAAAACTTTTGCTGAATCTACAAATTTTGTTGCTAAAAATCAGCTCGCTAATTTTCAGCAAAAGATTTTGCTGACATTAGCAACTTTTTTGCAAGCATCCTCCTGACTAAAATTTTGCTGACTCAGCAAAATTTTTTTCTGACTTTACAAACTTTTTTTTTTGAGTGTAGTTGTCATTTTTTTGCATTTAATTTCTAATTATAAACGGTGCTAAAAAATATAAAAAAAGTGATCGATTTTTTTCATTAAATTTAATTATATGTTGCCATATATAATTATATATTAAAGTCATAGAATTATTTTTAATTAATTGTGCCATATACACTTACATATGGTCATATATGTATGATCATATATAGATCTATATCTATTTCATATGATCATATATACAAGATATGCCAATATATAACATACGATACAATGATATATGTTGATATATTACGCCATATCAAAATATT
Source organism: Delia radicum (assembly GCA_021234595.1). Classification (NCBI taxonomy): domain Eukaryota; kingdom Metazoa; phylum Arthropoda; class Insecta; order Diptera; family Anthomyiidae; genus Delia; species Delia radicum. Next base: position 310,392,494 of record CM037851.1, on the reverse strand, counting down.
TGCATAAGCTTTGTATAAGATATGAACATACATATATAGTAATATATTGCCACACATATAAGCATATATATACTGATATCAAGTTGTATATGAGTAAAAAACTGCTTATACAAATAAATTTATTTCAGTTTTTAAAAAACCTTGAACTTGATGACGTACTATTAGTCAATATTCGTTTAATTTATGCATAAATTAAAAAAAAAATAATACAACCAATATCACTTACCTTAAGAATTATTGAAAGTACTTAATACATCACATACTATGTAATTAATTATATGTTCGTCTCTTTGTGAAAACGTTAGTAAAAACAATGAATATAAATCTTATGTATGGCGTGATTTTATTTACTCTTTATTTACCACTAAACAAAAAAAAAACACAAACAACAACAACAACAACAACAACATCAATAGAAAAAACACAAACAACACATGTAAAGAGAGCTTCTTTGGGAACTCACTTATTCCCGTTTTGCTTTTACAAAAAAAAAATTGCACACATTTTTTTTTCTTCTTTTCTTACTTTCATTTATATTTTTTGCTATTAAATTTTATGAAATTAGAAAATTATATAAAATTAAAGATTAAGCTTGAAATTTTCTAGTTATGTAATTTTTTTTTTTATAATATTTAACACTTGTACACAAAATAATTTGTATTTTAATATAACACTTTAAAGATTCCTTTACACGATGTTAACGCGACATTGCTTAAACACGTACTAAATGTTAGTATAGAGACAGAATAAGAGTTAAAGAAAGAGTACGTTTTTTCTATTTTCTTTTGAACACTATTCAAAAGATTAGAATAGCACAATCTTGTTTAACTTTCATCTGCAGTTTTTGTTAATAAATTTAACACTTTTTATCAAAAAATTTATATATAATTATAAATTGAACATTATATTTTATATTTATGCAGTTTTATTTAAATTTTAAACACTTTAACACTTGTTAATTTACAATTAAGGAAACCGAGTGCTTAGGGAGATGTTAATGCGACAATGTTAAAGCACGAACTAATTTTGATAACAAGACAGAAGTTAATTTGATCTTTGCTGATATTGTGCAGGGGCGTTGTGGTGGGTAATAGTACCCAATTTTAGTAATAATTTGGGTACTATTAAATTTTGGTAATAAAGGTGTTGGGCAATTTGTACAAAACTATATATTATTACTAAATAAAATTGTTTCATACAGTTTTTATTTATTTTATTTATTTTGATTTCCTATACAACAAGACTAATAATCTTATGATTAGAGTATAGGAGGAGTAATAGTAATGAGCTATGATGCTAAAACATATACATATGATAACAATTTGAAAAAAAAGAAAAAAATTATATATAAAAACAGATTAAATAAATTTTAATAAATTAAAAATGGAAACATAGTTTAAACAATTAAAAACGAAATTAACAAATACAAAATTAATTTATAGCATTAATTTTAATTTTAACATAACATATTATGCAAAACTATAAAAATCAAAAAGGGACCTTTTAAAATGCATGGCATTGCTTATAAATTGTATGTTTGGTGGTAGAGAGTTCCAAAGACCTATTGAATGGATATAGAAATGCCATTCAGATTTTGTAGTACGATGTATTATTGGAATCAAACCATTATTCCTAGGTGATTGGGAAAACGTTATTCTATTATAGAGATACGAAGGTTCATGAGTATATACAATTTTGTGAAGTAGAATTAAAGTACGTATCTGTAACAAATCAGCAAACGTAACACCATACAGGTTTTTTGCAACTGATGACACATGGTCATATTTCCCCAAACCATAAACATATTTTACAATAGCATTATAGGCAACATTCAGCTTACTATAGCTTATAGTATCGGTTTTTGCAAAAATTTCACATCCGTATAAGAGAGTGGGCATTAAATAAGTTTTTGCTAATAGTAAGCGAATTTTAATTGGCGTGAAATATTGTGTTTTCCATAAGGTTCGCAACATAGAATAAACTTTTCCAGCAGTAGCATTTATATGGTCTGACCAAGTAAGAGTGTTATTAAATACTATACCAAGGTTTTTTGCTGTTTTTAGGACTTCAATTCTTTGATTATTGAGAATGATTTCTGGTTCTGAAAGTAATTTCATAGATTTCTTGGTTATAATTAAGCATTTTGACTTAGAGGGATTTATGCAAAGACCATTTGCATTAGCCCATATGTGGATTCGTTTAAGATCTTCGTTAAGTTTATACACACAATCATTAATTTCCTTTATATCACTACTTATGTAGACTTGAACGTCATCAGCATAGATATGGACATTACAGTATGATAATTGGGTAATTAAATCATTTACATAGATGGTAAATAGTAGAGGGCCAAGAATGGAGCCTTGTGGTACACCTTTTGATACAGCTAACGGGCACGATTTCCTATTATTAGCAAATACTGATTGATGACGATCCGATAAGTATGAAGATATTAAACGTGTTGATGGCGATGAAAAATTAAACATTTTTCTCAATTTCATAGTAAGAACATTATGATTAACCGTATCAAATGCCTTAGAGTGGTCCAAGAGAACTAGAAAAGAAATGTTACCTTTATCCAAACTTTCACGCAATTCTTCAGAGACATCAATGAGAGCAGTTATGCAGCTATGTTTTGGACGAAAGCCTGACTGTCTACTAGTTATAAAACCATTGTCATTTATATAGCGATATATTTGGCGATGTAATATCTTTTCAAAAACTTTTGACAAGTATGGCAGTATAGCAATTGGCCGAAATTCATTGTTTCCTTTCGGTGTAGGTATTATTTTTGCATATTTCCAGTTACCAGGAAATATACTCTTTGTTAAAATTGTGTTAAAGATGAAAGTTATATACGGTAGCATTACTGGGAGAACTGCTTTTAAAAATTTTGGATGAATATTGTCGAAGCCTACAGCATTAGATTTAACGGCAATACAACTGGATAGTACATCAGATTGATTCACAGTTTCAAAATTAAACTCATTTGCATTCATCACATGAGTTTGATTATAGAAATTCACGTTAACAGGAATACTAGGAAGTTTAGTGAAATTTTCATTAAGATTTTCTACATCTATTTCAGACGAATCTACTGTATTAGTATTTCCAATACCTATTTCTCTTATGGCTTTCCAAGTTTTTTTCGATCCAACAGCTGACTCAAAAACACTAGAATAGTATGAAGATTTTGCACCTTTTATCTTCCTGTTTACCTCTCTTCTTGCATTACAATATTCCTCGTGTAACTCATCAGTTTTAAAACGTTTCCAGCGGCTGAAAATCAAATCTCTCTGTATAATTGCAGCTTTTATATCAGTGCTGAACCATGGCTTTCTCTTATAGTTTTTCGTTAGTGTTTTCACAGGTACAGATTTGACGAAGACTTCTCCAATATTTTGTTCTAAAAAGTTAAGTTGACTTTCCACTGAAGGCATATAATAAATAGAATCCCAGTCAATATTTGAAAGCTCAAATGATGCAATGTTTAGATCCATGTGTTTAAAATCATGATAAGTTATAGCATTAGTTGATAGCGTTAGTTTAAAATCGTACGTGAGAAATAGTAGATCATGTTTTGAAAAGCAAGAGGCTGTAAGTTGGTCGTAGATAAGGACTTTATCTTTATTACTAACAAAAATAATATCCAGTAACGAGTTTCTAGTGGAGGGGTAGTGAGTGGGTACTGTTGTATTAGTAGGATAGAGGCCAAAAGATTGCATATCGTTTACTAAGTGACTTTCAACTAAAATATTTGAATTGAAATCACCACATATTACAATTTCATCATGTTTTAGTGTAAGGTTTTCAAGAGTCTTCATAAAAACTTCAGTTTCAGTTCTCTTATTGGGTCGATACACACATCCAACTAACATTTTGTTACCATTAAATGCAATTTCAACAAAAATATGTTCAATTTTTTCTTCCTTCTTTGAGTTGCTACACAATTTACAGTTAATTCCCTTCCTTACATAAATGGCCACTCCACCTGCATAGGTTTCTCTATCACAACGGAATATGTTAAAGGAATCCAAATTTAAGATACTGTCAGGTACATGTTTGTCATACCACGTTTCTGATACACACACAACGTCTACGCCGGAATTTTCAAAAATGAAGCGGAACTCATCAATCTTATTATTAAGACTCTGGGCGTTGATGTGGCATATATTCAATCCAGATCTTTGCTTGCACAAAATACGAAGCATATCAAAAGTATTGTCTTTGGAACCTAAAATTCTACTATCCAAATAATGAGTCATAATAAAAGTGTTTTAAATAAGAAATGCATGCATAATAAAAGGGACCAGTAAAAGTCATTAAGAACATAAAATTGTATAAATAAAATATTATAAAGTGCATTAAAAATTGCAAATAAAACAAAATATTAATAAAAAATCTGAAAGATACTTTAGTGCAATAAAGATTCATCAGCAGGCATAGGTTCATAGTCTCGAAATAAGTCATCCAGAGATTCTGTCTCATCAATTCGTAGTATGTTACTATCGGCAGCCATTTTTACATAAATTAAACCACGCATACTGAATGCACTGTGGATTCGATGTGCTTTTTTTAATTTAATAGCAGCACATAGAATATTAAAATAATGTTGTGTGAGGTTTTCGTTTATAAAAAATTTGTTGTTTGAAGATTCTCCGATGTGCTTTAAGCAAAAATTGAAACCTTTATTAATTTCCGATAGTTCGCGACTGATTTTAAGAAATAGTTTTTATCATACGGAGACCACATCTTAACGATTATTACCGCGTCTTTTGAGGGATTTTTGTTTTTATTATTAGCGTTTTGTAGACGATATATATTTTTTAAAGCTGGGACAGAAATATTGATAGTATTGCAAATTTTTTCGAAAATTAAAAATAAGTTCTCGTTTTCGTTATACGGAATTTCATTTATACGCAATTCGCAGGCTACATTTTTATTTTCTAATTGCTTTATTTTGGTTTTTAATGAATTTATTTCATCTTTTGTGCTTTTTATGTTAACCGCGACTGTTTCTAGTTTTTGAACTCTTTCAGTAACATCATGCAGTTCTTTTTTAATAATGTTAATACTTTTGTCAAACACATTTAAGAGTTCTGTTTTATACTCAGTAAATTTATTGTTTATCATTATTTCAATTTCTTGAGTGAGCTTATCAAAACGTTTATCTAACATGTTGAACGATTTAAATCAGGGATTACCATTTCATTGCACAATTGTGCAAACGAAAATTTATCTACCTCACACACATTCTTGTACTCTTTCATTTAGTCGTCGATGAGAATGCGACAAGTGTACATGTTCAGCGGATGCCTTAACACTTTTTTTCATGTTTACACTAAAAAAATATTGTATGATCAAAAATGCTTTTGGTGACATACAATGCCTTTTATGTCATAAAACATTTAAGGAATGTACGGAATATGTTTTTAAAAGACATTGCGATTGTTTTGATACTAATATAAATAATTTAGTTAGTAGTTTAATAGTTAGTTATTTACTTATTCATGTATTTATTTTTTTATTTAGTTGGTTAGTTATTTATTAATTTACTTATTTCTTTATTTTTTTATTCATTTAAAAACAAGAACAATTTTTGGTAATATTTTTTATGGACAAGTTGTTTGTGCCATCGAAATAAAGTGAAATATGTATAAATGAAATGTAAAAATTTTATGCATTTTTTAAGACATATTTCGAAAGTTTGTTCGAATTTTTTTTGTTTGATAACTTTTTAATAATATGTTTGTGTCATTAGATATATCTAAACAAAATTGTTTCCAAAGTTGTATGTTCTCTATAATATATTTTAGTTTCATTAGGATCTGACGGTCCGCAGAAAGATACTTCCTTTGTAATTTGTATAATTTTATTTAAGTTGATGAAATTATATATAAAAACATACATATATTTGTGTGACCTTAACCGAACAAAATAACATATAATTATATAATATCATACACTGTTATATTTGAAGCATTTTTAATCAGGTGTATTTGATTATCTTATTTTGTATGAATGTCAGAATGGTGTCAGTTACTAACATTTTTCTATGACTGAGATTCTCTCAATTTTTTCCTCTCTCTTACTCACTAACACACTACAGAAAATTTTTTGGTAATGTCTGATTTAAAATTTTAAATGGAGATTCTGTATTTGTTAACCGCGGGCTCTTAGTTGCATTACCGATAAGAGAGTTTTGAAGATTTTCTCTTAAGCGCTTTTGCGCGGGATTTTTTATAATGTTAGTTGTTGTTGTAGGGTCAGTACCATTTATGTTAATCTCTTCATGCAAGTGAATTTCATCTAATGCAGGGATTACCATTTCATTGCACAATTGTGCAAACGAAAATTTATCTACCTCACACACATTCTTGTGCTCTTTCATTTAGTCGTCGATGAGAATCCGACAAGTGTACATGTTCAGCGGATGCCTTAACATTTTTTTTCATGTTTACACTCAAAAAATATTGTATGATCAAAAATGCTTTTGGTTACATACAATGCCTTTTATGTCATAAAACATTTAAGGAATGTACGGAATATGTTTTTAAAAGACATTGCGATTGTTTTGATACTAATATAAATAATTTAGTTAGTAGTTTAATAGTTAGTTATTTACTTATTCATTTAATTATTTTTTTATTTAGTTGGTTAGTTATTTATTAATTTACTTATTTATTTATATATGTATTTATTTCTTTATTTTTTATTTATTTAAAACAAGAAACATTTTTGGTAAATATTTTTTATGGACAAGTTGTTTGTGACATCGAAATAAAGTGAAATATGTATAAATGAAATGTAAAAATTTTATGCATTTTTTATAACATATTTCGAAAGTTTGTTCGATTTTTTTTTTGTTTGATAACTTTTTAATAATATGTTTGTGTCATTAGATATATCAAAAAAAAAATTGTTTCCAAAGTTGTATGTTCTCTATAATATATTTTAGTTTCATTAGGATCTGACGGTCCGCAGAAAGATACTTTCCTTGTAATTTGTACACTCAGGGAACTTCTGCTTTAAAAATATGTAGTTGTTTGGGTTCTAATACAGTTTCATTATTTTTAATGTAAATGTAAGTCATTTGTAGAACAAATAAAATTTTTAACTAACCTTGTAGTTCATTTAAAAAAACTACTCACATCAAATGACTGTTTTATGATTTTACATTCATTTTTTACAGTTGTTTTTTGTTATTTAAAAAAATAAAAAAAAAATTTTGGTTTATTTTTTACTACCATGTGGTTCATTTTTACTACAATTGTTAGTCATTTTTTGAACATTAAAAAACAAATGACAATGTTAGTTGAATTTAATGAAATGTAAGTCGTCCTTTTTTTAAATGAAATTTCATTTGTTTTTGACTACAATTGCTGTCGTCTTTACCAACATAATTTCCTAAGTGTATAATTTTATTTAAGTTGATGAAATTATATATAAAAACATACATATATTTGTGTGACCTTAACAGCACAAAATAACATATAATTATATAATATCATACACTGTTATATTTAAACCATTTTTAATCAGGTGTATTTGATTATCTTATTTTGTATGAATGTCAGAATGGTGTCAGTTACTAACATTTTTCTATGACTGTAATTCTCTCAATTTTTTCCTCTCTCTTACTCACTAACACACTACAGAAAATTTTTTGGTAATGCCTGATCTAATGTTACATCTAGTTCATGTGTTGAACTCATATTTAGAGCAATCTTGGGCACAAAGAGAAATGAGTATGTATTAGTTATTTTACAAAAAAATGAGATTGTATTGGTACAATTGCACTGAACAAAATCACTTGGTTTTGTTTGTTTTTTTTTTTTGTTTGTTTACATTGTTCTATTGTTTTACTATTTATGTCCTAACGTGATAAATTTCAGCTATGAGGCGAATAAAAAAAAAGAAATATTAATAAGAGAAAATTAATAGGTAATAAAAAAAAAGTCTTTTTAAGAAAATAGTCACATGAGTTCTTTGCCAATAATGTACTGGGCAAACAAATATATATAAAACAAATATGGATTAAAAAATTAAAAAAACAAAAAGCAAAAAAAAATATTTTATATTAATTCTTATAAAATACAACAAAATTCAAAATACTTGCGTTGTAATTGTTTTTAATATAAAAAATTATAGCTCAGGGATTTTTAAATTTTTTAACTTATAGATTGTTTTAATATTTTAGGTTTTGTGTGTTAAAATTAAGTTATGAATGAATAAATAAATCAAGATATATTTATGTACGTATATGAATAATAATGATTTAATAAAGAAAAGTGAGTAAATAGAATTTATAGGTAATAAAAAAACGTTCTTTAAGAAACAGGTAAATAAGTTATTTTCACACAATGTATTGCATTAAAATAAAATTATAACTAATGTTATTTATAAATTCATATTAAATAAAAATTATAAAATTCAATTAATTTATAAATTTCTTTGTTGTATCATTTTGTGTCGAAAGTTTGTTCTATGAACATGTTATAAAGTGCTCAAATTTGAATACGAAAAAGGTGTTAATAAATTCAAAAAATATTAAAATTAATCGGAAAAAACATTATTAATTTTTATTAAACAGAAAAAAGTTGCAAAACTCTGCATTGTTTTATTTTTTTGAAGTTAGATTATTTAAATACTTTTGGTTTTGTGCGTTAAATGTAAGTAATAATAAATGTATAAAAAAATTTATTAATGAAAAAGTTAATGAATTAATGAATGTGTAAATGAATGAAATAAATAAATTACGATATTTAATGAATAAAGAAATATAAGTAAATATATTTAAAAAAGGTATTTAAGACACAAGGCACTCTGCTTCATTAAAAATATTCAAGCTAAATAAAAATGCGTTTTCCCAATCAAAATCCCACATAATGAATGAAAAAAAAACATGTAAAAAAATTATAGTACGCTTGGCTTTATTAATTAAAATATCATTGGTTGTTGTCAAATACTCTCTGTGTACTTATTTTATTAAACAAAGCGACACAAAGCGACATAAACCTACTCCATCCAATGCTGGCAAGCAACTAAACAATTTTTTTTGGTTTTTTTTCGGTTTCTCTTTATATTTTTATTTACGTTCGGGTTGTGTCTGTGTGAAACACGATTAGTCTTCGTTGTTTCAACAAGTGTTTGCCCGACACTGATTTAGAGTATTATTTTTGTTTAAGGCTTTATTGTTGTTTTTTGTATTCTTTCTATTTCTTCTTCGCACAGAAGATTTTTTCACTGATTTAGTGTAAGGCATTAGATTATAAATGCTTTGTTTTTATTTTACAGAGTGTTTTACTATTTTTATATTTTGTATTTGTTGTTATTTAAAAATATTTGTGTTTTGTGTTTATTTTATTTTAAAAAAAAAAAAAAAACTCTTTTTTGTTTTGTTTTTTTAATATTGAAATATCTCTTTTTAAATTGAAATATCTCTTTTAATGCAGTAGAATTTGTTTGTCTTTTGTAAAATTCACTAAAGGAATTATTGAAAATATATTTATTTGTTTTCTTTTTGTGAATAAAAGTTAATTTATATTGTTTGAATACACAGTTTTTTTACTTTTTTAGTTTTAAAATTGTTTATAGTATCGAACAGTTTTTATTTGTTTAAATTTATCTTTTTTATTAGTTAATTTAATTAAAATTTCAAAAAATTCTTAGGAGCTTATTTTAAACACATCCGTTCTCTTTGAATGTTTAAGACCTATCCTATTATTAACTAAAGGCCTTGTTTAAAATATACTTTAATTAAATAAACAAATCTACAAATTCATATAAATGTCCTCTAATAAGAAGTTGTAGTTTTCAATTTCCTTGAGTGTTTTATTACCAATTGGATTTGAATTTGTAGTAGAGATGAGCGATCTAATGATTTTTCAATAACACCGTTCTCAGTGAACGTGATTTTCAAATCACGATTCTCTTAAACAGTGACCTTGATTACATTTTTTCAATAAGAAAAAATAAACAATTTGAAAAAAGCGGCGATTTTCAAATATATTAAACAGGATATGTGACCGACATAGTAGAAGGAGACATTTATGTTTTGTGACATTAATGTATCAAGGTACACATACACTACGCAATATGCTTGCGCAACTTTTGCTATAGTGCAAAATATTACCAGCGTGTATATTATTTTGGAAAGCTGTACAATATAATTAAAAAAAATCAAAACGGTTTTGATTCTATATCACCGATGCTAAAAAATCGCTCATCTCTAATTTGTAGTACAAATATTGTTAAACTTTCACACACAAACATATTTCCAATTGTGGAAATAATTGCTAAATTTCCAATTGGCATTCGTACAACTAGCGGTATTGCCACTACTGACTGTAAGATGGCGCTGTCAATACAAATTGGTGTATGTATTTAATAATGGGGTTTGTGTCATGACTAGAAAACCCAGCATACATTTTCCTAAAAATAAACATGAATAAAAGTAACTAATGTAATTGTCTGTATTGCCCGAAATAGTTCCACTTAATATCCCCATTTTACATGTTAAAATCCCAAAAATTCCAAATATATGAAAATTCACAATTTTGTCCCCAATTCAATGTTTAATCAATTTTAAACGAAAACACATTTTAAAGGAATATTATGAACAACGTTTGTAACGCACTGAAATTGTTGCACATGACAGATTTTGAAGTAGTATGGTTTTTATTGAGTTCCAATTTTGGTTTTTAGTCAAACATAATAAAATAGGAATTCCTAGAAATTGGAATAAAATACCCAATTCCCTCTACTTAAAATTAGTCCCAAAACGAAGTTGAAATTCTTAATTTTTGGTCAAATCCCATTATCCTACATCACTGTTAACAAAGCAAAAAATTATTTGAGGGGGACTGCCCCAGTGGTGCTAGAAAAGTTTTAGCTCATGTTAACTCAGCGTATTTGTACTCAACGTATTTAAACTAAACATAGTTTAACTAAACATGTTTAGCTTAATGTAACTTAACTAAACGTAGTTTAACTAAACGTAGTTTAACTAAACATAGTTTAACTAAACATAGTTTATCTTAACGTAATTTAACTAAACGTAGTTTTACTAAACATAGTTTATCTTAACGTAATTTAACTAAACGTAGTTTTACTAAACATAGTTTAACTTATCGTTCTTGGTATATTAACTAAAAGTAGAGTCACTAAATGAAATCTAAAAAAAGTTTAAAGTCCCCAAATTTAACTCAAATTCAGGTTTTAAATTTAAAGAAAAATTATATTTTTAAGGAAAAATAAATTTACTTAGTCAAAAAGGATTTTTTTTAAAACTCTTGCGGAAAGCGGAAAAAAGGGGAAAGTCTTACCCTTACTGTCTGATCAAACTCATGTAATAACGTACTTTTTAGAACATTCACCAGGCCAGTTATAAAAATAGAGCACAGAGAGAATTTTCTTAGACGAGTTTTAATGAATTTTTTCACTAAACTAATGAAGTTTTCTTCACAAATTTTTCATTAAATGTTTTTAAAAACTGCATTAATTAAATTAAAAGTTTCAATTAACGAGTTCCAGTAAAACTTCATAGATTTAATGCAAAAATTCATTGATATTTTCCTCAGTGAGTGATTAAAAGGGGAAAAGACTCCCCTACAACGGCCTGCCTAAAGTCTGTCAGCTAAAAAGCAAAATTTGAAATATGTGTTCACTGGAGTATGGTCAACTCACAAGGAAAGTCTTCGAATGGATTTGCTACGATCTTAATGAAATTCGGATATGTGATAGAGAAGATACAAATAAAGCACATGTACACTTAAAATACTACACAGAAAAAATTATTGTCAAAAAAATTTCAATTAAACTTTTGTTTGATTTCAAACTCACTTTCAATTAAAAATTTAATAATATGTATTAAATGTTTAATTGAAAATGAATTTGGTGCATACAAAATTTACTGTTTTTATAAAAAAAATATCACCAAAATTCAAAAAAAAAAAATCGATTAAATTAAAAAATTTTCTAATATTTATAAAAAATTGCCAAAACTTAAAAAAAAAAACGTCAAAATAAAAAAAAAAATTTAATTTTAAAAAAATCTCTAAAATGAAAAAAATATTTCAAATATTTTCGTTATATTAAAAAAATCGCCAAAATTAAAAATTACAATCAAATCAAAAACATTTTCTCGATATAGACGTTTTAAATTTAATTTAGGTGAGTTTTTTAATGTTGGAAATTTTTTAAATTGAGCGGTTTTTTCCATTTTGTTGATTTTTTTTAAATTTTTGCCATTTTTACCGATTTTCAATTTTATTTTATCAATTGGAGCGTTGTTTTCAATTTTTTTAATTTTGACAATTCCTTTCCAATTTTTTATCTTTTTTTAATTTATTTAATTCGGTAATTTTGGTAATTTTTTTAATTTCGGTAATTTTGAGGGTATTTTTTTTTTTGACGTTTTTTTTAATTTTGGAGATTGTTTATAACAACATTTCAAGTTTCAAATAGCTTTTTCAAACTAATTTTTAGCTGTAAATATTGACTTGTGCCGATGTTTTTTTCCAATTTTTTTTATTTTTTTTATTTTTAATACTTTTAATACATGTCCAAATTTCATTCAAATCTAAGAGATCGCTCATACACCCACAAATTTTGTATGTTGCTTATGGCGACTTTTTTTTTAACAATTTTCATGGAAAATAATTTCTTTTGATTACAATCATAAATAATCCAATTGTAATTTAAATTTCTATCCGAAAATATATTTTTTGATAGTAGCTACACAGAAAAAATTTACAGACAAGTTTTTAATCCAGAAATTGATAATATCAACTGAAATTTTAATTGATGTTAGGTGCAATATCAATTAAAATGTTATGCAATTGATACTCATAACCATGGTAAGGAATGCCGCACACATGAGTGCACATTTGGCACATTTACAATACAAAGCATCGGCACATTTACATGTGCAATGGAAATGCGCTGGTGGCAATAGGACTATTTCAAAAAAATTTTAATTTAAAAAAAAACAAATGGAAATTTTTATCTAGCGCTGATTTCCACAAGTTTTTTTTCATCTTCTCTTACATTTATTAACAATTAGTGTTTTCTATTTGTAATAATAACATTTTTAATTATGATCTCAAACTTGACAATTCAAAATAAAAAAATGGAAATTTAAAAAAGAATAGAAATTTTAATAAAAATGTAAATCCCGATGAAAAAATTTCCATATAGGTTTATAATATAGTCATATATAGTCATATATAGTCATATATAGTCGTATATAGTCATATATAGTCATATATAGTCATATATAGTCATATATAGTCATATATAGTCATATATAGTCATATATAGTCATATATAGTCATATATAGTCATATATAGTCATATATAGTCATATATAGTCATATATAGTCATATATAGTCATATATAGTCATAGATATCAGGTGATCCGAAAAATGGCATATATAGCCTTAACTCATGAGATCCCATGGGATCTCATTTGATGTAATTTGGTCCAAAAATGGGTCTATCTAATTTAATCAAGTTATATATATTTTGATACAATTTGATCTTCATAAAATTCTTTGGAAATTCGCGTTTCAATTTTGTTTTACATTCCAAATAATAAAAAAAATTATATATAAATCAAAGAATTTCAAAATTATACATGATAACATTTTGAGTTATACACTGAGTTTCATAGCTATAACGTCATTTTGTTTTCCAATTATATCTTAAACAACTGAACCGATCGCTTAAGTGTCTTCAGAAGATGAACTCATTTCTGTCTTAGCTTCCGATTGATGCAACATAGAAAGTTGTACAATAACAAAATGTATAGAAAGTTTTTCATAAACTCAACCGAATTTAAGTCGAGACATGATTTTTTAACAATCTACACTCAAAAAAAAGAAGTTGGTAAAGTCAGCAAAAAATGTTGCAGAGTCAGCAAAATTTTAGTTTGAAGGGTGCTTGCAATTAAATTATTTAAAAAATTCTTGATAAAAATTAATAAAAGTTTTGCTGAATATTAGTAGAATGAAACAAATTCAAAAAAATTGTAGAAAAATTATACGTTAGTTAATTTATTTGCTGAAAATCATAAAACATATTTTTGTGTTTCTTTTAAAAATAATTTACAATACGTTACAAAATATACAAAAGTTCATACTTCCACATTGAAAATATAAATAATTATATATAACACAAACGAAATTATCTTTCATCTACTTATATCAATGGTTGTCTAAATGATGCCATCTTTTAAAGGAAGGCAAATGCGTAGATAATTCTAGATTTTCAATTTAACTTTTTGTTAAATTTTAACTGGACATTCAGTAATCGGGCCTTAATCTTAATTAAATTTATGTATGTTATTAACAGACAATTACTTTCACAAGCCGGTGACAACGCAACATTTACGTTGTTTTAATCCACAAATTTGTTTTATGCGTGAATAACAGATACAAAAATCTTCCATGGTTGATTTTTTAAATGCGTTACAAGAGTTGTACTTTTTATTATCATTTTCCTCATCACTACTACATCTTGACATGCCGCGACATCTAATTCATTCTGCGTATATCTTTCAATCTGGTTGTTGTTCACACTATTAATGTGCTAATCAGCACATTTTTTTTAGCAAAATTAATTAGTGAAACATTAGTAAAATATTTGTAAAAAATTAGTTCAAAACAGTTAAGTGCTGAATAAGGATAACTAAAATTTTAGCTGAAAACATAATATTAGGAAAAAATTTTGCTGAAAAAAAGTTTACCCGATTTACAAGACGTTTTACTTACTTTTCTACTAACTTTTTTTTTTGAGTGTACTTATTAGATTGAACACAAATAATTTTGATAAAAAATAGATAATTTCTTGAGTAAATATTGCATATTATGGTTTTTTTCGGCCAAATCCGATTCTGTTCTTTTTTGTTACAAAGCTTTTTACCTTTGGGCTTTTAATTGCGTATTTTAAATCTAAAAACCCTCCCCTTCTGCTACCCAACCAATTATACACACAGAGAAAAATGTAGCCATTTGCCAACTAAAATTCCGTTTCTACGACTGAAACCGGTTGGTGCAATTGAAAATTGGTTTTCACAACAAAATTTTGTTAACACAACTGAATTTTAGTTGCAACAACCAATATATTCAGAAATCACATTTAAATATGTTTGTACTAACCAAATTTATTGTTTTTAGCCACCAAAATACACTTATCAATTCGGTTGGTTCTTTATTTTTCTGTGTGTACGACGGGAACTTTGGAATGACTCGATACGCAGTAGTCCTTTATCTAGAGACCAGAAGCAACGAGTTTGATCTCCCACTTAAAGCTTGGTGTAACTTGAACCGCCTATGCATTTCTACTGCCAGAACGATGGGATTCCTAAAAAAATATAGTCTCGCTAATGACGATAGACGTTAATGTGGGAACAGAATTTGTAAGCTAAATTCACAGAAAATTTCTGCTAAAAAGGTCTTTCCGGATCTGACCAGAGGCAGGTCCCTTTGTATTACCGGGAATATAAGAAGTTAACAAAGAGTACTTAATAGGTATGAAGTTAGCTCTATCTCGCTTCGTTTCCAAGATATAGCCTATTTTATGATTATAAAATAAAAATATGAGAAAATAACACCATCTACAAGTGACACAAAAAAATGTTTTGAAAACAATTGTGGTTTAAACTAACTGGCAAAATTTGTAAATTTGACACGAATTATTAAATTTTAGGTCGAAAAATTAGTTCAAATACGGATGAAATTTGTTC
Organism: Delia radicum; assembly: GCA_021234595.1. Taxonomy (NCBI): domain Eukaryota; kingdom Metazoa; phylum Arthropoda; class Insecta; order Diptera; family Anthomyiidae; genus Delia; species Delia radicum. The sequence continues at coordinate 310,376,745 of CM037851.1, read as the reverse complement.
ATGGAGTAAAATGAGTTAACTAATAACTTTAGCTTAATAACTTAATTAAACGATAACAGTAGAACAAATTTGCTCAACTTAATTGGAACATGTTTAACAGACTTTTTCAACTAACGTGTTTTTATGAGTGTATCAAAAATCGCCTTTTGTTTTTCTTTCCTGAATTTGAATTAGTTAGCTATAGTTTATTTTTTTTCAATTTTAAATTTGTCTTCAATAAATTCAATTTGAAATGCAATTTATCATACGATAAATATAAAAATAACCATAGACATTTATAGTTTTTAATTTTTATTTTCATTTGTGTAGATGTGATATTTGGCAATTTATCTTAGAGTTCAAGCAATTTTCCGCTTTGCCAGTCTATCACATTTTTAAATATCGAACATCATCATCAACAGTAGCTGCAGAGCACTACCCCCAGTCAGTAGTAGAAACATCAAATGCCAGAGATCGCAATTCCATTAGCCAGCACTATCTTTTGCTACCGTTTTACAAAATGTATGAGACTACAAAGATGGGCGCATGAATGAAAACGATGTCTGCTTCTTTCTGTACATCTGCGGTTAATTTCATTACTCTGGGATACATGTTTAGTTTTATTATATTTCATTTTTGTGGTTGTTTCAATTATAAATCAATATTATCAAAAGAAACGATCACATTTTATTTTGAGGGAAATATTTCCTCTTTTACTCACCACTAATTGCAAGTAAAACAATCAGATTACCAAGGTTGACAACTCTACGACTCAAAAAATAGCTAGATTACATAAATAAAATCGCTAGAAATCGAAAAATGCTCAAAAAACGAAAAAAGTTTATTATTTGTTAAAAAAATATAAAAGTGTTAAATAGTCTACTCCCTTAAAACTATCCAGTTTTCGTTTCCTTTAAAAACTTCTTACCTTTGTCCGTTAAAACTATAACATTTCAATATGTATCGGTAGAATTTCTGTCCAAATTTTGTTTTTAAATTTGTAAAATTTTTGTTTTTGCAGTTGTAAATGTTATAAAACCGCAGTTGCAATTAAACTATGTTTAAATAATTCCCAGTCAACAAATTTCTGAGCATTTCAGAAGTTCTGACTCATAAAAAGACTCTAAAATGTGAAAATTTTCCAAACACTCAAAATTCTGAGTCATAAATTAGTCATAATCATAATCTACATTCTTTCTGACAGTCAGGCTGCTCTGATGGCCTTAATGGCTTATAAGGTGTCGTCTGGGTTGGTCATGGAATACATTCAGACTCTCAATAGGCTCGGTAGGGGCAACTCTCTAACCTGGTCATGAGGGGCATGAGGGCAACGAGAGGGCAGCTTGTCTTGCCAACCGCGGGGCCCGAAGGCCCTTTATTGGTCCTGAACCATTCTGTGGAATACCTGCGGGGTATGTTAGGGAAAGGCTCAGGGCATGGAGAGAGTCTGAATTCTCTGGTTACTGGGAAAACTCTCCTGGTCAGCGCCAGGCTAAGAGATTGATCTCTTTTTCCAGAAGGGGGTCGAGGGACTCTTGTCGCTTGAAAGGGGGGTTTGAGGACCCTGGCGTCGTACTTAACTGGACAATGTAATCTCAGATACCATCTGCACAGGAAGGGTCAATCGGACACGGATATGTGTAGGTTTTGTGAGATGGTGTCTGAGACCTCGGAGCATGTTCTCTGCGAATGTCCCAGGCTTTGCGATAGGAGACTTAGGTTTCTAGGTGATCGCTTCATTTCGCCTTCCGACATCGCGAACATTTTGCCTAATAGGATAATTGGCTTTATAGGTAGCTTGCATCTGTAGGTAACTTTAGGCAGCACAAAAGACCTACATTGGTCGCGGTGCATAGTGCCTTCTGATCTAATCTAATCTTAATTGACTTTTATTTATGAGTTTAATTGAACATTTTTGAAAATTTTTTCAACACTCACATATTTTTTTATAACTGCACTGAGAGAATATCCTTCATGATATTAATGAAACAAAATCATAGTTTTTTTTTTTTGGTAGATTTAATTAAGAATTTTATTATATCCCGGAAATTTTATTAATAATAAGAAATTTTTCATAAACTTTTTATCAATTTTAATTTCATAGTTTCATAAAAAAATTCATTCGATTTCATAAATTATATTTTCATAAATTTAATGAAAATTTTCTTTAGAGATATGAAATTAATTCAAAGCATGGTTGGCATTCAATACTTTCTCATAATAAAGGTAGTTGGGTACCAAAGTAACATTAAGACCCAAATGAAAATTTAAAAAATGCGATTCCATTAAAGACATGTTTCATCTTTATAACCACGTTTATTTTGCTATTTTACCTGTTTGATTTTGAAATATCTTGATCTAAAGTCAAAATAACGCATAAATACCGAAACGACCATTTTTAACGTTATTTTTTTTGATTAAAGAAAATTTAATTGGTAGAATATTGAAATCTTTCATTAATTCTACAAACGTTTCATAAACTTTATTTTTAATGAAACGTGTCTCGTAGATTCTATGAAAAGTTTCATTAAAGCTATTAAGAAATTCATTACTGAAGTGAAGATAATTCTCTCAGTGTGTTTAAAAAGTTCTGAAGATGTTAATAATGCTCATATTTAGGAGTCTTTTATGAGCCATAAAAGAACGCTCACAATCATACACTAAGAGAATTCTCTGCATGATATCAATGAATTTTCGCATTAGAATTATAAAATGTCACTAGAACTCGTTAATTGAAACTTTTCATTAAATTTATGAAAATTTTCATGAAATTAAATGAAAAATTTCATTTTATTTATTAAACATGGCATACAACTATTGAAAAGGTTGCATTAAAATAGTTTCATTAAAACTATAAAGCTTTTTCATAAAGTTTAAGACATTTTCATTAACATTGTGTAGAAAACTTCAGCAGTTTAGTGAAAAACTTTCATTAAAACTCGTACAAGAAATTCTCTCTATATATAATTAGCTATGATCTCAGAAGGCTTGAAGGATCTTTTATGGGTCTTTAAAAACTGTATGATAGAAAATTTAAAAAAGTATTTTTTACGATTTTTTTTTCATTATGGGGTATATATGTTTGTCAGATTATGTGTGCAAAATAATAAACCGATCGGCTAATTATATCGCTTACAAATCGAAAGTTAGCAAAAGTGAGTGATGTTGGTGTTTTAAGTATCCTAATTACTTGGAACCAACAAATGTAAAAAAAGAGACAGTATATGAAATTTGATTTTGTATCCTTCATTAATAAAATAAAAAGTTTGCTTTTAAAAATAAAGAAATTATAAGTGAAAATGTGTGTTGAGATTATTCCGATAAGACTCCTTGTTTCCTGTTTTATAATTTTACAAAAAACTTGAAAGTAATATGGTTTTTATTTACGAAATTTCAAATTTTTTTTTCAAAAAGGTGGCAACATTAGTGAAAGAAAACACCAGATAAAATGTCACGGATCTTCCGGCCTGGTATAAATATATATTTGTATGGCTTGATGAAATAAATACAAAGTCCAGCTGTAAATTAGAAAACTGAAATAAAAATTACGAAGTCTTGAAAATAATTTTTAAAATAAATGACTAACAATAGTTAGGAAGAAAAAAATAGCTAAAACGAAAAATAAATAGCTAAATCTTTCGGCAAGATGCAATATAGCTATTTATTTATAGCTAGATGGAGAAAAAAATCGCTAGATCCAGTCGGAAAATAGCTAAAATAGCAACCTTGTACAGTACTAGGAGTACATATGGAATGGGGTGAACTTGTTTCATTGGTTGTTATTACTACAATATTTTGTTGGTACAGAACTCGTTCGTGACTGAAATAAAATAACAAAGGTTGCCCTTTTTTGTTGCTGTTATTGCATTTCATAAATGAGTACTACTCATTTAAAAAAGATAAAGTGTTTTAAATGGTTTCAGATCTTGTTTTTTATTATTATTTTTATAAATTAAAACAATTGCACATACGAGAGTGTTGTGTTCAGGAATAAAGAATATTTAATACCCTCCCTTCAGTGTTGTTCAATATGAAAATTGAGACGAAATAGTGAAATGAAACGTAAAGTAGCTTACAAAGCCCTTAACCCATTCCTGGCACTCAAACCGGCCTGACCTTTTTGCAATGAAATTTATACCACTTGTTCGGCACGAAATATAAATAATCAATGTTCTTCTAGAAAAATTAGTTTCGTTGCCTATTTTGAACGATATGGGCCAAAGTAGGTTTAGAGCGAATCTCAGAAACTAATAAATGAAAATGAATAAGTTTAGGCATACATTATTTCTCTGAATAAGATATAATTGCGTTCCAAAAATTATCCTTTTTGTGGTTTTACTTAAGAAGATAGGACCCCTAAACTTCAACATATATTAATTAAACCTAAAGACTTTGCTAATACTACTAAATAGAATATTTCTGCCAAATATCATAAAATCCTTGCATACGTTTTTAAGTTAATGCGATGTCTTTTACAGGTATGCTATTGAAATCCTGTATGTCCTTGGAACAAAATTTGAGCTTCTTAGAAGAATTTAAGCTTTAATCTTGCTTTGTGTTAGGTTAGGTTTGGAAGGGTTATGTGCCCAAGGGCACATCTCCACTCGGAGACCAATACGGTCCATTGTGAATCCCTTCAGTGAAAAACAGTAAGAAAGATTAGAAGTAGACAGCAAGATAGATTGAAAGATAGATATAAAGAAAGATAGAAAGGATATATACTTCCCAGAACCAGCCCCTTGCTAGAAACAGCCGTCCTATTTCCCTGACAAATCTCAGCCAATCTACTGGATTGCATCCAGCGACACACCCAAGTTCGTCGTGAAATCTATCTCCTAGCCGTTTCTGTCTGAGACCCTGCAACCTAGGATAGTGGCACATTATATGCCCAACTGTCTCCAGTTCCTCAACATCCTCACACAACCTGCAAAAATCCGGTATGTCCCTGTCCCATCTACTTCTGAAAGCCCTGACAGAACAATGACCGGTCAGGAACCCCGTAAGGGTCCTGAGACCCTCCCTGTCCAGTCCCAAAAGAACCTTGGTTGCCCCTGCGTCCAATGCGACCATAACGCCCTAGACACCCTGCTTTGTGTTAAGTATCTACGGTTTCTAGTCCACATAAATATGTTTTCAAGATTTTTGAAAATTGTGTTCATTTTAAAATATGTATTTATTGAAATTTTACGAAATTCTTAATTTAACGATTTTATCGCTTCCAAACGGTGCCATGAACAGAAAATATTTTGTAAATTTAGTTTTCTATAGATATAGCTTAATTTCTTATTATAAAACACTTCATTTGAGGCATTTATGGCAAATTTAAGTATCTCGCCTGGAGGCGGTCTTACCTGTTAGAGGGTTGAATACCCAAAAAGGAGCCATCTTAAAAAAATATAGTTAGCAACAGGTGAGAGGTGCATCCAATTAGTTTTCGCAGGCAGGTAGAGAAATGATTAAACTAGTTTAAGTTACTAGTTTAATGTTACACCCTTCCGGGGGTAATTAACGGTTCAAAAGTTTGTAAATTTACATAGTTAAAACAATTGCACGAAAATGTTTCTGAATAATTGGGGAAGTGAAAAATCGGAAAACTTTGTTGTTGGCTAAGTCTAATGTGTTCTCTATCGTACAAAAAATATTTACCTGTTTAGGGCCACGCACCTGGCTACAGGAATGATTTCGTGACATGGGCACTAAAATTGAAATATCGATTTGTTCATATAAAAATGAAGAGTTTTACGTGAAAACTCATAAAAACAATATTTTATTAAAAGAAGATGGTGGAATTATTTTATATCAGTGGTTAATGCGTAAGTCCTAAGTATGGAAAATCCAAAAAAAAATTATACCATATAACTTAAATAGCCTTAAATATTTAATATGTAAAGTTTCATCGACATTGAAAAATGGAATCCGAAGGTCAGGCATTAATGGGAATAATGCGGTTGTAAATTAAACGAAATTTTTTTTTAACATACGCGGTATAAATCATAATTATAATTTTTTAATAACTTATTAATCAATTAAGGTATTAAAGGGAAGGTATTAGAGATACCAATCCTAAAACGTAAAAAAAAATATTTAAAGCAGAAAAAAAAAATTTAAGAGATTTTTAAGATTTGAGTTTAATAAGCTTTGGTCTGCCAAATTTTATTATAATCACTGGGTCCTCAAGGATACCTTCCTTGTTAGGCAATACTTTTTGCTCGAAATTACACGTTCGAGGGTATTAAGTTCAGGAATAACGAATATATAATACGCTCTCATCAGTGATGTTCAATATAGAAATTCAATAGACATAGTAAAAAGAAACGAAAAGTTCTGAAAATGTTCAACATACTCAGAATAATACGGCTGTAAATTAATAAAAAAAAAAAAATTTAAACGTTTTTGAACTCCAACATTTGAGTTTAGTTCTCTATGGTCTGCCAAATTTTATTATAATTGGTGGATCTCTCCCAAGGATACTTTCCCTGTTAAACAACCCTTGTTGTCTGAAATAACTCGCTGCTTTTTTTTAGGTCCTCGATATTGGTATCACGGACATAGACCCCATTTTTGGTTTTGGGATTAAATCTAAAAATTGTATGGTCACCATCAAAGCGGGAATTTGCTATTGTTTTGAAATAATTTATGACCAATATCTCCTGCAGCAAATCGTGATTTTGCTTCAACGTAAGTCTCATATAATTTCCTGTGCCCAATCGTAGTTTTATTTTAACTTGAATCCCACATAATCTTCCGGAGGTAATTGAGTTTTATGTTAACTTGAAGTTAAAATAACTGAACTTTAATCCCTAATTATCTATTGGACTTCCCCGTTGTTTATTCAAACTTAAATTTCTAATTTTTTCATAGATTCACTAATATTTCTATTTAAAAACTTTATTTCCAAATAATTTTCTATAAATGTTAAGTTTTCTTTGATCTTCTTTTATTTAATTATTTTTCCTTAAGCTCGTTTACTTAAGATCCTTTATTTATAAATTATAATTAACTTTTTTTTTCAACTAGTGCTTATTTCGTGAATGGTAACACTTAGCTCATGTCTGATTTGACAGATAATTAGTTTTACCCTTCCGCTGAACGAATATGGTCCGTATGTTCGTTATCTTGTGAAAAAAGTGAAAGAAACTGGCATCCTCATCGATAAACCAAAGCGTGAAAAGCCAAAAACAGTGCGTACACCCGAGAATATTGCTGCTGTGGCAGAAAGTGTGCGTGAAGCGCCATCAACATCAATTCACCGTCGTTCTCAACAATTGAACATTTCGGAGACATCATTGAGACGAATTTTGCATAAAGACCTTGTATGACGCCATACAAAGTCCAATTGGTTCAGGAGTTCAAAAAAAAAAAAGTTATTTGGCGGACCATTTATATATATATATGTTTTGAATTGTTAAAACAAAATTTTATTAATCAAAATATAATAGTTGTTCCCTGAAGAAGTCACCCCAAAAATAAATAAATGATCTTAAGCTCGTGTAAAAGGGGAAACCAATTTCTATATACTTAAAACAAATATTTCCTGATATCAATCGTGGTTTTGCCTAAGCTTAAATATTGGATTAGCTACTGGTTTATCCCTACATTAGCTAATGTATCCATTTGGTTTTTTACTTAAACTTGTATCTCATATAATTTATTGTAGTCAAACGATGTTTTGTTTAAATTTGAATTCCAAATGATTTCCTGCGTCCAAGCGAGATTTTATTTATACTTTAATCCCAGATTATCTTCTGAAGCCAATCGCGGTTTCATCAAAACTTAAATCACAGATTATCTCCTGAACTCAATCATGTTTTTGTTTATACTTTAATCACATATTATCTTCTGGACCGTATCGACGTTTTATTTAAAGTTAAATAGCATATAATTTTAATAACAAAATAAATAATATTAAAGCCCTGATTATCTTCTGGCCACAAACGTGGTTTAATTCGTACTTGAATCCCATAATATTTCCCGGCTTATCCCGTGTTTTAAGTCAAACTTGAAACCCATACTATATTCTCGTTTATCTTGTAGTTTAATTCGAACTAGAATCCCAGATTATCTCCTGGCTTATTCTGTAGTTTAATTCAAACTTACAACCGAGATTATCTCGTTGTTTAATTAAAACTTGAATTCTAGATTATCTCAAAGTTTAATTCGAACTTAAAGGCTAGATATCATGGTTTATAATGTGGTTTAGTTTAAACTTTAATCCCAGGTTATCCTTGGTTTATCTATTGTCTAAATTCAAACTTAAATCCCAAATTATTGGCTGGGTTATCTCGTGGTTCAACTTAACCTGGAATTCCATTCAATCCTGTTTTATCTCGTGTTACTATCACGGACATAGACCACATTGTTGGATTGGGATTAAGTCTAAAACCATTTTCATGATAAAAGCAGGAAATTGATATTGTTTTGAAACAATTATCATGGAATTTATGACCAATATCACTAATATTTTTTAAAATTAGATCCCAGATTTTCTCCTGGAGCTAATAGTGGTTTTGCTTAAACTTTAATCCCATATCATTTCTTGTACGCAATCGTAGTTTTATTTAAACTTCAACCCCAGATTATCTTCTGGTTTAACCTGTGGTTAAATTCAAACTTAAATACTAGATTATATCCTGGTTTATCTTATCGTTTTATTCAAACTTAAACCAAAATTATTTCCTGGCTTATGTCATGATTGTATTCAAACTTAAAACCCAGATTATATTCTAGTTTATCTCGTAGTTTAAATTAAACTTAAATTCAATACTATTCTGGTTTATATCGTGTTCTAATTCAAACTTGAATTCCAGATTATCTCCTTGTTTATCTCATGGTTTAATTAAAAATTGAATTTCCGATTATCACATGGTTAATTTCGGGGTTTAAATAAAACTTGAATTTTGTCCTGGTTTACCTCTTGCTTAAAATAGTATTTCAGAGCATCTCCTAGTTTATCTCTTAATCTAGTTCAAACTAAAATCACTGATTTTGTCCTGATTTATTTTTTGATTAAAATCAAATTCAATTTCAGATCCTGGCTTACTTCCGTATTATCTAGATATTAAAATCAAAATTTAATGCCAGATCCTATATTTCTCCTTTTCTATTTCGTGATTAAATTCAATATTTATTTCCTGATCCTGTTTAACTTTTATCCTGATTAACTTTAAATTTGAATCCCAGATGCTGTTTGCATTTTGTTTTAAATCCACACTTTAATTCAAAAACAAGGTATTGTATTAAACTCTAATTTCATAGATCTAATTGTATTATTTGGAACTGAAATCCTGGAATAGATCCGTAACAACATAAAAGCCCTTTTAGGTCAGAGAACTTTTCTCAAAAACACTGTTCTGTGACATGTCCAAGAGTGTGTCACTAGATTCACCTAGGAAATGACACAAAAATATACTAAAAGACATAGTTCAGTGACATGTTTCAGGTTTCAGGTCTGTGACATATCACAAGGTTCACTTTCGCGTTTTATATAAGATGACTGGTATGATATCATTTAATCTAAATATTCTATAGGGAGATAATACATCATATTATGTCCTCTCTCTTCTGCATTTTCCGTCTTTAAAAGTGTGTTTTTTTGGACCTCCAGACTTGGACTACACACCTTGGCAAGCTTCCTTGGTGTGAATTCCAATATGTGATTTATATACTTTTTGATTCCAAATCCATTATGTCACAATTTTAAGAAAACCGCGGTTAAGTTGCAAAAATTCCTATTTTGGCTCTTTTTGAAGCCTTTTAATATACGCTTAACGCTTTTTAATAATTCAAAATAAAGATAAATATTTCAAATACAATTTACTCTTAAAGATACCGCAATGAAACTGATTGTTAAACTAGCGTAAAGATACATTTATCAAATGACTTCTACAAAGAAAAATATAAATCGTCCGTTCCAACAAAGACCGGCCAAAAAAGGCAATTTTGACCTTCGCTCTTCCGACTTGAATTAAATGTTACATTTGGTAACTCTATGGAGCCACTTAAAGATTGGCGTTTTTAGTTTTTCCAATTTTGAAAAATCGAGGTTTTGTAAACTTCGAGATAATTGCATTATCTCTTTATTATCATGAGATTTCCCATACAAATTTCTTCCAATACTCACTTCAATTTGATGAGATAATTTATAAACCCCGTCAATACTCTCTTAAAAGTCAGGGGTTGACAGTGATTTTTGCGATTTTAGCTGTATTTAGTGACATATTTGCCAAAATTCTATTTCTTCTTCATTTCCGCTTAACTCCCTGTGAAGCATAGGGCCTCTACAAAATTTCTCCAAGATATTCTGTCATTCGCTAGTAGTTTTAACTCGTTTCAGCTTCTTCCGCTGTGTTCAATACCTTTGAGCAAGCTTCTTTTCCAGGTGGTCTTTGGCCGACCTCTTCTTCTGTTGCCTTGTGGGTTCCAATCTAGTGCTTGACGCCTTATTTCATCCGGGTTCTTCCTAAGCGTGTGACCGATCCATTTCCATTTTCTTCTCTTTATAATAATGGGAATGGGATCAATTTGGCATTTTATATACAATTCTTCATTGCTTATGACATTTGCCAAATTAGTACTCACTAAACACATTCAGTAATGGTAAAAATGTAAACAAAAAAAAATAATAAAAAAAATTAATATTAAATTTTAATAAAAATCAAGAAATCTTAACACGGAGTTCACATTATATATTAAGTTGGATATAATAAGTGAGAGAACACCAATTGAACAACGGAATTTAATTATCTATGTTCATATTAATGTTTAGATGAGAGAACACGTATTCATATTTATATCATGTCTTCTCATTATTTTTTGTTTTTAGTTGAGTAAAGACGTCCGTTTATTCATTAAATTTTCAACTATGCGATTAAAAAATAACTTTAAATTGATAATAACAGTTAAACAATTTTTAATGCACTTTTTCTTCTTGTATTTTTTTTTTAATTTTATTAATTTTTTTGTTTACAATCTTCTATGCATGTGTATTATGACAGCTCATATCATGTTTAGAGATTTATCATAACAACACTATTTTGATATCAGATATAATACTAACAGTAACAGTAATGTGTGGTCCATATGTAATATAATTATCTCTGCTATTGAATTTGAAGCTTGCTGAAGAAAAAT